>JAPKLX010000007.1:5085331-5117746 GCA_026898415.1 Leonotis leonurus
CCCCCCCCATACACTCAGTTATACTCGTTTCGGGACCAACACACACACAGTTATAAACGTATATTTTGGGCACTTAGTGTCCATAGTCATGTATTTAGGTGAATGTTTTTATTATGGTCATTGGTTGCAAGATATTGTATTTAGAGATTTTTCTGTCTGCTTCTTCTGGAATAAAGTTACAAAGTTTACATTATATAGAAAAGATCAAATGAAATTGTCAAACTGAGAGGAGTTGTAATCAACGACAAAACTAAGGTCAATTAAATTTATGAAAAAATATTAACTAATCTAATCTTAAAACAAAAATGTGTCATTATAAACATGAGAAAGAGAATATAACATTCTCATGATCAATCAAGTATAGAAAAAAATGATTGAATATTTTACCAACCGACATCGAATCTTAATTTTCTATAATTTATTGTATAAAATTGTCCTCTTCTAATGCATAATTGGTGAAAGAATATGTTGTAGCATGTACGATAAGTGGAACTTAATGATTTAATAAATGGAGGTTTATTTGAATATTAAGTAAGTAAGTAGTGCAATTTAATAATCCCTCCGTCCCAACTAGCTTGGACTAGCTTAAGTCGTATTCATTTTTGAATCGTCCCAACTAGTTTGAGTCATTTTATTTTTAGAAAATCTTTATTACACACACAAATTTAAATAATATATATTTCTATCATCACTTTATACTTTAAACATACATGCAACATACACTTCTTAACTCTTTAATTCTCGTGCCGGAAAGAAGCGCCACAAACTAGTTGGGACGGATGGAGTAATAATGAAGCCAACAAGGTGGGGTGACGCCGGCAGCAGGCCTATGTTATTACTTATTAGTGGACTATAAGTTTTCACTGTTAAATATTTGAATATTAAAGGTTAGAGATAATATGTTATTAGTGGAGTGTTTTTGGAAGACATGCTCTGCATAATTAATCATGCAACAACTTACTTGCTTACCACTAACTTATAATAATAATATATGGATGAAAATTAGGATTAATAAAAATTAATAAAATAGATAAAGCCAAGATTTTTTTTCAGTTTCAACACCCTCGTTTTGGTCAAATTACTAAAAATTTCGATTTTATATGTTTTATTTTAAGTTTGTGTTTAGTGATAAGTTGAAAATGAAGTAAAGAGTAGAAGGTTTGGATTCGGAAATTGTAATGAATCTGAATCCACGCGCATATTCATCGCTCTGATTAAAGTTGTTTAAAATATTAATTATAATAAACAAGAAATTCAGTTTGGAAAGATTCAACAGAAAAACCTGCCTTATTCCCCTCACCCTTGCCTTGCTTGCCTCGTTCATCCCTCTTCTCCCCATTCTCCTCTTTTTCAAGATATGTGGGAGAGAGCCATTATCAAATCCCCAACCACCCTTCCTTTTTTCCATTTCCCAATCTCTTTTCCTATTTGTTCTTGAAATTTCTATCTTGAGGTGGGTTTTTCCATCTTCCCTTTTGAACATCTTTAGCTCTTCACACTTGCTTGATTTCATAGACTAGAGCTTACAAGTGGTTTTCGACATCAAGTATGAGTTGTTGGTGGAGAAGAAACTGAGCTAGTTGAGAGATGGGAAACAAGTGCAGTATCAATGCAAGGATTGCAAAGAATTGCTGGTTCAATGCAATCTCACACACGTTATGGTGGGCTAAGTGGCCAAACATGCTTTCTTACCACCACAATAAAGACAAAGAAGAAGAAGAAGCTTCTCCTGCAAAAGCTATACTAAGCTCTGATCTTCCTATTCAAACCAGCCCCCCTCAGTCTGTCATGATGGAGTCGAAGAACAATGCCACAGCCAAGGAAGAGGACAAGGACTCTGCTCCAAGTCCTAAACCGGAGCAAGTGATCATGTCTGAAGACGAATGTAGTAAGCCGGAAGAAGCTCCGAAGCCGAAGAGGCCTCTTGTTTTCAAGAGGGCAGTGAGTGCAGGCCTTCAAGTGGACTCGGTGCTGAGAACCAGAACAGGGCAGCTCAAGGAGCACTTTGATTTGGGGCGAAAACTCGGGCACGGCCAGTTCGGGACGACGTTTCTCTGCGTTGAGAGGGAGAGTGGCAAGGAATACGCCTGCAAATCCATTGCTAAGAGGAAGCTGCTGACGCAGGAGGATGTGGATGATGTGAGGAGGGAGGTTGAGATCTTGCATCACTTGTCCGGCAATCCCAACGTCGTCTCGATTAAGGGGGCGTACGAGGATGCTGTGGCGGTTCATGTAGTGATGGAGGTGTGTGGAGGGGGTGAGCTCTTTGATAGGATTCTTAAAAGGGGGCATTACTCGGAGAAGAAGGCGGCCGAGCTTACTAGAACCATAGTTGGTGTTATAGAGACTTGTCACTCTCTTGGTGTGATGCATCGTGATCTCAAGCCGGAGAACTTTCTATTCGTTAACGAGGACGAGGATTCGCCTTTGAAGGCCATCGATTTCGGATTGTCCATGTTCTTTAAGCCAGGTGAGTCTTGATTCAGTTATAGTTCATACTTTAGTACTTAACATGCTTTCTTTTGGACTCAAAACACATGGTTTTTGCTTAGTTCAAACACTTGATGCTTATAGACTGAAGTATTTGGATTGAAAAAACAATAGGAGATGTCTTCACCGATGTCGTTGGAAGCCCTTATTACGTCTCGCCTGAGGTGCTTCGTAAAGAATACGGGCCTGAAGCGGATATATGGAGTGCAGGAGTGATAGTGTACATCCTTCTCTGTGGTGTGCCTCCTTTCTGGGGAGGTAATCAAGATTTGATGAGTGATGACTATTGTTTTATAATACTCCGTCCCACTATTTCTGGCTTGGTTTGACCAAAACTGTGAGAGCTTTATGGTCAAATCAAGCCAAAAATAGCGGGACAGATGGAGTAATAGCTTATCTAGAATCATCAACTCATGCTTCTGTACATGCTTCCATTTTGGCAGAGACTGAGGAAGAAATATTTGATGAGGTACTGAATGGTGCTGTTGATTTCACTTCAGATCCCTGGCCTCAGATCTCCGACAGCGCCAAGGATCTCGTCCGGAAAATGCTCACCCGAAACCCTAAAAATCGGCTCACTGCTCATCAAGTCCTATGTGAGTGAGTCCTAAGTGAAAAGGGGTTGGTTATGATCTTGTTCTGATGTGGAAATCTGAGTTCTTTGAATTCATGCAGGCCATCCTTGGGTGCAGGTGGATGGAGTAGCACCGGATAAGCCTCTCGACTCTGCGGTTTTAAGCCGTTTAACGCAGTTCTCAGCCATGGACAAGCTCAAGAAAATGGCTCTAAGGGTACTAATATGCTCACTTTGGTACTAGAATGGCATCAAGAATCTTGTAAAGGGACATGGTTGCATGCTTGAATGTGGCAGGTGATTGCAGAAAACATGTGTGAGGAAGAGATAGCAGGGCTGAGGGAGATGTTCAAGATGATCGACACGGACAGCAGCGGATACATCACGTTCGAAGAGCTTAAGGCCGGTCTAGAACGAGTCGGGGCTAATCTCAACGAGACAGAGATGTATGAACTCATGAAGGCTGTAAGTAGTGCACTGTCTTCACTTTCATGTGTACAATCCATAGTACATTGGTTGTTTGCTTGTCTTTATATTTTCATCGTTGCACGTTGCACGTTGCATGAAACGAATGCAGGCGGATGTGGACTGCAGTGGCGCCATCGACTACGGTGAGTTCATAGCAGCAACGCTGCACCTAAACAAGATTGAGAAAGAGGATCATCTGTACAAGGCCTTTGCTTACTTCGACACGGATGGGAGCGGCTACATCACGATCGACGAGCTGCAGAAGGCGTGCCAAGAGTTCGGGTTTGAGGACACTCACCTGGAAGAAATCATTCTTGAAGTTGATCAGAACAATGTAAGCCTTCTCTTTTTTCTTTTATACTATTCCTTATTTTACGTGCAAAAAAGAACAAGTCGCTTTTAACCGAAAATAGGGATTATATTTTTGGATTGTGGTAATGTGTTTTATCAAATGATTTGGGTTGTGATTGTAGGATGGAAAGATAGACTACAATGAGTTTGTGGCAATGATGCAGAATGGGAATACTGCAGATTTTAGTAAGAAGAGGAATCAAAGCAACTTTAGCATTAAATTTAGGGAGGCTGTCAAAGTTTGTTGACATCTACACTTACTAATCTTGTATAATTCATTTATAATAATATATATCTATTTCTAATTAAGGAATTATCTTGCCTCTAATACCATTTATTAGAAATTAAGTTTGCCAAATTTAATACATTTTGGACATGGTAAATAAGTTGACAACATTATCTCTTCTACATATGAATTATGTTAAAGTTATTCTCTAATTATTTCTTAATTGAAGTTTAGAAATCCATAATCAGTGCCTATTTAGTGATCAATTTAGTAAGAACCTAATTAGGATTAAATTAGTAATTTATAATTAATTTAATTTAATGTATTTTGCTTCCAAATCTATGAATGAATCAACTGTTTTTTTTTTTTTTTTTTTTTTATATCTAATGATCACATTGGAACTTGGATGTTCTTAAAATTGGGAATATTAGTGCAGAATCTTGAGATATTCTTCTTTTTGCATTCTGAACTTTGAAGCCGTACTTGGTGTGTTTTAAGTTTATATGGAGTATAAAATACAATAACTAGAAATTCATAAAAATTTCAATTATTTTTTTAAATTAGCCCAATCTTAAAATATTATTCCATGGATATATATTTGTTTAAATTCATATACGTACAAAGTATAATAATTAACTACGAATCGATAAGAATTCCAACTATTTTTAATAAGCCCAGTCTTGAAATATTCTTGTTTGGGTATTTGTTTAAGTTCAAATAGATCCACTAAAATCCCAAATCCTTCACCTATATAATTGATTAATAATGCAAAAGCTAAACACGCACCGATGAATGTATAGGTGTCAAATCGGGTATTGACCCATCTGATATCAGATAATATCCGGAATACCCGAAATTTGATCGGCTTTGGTACTCGAATATCAAAAGTTTGAATATTACAAAAAAAATTAGAGTATTAAAACTTTGGATATTTCGAATTCGGGTCCATTTGAGTATATTCGAAATATATAACTGAATTTAATTATTTAATAAATGAAAGTATTCTTAAATTATGTATTTTTAATTAAATAAGTTTTATAATTTAATAAAAAATTAAGAAGGTGCATACATTTTATTATTAAATTTTTTTAATTATTCATTTTTTAATTAACTTTGAATATTTTGAGTGCCCGAATCATTCGAAACAAACCCAAAAAAAAAATTAAAATTAAAATTAATCGAGTAACTTCGGCTACCCAAAATACTCGACTCGGGTATCGAGTATCCAAAATTTTGAACGGTTCGGAATCGGATATTGTTGAGTACTTCGATCTGACCCGGCCCGTTTCTGACACCTCTAGACGAGTGCAACACTTTGTGATTTGTATGCTTGACCATGGACATAAAAAAATTAATAAATAAATGTATGGTGATTGAATGCGATATATCATGAAGAAATAGAGAAGGTGTTTAATAAATTAAAGTGAGAGAAAAACAAAGAGAAAAAAACCAGATGTAATTAATGTGCAAGTTATGATTCAAATGGAAGTGTAGCCTAGGATACTCTTTTTGTAGAGCAATGAGACAAAATATGCAACAAATTTGAATGTAAACATTACATGTGCTGCTGCAAATGGAATTCTTTGCAACCCACTATTATTTTATCATTAATTCTCTCTATAATCATTGCAATATTAATTTCTTGGAATTGTTATCTCATCTTGCACTGTTACACTACACTCTACACATGCATGCATCTCTCTCTATCTCATGGTATACTCAATTTGGAATTCTCATTATTAAATTGATAATCCACACAAATGTATATAAAAGAATTAGTTAAACATTGGTAAATACATTAAATTTTAAATATCGTACTACAGGAAACTCAATCAATAAATATACATTTTTCAATTTTTTTCGACTTCTTCACGATACACTTTTCTAAGGCCCTCTTTAGTTTAGTGGATTATATAGTATTAAGACTTAATCTTGGATTTCTATCTAAAATAGTAATAAAATTTATCATTGTGGATAGGCTAAAACTCAAAATACTACTCCCTACGTTCCACTAAACATGACATATTTTTTTTCCGGCACAATTATTAAGGAGAGTGTACAAAGTAATGTAAGAATGATAAATGAGGTAGGGTCCACACTTTTTTAAAGAGATAATTTTTTCTATTTTTTGAATGTGTCAAGTTTTGTGGGACATCTAATAAGGAAAGTGTGCAAAATTTACTGAGACAGAGAGAATAGTATTAGGCTATTAACTGTACTAGATAGCTTTTTAATCTAATCTTTAATTTTATATTGTGAACCATGAATCAAACAGAAGATAATTATTATTTAGGTTCTAATCTTGTAAACCAAACGCCCCAAAATGGATGGAATTGATGAAAACGGAGAAGCATGCATATACACCGTTAAAAATGATGAGTCACCCTTAAACCGTTAAACGTTGAAACTAATGTGAGTGAGTGTCTCCGCCGCCGTTTGTTAATATTTGACGGTGCTGTTAAGAAACCGACCAATTAGGGTTGGTGACAAAATCCAAATGAGTCCATTCCTCCCCACGTTCTTCCACACTTGTGTTTATGTCTTCTCCAATCTAACTAATTTCTATACAAAATAATTCATTGCAACAATTTAATCATTTTTTTTTGCATTTTTCTTGATTGATCTTGGAGTAGAAATTAATTAAATTAATATAATTGGAATATTCAATATATATACCGATAAAAAAGGCAGGTTATGGTCTAAATATTTTAACCCGAAATAAAAAAAAGTCCGATTGAACCGAATCGAAACCGATAAAAATCAATTATGACTTATAAATTAAAAAAAATATAATGATTTATGTTAAAATTGTGCCAAAATATTAATAACTTATTAGTTATTATGTAAGTTTATAGAAATAATAGTTATTTTTGTATCTAATACCAAATTAAATGTTTATATTGAGAAAATACGGCATAATTTTATTATAAAAATATATATAATATTTATTTTCAATAAATATTTTGGCCCGCCGGACTAGCTCGAAACCGTGTGGGTTAGGATTAGAGACGAAATATTTTAACCCGAAAAAAAAAACGACTGACCCTGACCGAAAACAGCCCAAAATCAAATGAGTTGACCCGAAATCGGGTGGGTTTGCCGGATTGACATGCGTAATATGATGCACAAAAACAAGTATGAAGGCCAACAAATCTGTGTCTGTTGTGAAGATGTGCAATGAATATGTGTGAGCACATGTGACAATGTTTCCAAGATTTTAATTTCAAGACGTGACCACAACACATATTTCTCAACTCGATCTTTCCAAATTACAATTCCAAACTAATATATTAATTAGTTAATTAATTATCTTCATACTAGTTTAATTTGTAATATAAATAACGGACCTAATATCATTCAAATATATATAATTTAATTTAATAAAAATAAATACTAGTACAAGAATTACCCAATCAGAATGAGGCTTATGCACTCTATGCGTGCTACACATGTACATAAGAATGCCTATCACTTTCTTGTGTATTATTTAATCGTGTGAATTTTATTTATACATTATTGTTCATCAATAACATTCTTTATAAGTAATATTGAAACACAGAAAGTAAGTAAATAAAATTAGGATAAGGACCAACTCACACAAAGAGAAGACTGTTACAAATTAACGACATATATAGTATCATGTTAGTTGGTTGATATTTAATAGTATTCCTAAAATACCCCTACCACTAATAGCTACCCATCAATGTTTCATATTCGTTCGTCAATTTTATTTCGATTTGGTCTGGCATTTGTTTTAAAAAAATAATTTGACTTAAGTATAAAAAAATAATTTGACTTAAGTATATTTAATCAAGTCATATGCATAAAATAAATTATCTATTTATCAAAAATTAAAAAAATAACTCAAATAACAAATTTTTGGAGATATAAAAATAGCAAAATAAATAATAAATTTGTGAGTGGAGAAAGTATTTTATTTGGCTATCACCATTTTAATATATATATATATATATATCATTTAATAAATAGGGTTAATTATTTTAAAATTAAAAAAATTTCATTAAATTTAGTTTTTTCCATAACCTTTTAATTTAGTTAATAAATACATAAGTTTAAGATTTTTTTTTAGTTTTTTCATGACTTTTCAATTTGGCAAATAAATACATGAACTTACGATTGTTTTCTTATTTTCTCCATTTTCAATCAAGTTTAAATTGATGTACAATATAAAGCCTTATTTATATATATATTAATATAAGACAAAAAAAAATGTTATATTCTGAATCAGCTTAAACTTGTTCGAAGAAGGTTATCATTAGAAAAATAAGAAAAAAAAATCATAAATTCATGTAGTTATTGATCAAATTGAAAAGTCTTGGGAAAAGTAAAAAAAAAATACTAAATTTATGTATTTATTGGCTAAATCAAAAGATTATGAGAAAAAACTAAATTTGATTAAAGTTTTTGAATTTTGAGACAATTAAACCTAATAAATATTACTGAATTATGTATTTTTATTTCTCATTTATTTAGATTCATTTTTTTCCGAACTGTTTCATTAATATTAATTTATTTTCAAAAATGATAAAACATAATTCTTTAAAATGTATCAATCTATTTCTAGTTTACGTGAAAAAATAAATAAATTGATTTTAGCAAAGAAAGTGAGTAATATATTGTGGGTTATTGTAGGAAGGTAGTTATAAATACAGTTAACAGGATGGATGGCAGTTTAGTCATTTTGGATTCGCATCCATTTTTAATTTGAAAAAATAAAAAATAAAATAAAACCCGTCTCTTTAAGAGTACTGTAGAGCCAGCCATCCCTTGATGACTATGAACATTCCAAATCAAGATCGATTCAGTTAATTTTTGCAGTTTCCGACAACCCTACACAAACCTCAGCACTTCCAAATCCACCCACACAAACTTTCACCATCAAACAAGGTAAACCCATCTTCATCATATCATTTTCTTGAATCATGCAACATCTCCATGTATATATACATATCCCTTCTTCTCTCCTCTGCTATAATCTGAACTTGCTTATATAATCAATTCCTTTGAAGAGATTGAACAGTACTGGTGAGGGAGAAGATGAGCAGCAGCAAGGAAAGGCCAACTCCACCAAAGAAGAAAGAATGGAGTTCGAGAATAGCGGTTGCGTTTGGGCGAGGAGATAGCAGTAAACCGAGCCTCAGTCAGAGCCTGTCGCTGCCGAACCGGAGGGGCGGAGTACTCCATTCCGACATAATGAGAAGAAGCATCGAGATTTACCCCTCAGAATCCGATCTCAAGCACTTCCAGAAGAACAGTTCCAAAGTGGAGTCGAGAGTTTCCGACGCCACTCTTCTTCTTTCCGGTCGGAGAATAATCAACCCTAAGCCCTTCCCCGGCGTCAACTCCAAAACCCTTACTCCTTCTTTATCTATGGTCTGCGTTTCTTCTTCCCTTTTCCTTTATATATATTCCCTTTTTGTTTTCCTGCTTTCTCATTCTTTTCTGCATCTTCACATATACTAACGTACTATTAATTCTTCAGCCTGTGAAGAAGCAGCTCTCTCGCAGAGGAGTTGATACTCCTCTTTCTCTTGCGTACGTATATTTATATTTCTATTTCTTTTTGTGTTGTGTTTCAAGTTTGTGATTCTTGATGATTAAAGAATAAGGCTGCTGCAGATTGAGTACTGTGAAGAAGGAGGTGGAGGATGCTCGTTCCACCACTTCATTGTATGCACTCATTCATCGTCTTCGTCTTCGTCTTTGTCTTTGTCTTTGTCTTCGTCTTCGTCTTCGATTTCAATTGCTCAATCATTGATGTGTGGTTAATTAACTTGATGAGCAGAAACCGAACTCCTCGACCGCAGCAGAGGCTATTCTCTGTAAGGACGGAAGTGCTAGCAGAAAGAAGAAAACAGGTACTTTATTTAAAAATTTTCATTACTCTAATTGTGTTTCTTGAGTGAATATAATGTATATTAGGATTAATCGAAAAGAACGGGGCCGAATACCATCATACTCGAGTTCGCTTTATTTAAAAATTTGAAAAGTCAAGTTCAGTTCGAACTCCATGCTCTAATTCGGCTCAGATAAATAAAAATTAAGCTTGAATTTGATTTGTTTATTATTCGATTTATATATTCGAATCTGAGTTCCAGGTGGTCTCAAGTTTGAGCTCGTTAAAAAGTTCATTTATTAAATTATTTCAATTAATACATATATATATATAAATTAATTGGATAAGTTCGTGAACTGATGATTTGTATATCAAGTTTATGATAAAAAAGTTCGACTCGTTCTTTAAGTTCGTGAGCATACTTATTAACAAAATTCGCAAACTATTAAAAGTTTAGTTTGTTAAGATTAAACATGAGCATATTCGCAAACTTTTTCAAACTGATATCATTAGGCTCAAATTTGGCTTGAAAAAAAAATTCAATCTCAGTTCGAAGTTCAAGTCATGTTCATTTACTGAACGAACGAATATCGAGTTGAGCTCCGCAGAGTTTTGTTTGCTAACACTACTAAATAAGAGTAGATGACAAAATTATGTGTTGATGATGATGGCCAGTTTTTGTCCAAGGTAGAAGAGAAAGGTGAAGCCAATGAAGCCCAAAAGACTAATATGCAAGCCAAATCAAAGGTATGCAATAACTACATCTTTCTTTGCCTAGTATCATAAGTACATAACAACATGACATAGTACTTGTAACTTGTAACTAAGTGTGATGTAAACCTACTATATATATATATATGCAATGTTAGGAAAATCAAGAGGCAGATATGAAGCAACTTAGGCAGAGCCTCACCTTCAAAGCTTCCCCAATGCCTAGTTTCTACAAAGAGCCTCCTCCTAAACAGGAACTCAAGAAGGTAACTAATGCCAATCTCATCATCATCCTCACTAACTCTCTACCACTATCTAAATGTGGCTAGCTTCTATGTGTTCGAACAGATAGCAACAACTCGTCCAGTATCTCCGAAGCTAGGAAGGAAGAACGGGAGCGGTTCGCCATCAAGTGTTAGTCCAAGATCACCGAAATCGCCTCTGCCTTCGACTAACCATAAGGCTTCCAACAAGCTCATCAAGAGCTCCTTATCAAGGGCATTCACTCAAGAATCGCCTACGAAAGCTTACCTTGCTCTCAACGACTCGTCGCCTTCTTCGAGTCCGGCTCAAGTTGCGGTTGGAAGCTGATCAGTCTATATGCCATCACCATCAACTTCTTCTTTCATAACTCCTTTTCTTGCATTTCTATCTCTTTCTCCATGGAAACTTAAGTTTTGTTGTGAATATTACTATTGTTGTGCCTTCAAGTTCTAGTATATATGATACGATATTCATCTCATAATAATTACCTTACAGTTATCCTAATTATAAAGTAATTAATTATCATTTGAGTATTATATTTTAGGTACAACATATCGTTATAGTCTATGTATATTGAGACTGCCTAAACTTTTATTAATGCTTCCATTCTTTATTAACTTCTTCATCTTTTCTATGTTGATAAAGTTTTCCCTCCGTTTTTTAATAAGTGTCCAATTTTACTAAATCACACATACCAATAAAATAAAAATTTTACTTATATACCCTTTATTGAATAGCATAATAAATGCATTCATACAAATAATATCAAATTTCAATAAGTATTAAATAAGGGCAAAATTGAAAGATTATCATAAATATACTCTAAAATTTTGAAATAGGACATTTATTTAGAAACAAAAAAAAAAGTGAAATATGACACTTAAAAAAAATGGGAGGGAGTATAGTTTTGTGTAGTTGTGTAAACACTATAATACATTATTCAATTAAAATTAATTAGGGCGTCTCTTTACTAAAAACATGCATTTAAATGTCTTTTTGGTATGTTTCGAGAAAATTAAAGGTAAAATAATTAATGATTTTTCTTTATATATGTTGCTTTGGATTTATTTTCTGTCTCAAGGTAATTACATGTGAATATATTCAAATAAAATCCAGTGTTCAATTTTTATGTCTCACCATCTATGTTGAATAATCAAATTCTAATTTATTTTTCTATTTCTTTTTTTAATTTTAAAGATTTACTTTAATATAGAACATAAAAATGAAACACTAAATCTCATCCAAACATATTAGCTATTTGGTCAAAACTATAAGCTTTTTACTGAAAAGTATTACAAAAATCATAGGAAGCTCTAGAAATATACTTTCTAAAATAACTTCTCTTAAATGAATAAAGCTACATAAGTAGTTATATAATAAATTAAACTGAGAAATTTAATCAGAGATGTTGGTCCCGAAACGAGTGAAACTGAGTGTATGGGGGGAATACATCAGTCAATTTTCAAGTTAAAACTTGTGTGCTCCTGAACTGAAGGGAGGTACTTCAGTGAGAGAGGTGACTTAGAGATAGGAATCCTTCAGTCTACACTGAGTGTTTGACTGATGGACTAATATCTTAAGTGTGCGGAATGTGGTGGCTTTAAATTTTACTCGTTTGTTTCAGAAAACTTAATGCAATTGTTTCTCTTTTCAATTAATCAATATTCAGTAGATGTTATATAAAGAATAAGGAATACTGAAATTAAATGAGAGAGAGAGACAGAGATTTGGTTTGCGTGGTTCGGAGATAAAAACTCCTACGTCCACGAGTACTCGATGTTAGTCGAGGGTTTCCAACTTAATTGAGAGTTAACAATCTTACAGTGATCAACCGTGAAGGTTGGATATACAGTTAAACTGATCACTACTAGCTTAGAACTAATTCTAAAACTAAGATTGTTCTTCGGTTACAAATGATTGCTAAGAACACTAAGAAGTAAGAACTGAAAGCTTGGTGTGTTCTGGACTGAAAGCTTGAAAGCTTGAGAGCGATTATAGCAATAGAGAGTTGATAGAAGGGGTAACTGGTGTCTTGAAGTGTTGAAGCAGCGGGGTATTTATAGTGCTCTCTCAAAGATATAGCCGTTGTGAGATAGAGCTTTAATTTGAATTTCTTCCCGTTGGAGTCTTTGACTTTTTGCCATATTTGGTGTCTGACACAAGATCTTGTTCACCTAACCGAGATTTTTTGCTATAAGAGGAAAGCCTATTAAGTAGGCTGTATCTCATTAGGGACTTCAGTATAAGTCTTCAGTATAGACTTCAGTTTAGTCCTTCAGTAGATGAGCTTCACTTCAGTTTGAGAATCTTTAGTGACACGGCTTTGACTTCTGCTTCAACTTCAACTTCAAAACTTTAGGGGATACTTCAGTAGAGTAGTCCTTCAGTTTTGGCATAACTTTAATCTTTAGTCTTGACTTCAGTGTACCTGAAAATTAGAACTCCTTAACAGTTGAGTTCATAAAACAAAACTAAGATTTCAGTCTTGGACTTAATACATCTTTCAGGGGAGGTTTTGGAATCTGAATCAAAACACTTATAAATATTTCCCAACAAGAGATTAACATATTTTTTATATGACAACAATAGCAATGTAAAATTAGAAAGAATAAAAAAAGAAGAGAGAAATGATTCAAATCAATAGGATAGGATGATCAGTTCAAATTTTATGTTGCAGACTGAAGCCTAAATACCTTAGGCCTTTTAATACATAACTCTTTGTATATTTCTTCATTGTTTAATTTTAAGGCCCAATCCATTTATATTAATATTTGCGTAGTTAATCCCAAGTAGTCATTCATAAATTATTAATATTATTGAAAAAAAGGTCATAGATGTATACACGTAAGTTTCAAATACTAATAAATTACTCCCTCTAAATTTTTATAAATGATGTTTTGTTCTTTTGAACTTTTTGAAAAATAAATGATGTTTTGGATACTTTTGCTTATCATACCCTTATTTAAATCATGAAAGTTCATTTAGATTTCATCATATTGTTAATATTTAATGTATCTTTAATTATTTTTACATTTAAATTATTTTATACGAGACTCTCTTTTATTATTTTTACACTAAGATTATTAAAGTTATTGAAAATAAATTAACATTAAATAAGGTTAATATAGGTATAAAAAAAATTCCTTAATAGTTGTGCATAACCTCAAAACATCATTTTAAAAAAATAGGAGGGAGTATAAAATAGTCTTTGGGGAGATAAAATTACCTCTTTAGTGTTGGTAAAATTCATGAATCATGTCCTAAGAAAAGGGTTTCTTTGTAATTAATTCCATATAAATTTATGCCGCACGTGACTTAATTAGAAGTAGTGATTAATTTAATTTAATTGATTAGTAAATTTGGGAGCATTAATGTGCACATGCAATCAAAGAATAAAGAGAATTGAGTGTTGATATTGCAAAGCTAATAAATTCCATTCCATGTGAAAAACAGCTCTCTTTTCATTTCCATAAACTGTTCAAAGTTGAATAATTTTTTTTATTAAGGTTAGAAAAAGATGAACTGTTCAAAGTAATTAATTAATTTATGATGCAAGGAAGGGGTTGAAATTAGGATGAAGTAATCATTTAATCATAAAAGAGAAAGCAATTAATTGAGATGTATGAAAGGCAAAGAGAAAGAGGGGTTGGTTGAAGAGTAATTAGTGTGAGACATGCAACCTATAATTGATAATGATTTATAATTATTATATAGTAAAAGTTAGATATGATGTCACTCTCTCTAATTTTTAGTATAAGGTAGAGAAATGGGAAGATGCAGCATCTTATTATTTTGTGAAATCCTTATTACAATCTACCACTTACCTGTCTTTTTCAGATATTTATTAATATCAATGATAGATAATTCATACAACCACTATTGATTCTAGGGAAGGTTCTAAGGCGAATTAAGATTCCACCTGCCACGTTTGTGCCTTGCTTCTAACATACCCATTTCATAGTTTACTATGTGTGTGTTTTTGTATAAACACACACACACATATATATATATATCACTACTATTGTATTTATTCTTATAATAAAATGTAGAATAGATATTGAATCTATATTGATTGATGGTGGTGAGAGTGGTATATATAAATATTAAATAATGTAAGTGAAACTTTGTAAATCAAGGTTCAGATTGGATCGTGTTACTAGGAATTGAATATATATGAATTAGGGTAATGTATAAATGGGAAGAGTTGGGAGATCATGATCGATGGATCTTGATATATATAATTAAATTGCAATTGCATTATAGTTTATAACTCAAAGTTTGGCTGACTTCTTTAGAAATCTTGTCAACTTCATTTTATTCATAAAGACATTTAAATTATGTCAAAAATTATTAAAATCTTGTATCGATATGGGGAAGATGAATTAACTTCTCGAAAATGAGCTTCATTTCTTCGGTTGATTCAGTGCTTTGGACGTCTATAATTTAAAACCGAATATAGAACTTTCATGTGGCTCTTTTTTGAAAAGTGAGTACGTTTTTAGATTTAAGAGATGAAAATTTGAACAAAAGTATGCCCAGTTGTGAATTGAGTGTTTTAACCATTTATGATCCTCGTCTATGTTTATGGTGAATAATCAAATTTTAATTGAAATAATTTTTTTAAGATAAATCAATGCAATTTAGTAAGAAATAATCAAAGGACATCAATGACATATTTTGACTAGAAAAATTACTCACAATTTTAATCAAAATAGACAATAATAATGGGTGCCTAAAATTCTTCTAAAAATTTCTATTTCAATCAACGGGAATGGGATCTTACTATCTTTTTATTGGGCATTTACCCTTTTATTTATAGAACCCTAATTGAATTAGGTCTTGAGATCTCATCGCCACACAAAATTAAATTTGATTTTCAATTTAGTTGAAATGAACAAAAGGGGCACAAAATGCCAAGTAACAATCTGTAATTAATTGAAACCATGCCCACATTATTAATGAGATTAAGAATGTGCCAAAAGAAAGTGTGGTATGTGAGCTCAGTCCACAGGAATTGCTTGTCCTAAAAACAAAGTGGGGTATGAAAAGGAAGGTTCTTTCCATTTACACAAGGACAACAATAATGCCCATTATTAAAAGTAAAAAAAGAAACAGTATTTCACAAGATTTTCATGGCATTATTAAAATAGAAGCAACCCCCTTTCTAAAATCAAAACCCAAAAAAGAACTATATATTTCTGCATACACCGACTGTCGGTGGAACAAACTTACTTAAATACAAATTAAAAAATGGGTATCTAATTACAGTATTTAATATTTATAACAAAATTAAAAGAAACAAAAAAAACTCTCCTTTGGGGGAACAATTTCAGTACAAGCACCTCCACCCTTTAGCTTCTGTTCTTGCACATTCACCATCCTAAAAACCTAGCAATTGTTTTGGGAATATATGTTATTATCAACTTAATCAAATTAAACCTTTAAAGATAATCAAGATGTGTACTTTGTATAAAAAAAAACTCCTCACCTTATCTGCATCATTGTGGATTTCTATCCTTTGCTGTTTCTTGATTTTTTTAAGCATAGTATGAAATTTTAATGACAGCTAGAGAAATGGTGATCATGCCCAACTGCCCCAAGCATTCTACATCCCAATTCAAGAAGCTTCCCTGCAGAGTATTTTAATAAAAGATGAGCTATTTGGCCATCTGGTAAAAGTATAATCCAAAAGATTACCTAATTAATGTGGAGCAGAACAATAGAAAGAAAAGAAACTTGATGGTTTTTCAAAGCACAATTATGGAATCACATCACATGTGTCCAATGATTCTCTATTAGGAAGAGGATAAACAAGAAAAACTTGTACTCTGACCTAAGAAACAAAAAAACTATTGTCATTCCAGCTATCTAAGTATTAGACTTGATCATCTAAATTTAATTGTTTATTTAAGTCTCCGAATATTTATTACTCACTTGTCAAAGAAAGGCCGAATAAGACAGGTGGTGAGTGATGAACAATCACATATTCCCATTTAGTGAGGCAGATAACAAAAGGTGGGCAGTATAAGTCAATTACAGGCTGGTCTCAACTCAACAATTGAAGCTTTTAGAATTAGAACCAATACCAAAAATCAACAATTATTAGTAGTATTATGAAAAACACAGCTGGACTAGACTGGAAAACAACCTTGGATCCCCTGCACTCAACCCCACCCTACTTACTAAACACACCTCAATACACCCCACTTGTTATGTTTACCAAACCCTCCATCACTGCCCTGTTCCAAGGCTCCACTGTGTTCCCACACCACTTGATAATATCCCACTTCCATTTTGCACCGACAAATATCAACACCTAATTCCATTACTACTTGGTCCAACTTCAATGGTTTCAACTACTTAATTAATGCAGCTTTTGCATCAAAAGTTTATACAACTCCATAGTTTGGACTAAACTAATACAATATGCTCTACTTTTCCTTACAAAATAACCATAATTGATCTTTTACTAATTCATTCATCTCAAACCATTTCACCTGCACTAACAAAGTAATTTAATGCACAGATGGCACTAAATGTTTAGAGAAATAGCTTAAGGTTGGGGTTTCCCTAAAACTCTATTTTCTGCCTAGTCCATTAATTGACGAACACCAATGTGATTGCAACAGCGTGCCTAATGGGACACCATAAGATGCTAATCTCATTAATTAGAGTGTAATTATTTTAATTATAATCATCATTAAATGGTGATTATAATATTTGCCTAGTCTAGTTTTGGTTTAATTAAAGTACTGGACTTTAGCAATCCATTAACCACCAATTTAATTCGACGACATTGTGATTAACTATCAAGAAAGTATTTCTTGACTAGCGTAAAGTTCAGCAGCTGAAATTCGTCGGAGACTACCTGAATTTCCCAATACAAACACAATTAATTTAAGCATGTAGATAGTTTCTAGCATTATCCATAAACCTTCTAATTACACTAATCAATTCTTGACAAACAAATTTCCAACTTCTAACATGAAAATTAACCAATTAAATCAAGAATTTCCAAGAAGAGGATAAACAAAAATGGGAACTGAGAAAAGATTAAAGGAGCGTACCTCTTCTGGGCTTGGAAACAATCTTGGCAAGCGGAGCAGCTTTCGGCGCGGCGGTCTCCTCCGCCGGCAACAGAACGCCGTCAATACCCTGAACGGAAATTCTGCCGTCGGTGTAAATATCAGGGTCGAAGAGGTAAGCAGATCCCTCTCCATGGCCGAATTTTACCGAACCATCGGCCTCCTCTGCCACCACCTTATGTGGCAGTCTCAACGTATCGTATTTCACCTTCCCAAATCTCCTCACGGAGTTGTACATACTCTCCTCCGTTTGGTACTCCGGAATAAGATGATAGTACATAATCTGCTCCGGTGCCCCCGGCTCGCTCAACTGGTCCGTGGTCAGCTTGGCCATGGCCTCGTCGTTGGGGGCCAGTACTGTCAGCACGTAGCCCTCGGAGACAAGGCGCCCCATCTCGGTGGAGAGAGAAGTCAGATTCACTAAGATATCCGCCATCTCGTTGTAGCCGCCGTAATGCAGGAGGGTTTGGATGAAGTCCTTCACCTGGCTCTCACCGTCAAAATGGTGGTGCGGCCCGCCGGGTCCAGGGGCGGGGGCCGGGGCGAGGGACGGGCCGGGAGCCAGAGCGTCAAAGACGGGGAGGACCGGGGGGGATCCAGCGGGGACTGACGGCGCCGCTTTCTTGAGGCGGTGCGTGCGCGGGTCGACCTCCGGAGCCCCCTCCGGAATGACGGCGGTGGTGGCGCGCAAGCTCCGCCGCGCGTTGAACTCCTGCTGAACCGATTTGGGAACGAGAAGCCTCTCAATGCCGTGAATGATTCCGTCGGGTCGGACGATGTCGTCGGACTTGACAACCCTCGAGGTGCCGACAATCTTCTGGCCGTTAATCTCGTGCAGCAGAATCCTCTCGTCGGCAGCGTCGTGGTAGAGGCTAGCGTGGAGAACAGGCTTCTTCTTAGGCCCAACCGGCCAGTGGGTAGAGAGAATGCGCGTGGGAATCATGTGAAAGAGAAGAAGATTCTGGAGGGATTTGAGATTCCGCGGCTCTAGCAGGAAGCGCTTGAACTCGGGGTCCAAATCACGCTCCAAGGCCTCATTCCTGGGGGCAAAAATGGAAATATTGTGAATGGAGACGGCCTCTTCGAGGGTTTGCAGCAGCAGCGCCTTCTCGACCAGCTCCGACAGCTCGGTGTAATGGGAATCGAGGAGAGCCACGAGGACTGAATTGGAGTTGACCTGAGCGGCGGAGGTTGCCGGTTTGGGGGGTAATGCGGAAGCAGTGATGGAGAGGAGAGCAAGGAAGGCGAGGGAGAAGAGATTGGAGGCGCCATAGATGTGAGAATCCATGACGATTGTGTAAATTGGGGGAATCTCCTCGCTCGCTGTATATATATAATGGAGAGAAAAGGAGAAGAGAAGAGAGGGAAAGAAAGAAAGGAATGAGGAGCAGCTTTAGAATTGGAGGGAAGGACTTTCTTGTCTTTTTCTATACTCACTCCCTCTCTATATGAAAAGAGTCTTTAAGAAAATAACTCCAGTTTGAAGAAAAAGTAAAATATGTATCATATTTAAAATATTAGATATTTGATGGGATAATATTACTACAATTTAATTATAGTTTTGAGATTATTATGTAAATAAGAAATAAATATTGGTAAGTTTTAATTAGGTATAATAATTATAAAGTGAGGAAGGACAGGTTGGAGGTTGGAGGAGAGTCCACACTTTGTTTCTGTCACTCAAAAGTAAGTAAGGATGGCAAATTAGGTTTGTTTTCTTCTCAATTCTCATAATAAGCCAAGAATGCACCCTATTTCCTACATCTATTGTTTTACAGAAATTTCATGCACCTATTTCCAATATTTGAAAGTGATACAATTAATGGTTAATTAGTATTTATATTTAATGTTAATAGGTATTGCGATCAATTGCTCGAAATGTCAAATTGGAGTTCATTCTCACTCGATACGATTCTGATCAGGGTCATATCATAAAGCCTAAAAATTAAAATGGTCACATTCTCTAACCGTAGATGTGGAAATTGTCCTCATTTCAAAATCTATGTATAACTTGCCCTAATATTTATAATGCTTCTTGACATCTCAGACAGCACATGACCATTCCACCTCAGTCCTAATTTTGTGAACTATTCGAATATATTTGCGAAAATTTTGAACTGAATACTAGTATTAAGTTTGAGTTCGGTTAAAAAAATAATTTGAGCTCGATTCAATCAGTGATCTGGTTTCTAAACAAGCTTTTATTGAATAGAGCTTCTAATAATTTGGTTCACTTATATCTCATACATAGCATTTGGTTGGTCTCACATTCATAATAGGGACTTCTCTCCTAATTAATGGCATCATGCACATTATTAGTTAAACAATTAATAGTTAATAACATATTGTTTTATTCTTCTCATTAGTTTAATTTGATTTGCATCTAATGCATTTTGGCTAGACCTAGATCACTAAAGATCACATAAGATATGGGGCCACATACTGATTCAGTTATGGCTACATTCATATATATTAATGAGTGATGCTAAATGGCCACTACTATAAATTTTTATTGACTAATTTATTTTTAAATTTATTTTGGCTTTAAATGATTGATTTTATGGATTGACACTTTTTTTTATATATTTTATATTCTTTTATTTTCTTTCATCAAATCAGTTAATTAATAATTATTTTAAAATATTATTTTAAAATTTAAATATTGTTCTCTCACAATTACAATATGTATACCATTAAAAGTATTTTCTCCCACTATTAATATATATTATAGTATTACACCTCTTCTTTTTGTGTATATAAATTGTACAACTAAATATAAATCATTAAAAATAATTTAATTTGTTAGTATACCATCAACTACATATATGAGTGGCTCGCTACGACATACCAATTTTTTTTCCGTACTAATATCGTACCAGAATTTTCGGTATAACGAATAATGATTAGTAAAGTTTCCCAAACCCCAAAGTGTGAAACTACCTACCAACAATCTCCCAAACCCCAAATTTCAAAAGTTCCATTTAATTACAGAAATGTCACCGAAACCCATTTTTGTCAACCCCAAACTGCCCGCCACTGCGGATGCTCTAATGACTTCAATTCATATAATCTCTCTCTATATATTTTGTGCTCCCATCTAATTAATAATATATATAAATATTGAATATTGATAATTCATACCTACAAACATAAATATATATATATATTATAATCATCTTTTTGAATATTTTCACTAAATTCATTTGTTTACATAAATATTAAAAAATAATCATTTAAAATTTGTGGATTAAATAATTTTTATTATAAATTATTTTTTAATTTACGTGCTAAACAAAATGAGTCAATAAATTTTCTTAATATTTTTTTAATTTCCATAAAGGAGTAAATAAATATATGAATGTGCATGTGGACTATCATAATTATTCCAATTCCATGCATTTAGTATGCATGTTACTTTTTTCAATACTACTATTTAGACCTTATTTTTCACGAGCTGTCTTGCTTCAATTTTCCTTTTTCTTTTTGCAATTTTCGTTTATAGTTTATGATGTTTTTTCTAAAAAAAAAAATCATGCTTCCTAATAACCTTCCATAATATTTTAATTACTTTAATGTTTTTAATATTAAGACCCGATATTATTTATTGAAGGATTTGAAATTTGGATTGGAAGGCCATAATTATTGATGATGCATTTATGATGAACTTAAAAAATAAAATAAAATGAGGAACCTAAAATATATACATTTGATATGAAAATGAAATTTATATTTGTCGATTCAAAACTATTTGAACTTTGAAGAGATATAGTATTTATTTGTGAATTTGGTGCTCCACCTACTTAATTATTTTCGTTTGTAATTATTGAATTCTTCCGCCAACTTTTTTTTTATTTTAAATCGAATTAATTAATTCCCAATTTACACCAAACCTGAAAATTTCATTATCATGTGTATGTGTTTCACAATGCCAGCTAGATGAATTTATACAATTTATTTCAAATTTATATTTTAAATTTCAAATTAGTGAGACGAATCCACACATATTGTTATTTGTTAGGCTATATAAAAATATTTTTGCTTGTAATAATAGTATTCTTTTGAGGTCTCTCTATAGAACTGTTGTCGACACGTACAAAATTTAATGTGCTCGCGATTAATATTGTATGTCAGGTAGATAAAAATAAAATTTGGTAAAAATTATTGATTTCACATTTCGAAGATCTATTAATTATAGTATAGTTTAATAATATTTATTTTATATAAAAAGTAAAAAAATAATAATAAATAGAAATCATAATAATTTATATAGTTATGTATCAATTAAAGGTGCACAATATTCCTCCAACAAAAATTAGGCCCACCCAGTACGGAAAAAGATTAATTAGTCCAATCCCATCAAACATAGTACTACTACTACTACTACTATTTAACAAAATTGTGAATAATATTTCATTTCTGCGTTCATTTATTCATTTAATTTAATTTATGTCGGCAAAACCTGCTGAATAAAGACAATGAGTAGAACAAGAAATCAATCCTTCATATATTTGATGCTTGTTTATGAAATATCTCCCACCGCCAAAAGTTTGGTACATAAAATCAAAGAAATACTAAGAAATGGAAATCCCATATAATAAATTAATGGGTCATGAAATTAGTAGAACTAATAATTTTGTCTATTGCTTTGCTACCACAACTATAGAGTTTGGTGAAGTCTTGAGAGTTGATCACTTGCTCAATTATATTATATTTCAATTATGTCCAACCACACATTTACGTGTCTTTTACACTATTCATTATTTTACGTGTATAACTGATCAGGTAATCATGAACCAGAACAAACCAGAAAATGCAGAAGCAACTATGCACGGGAAGAGCGATGATCGATAGGAGAAATGCAGACACGGGATATAGCAAATAGTTAGGAAGATTATATGTAGCAGCAATGGTGAAGCTGATGCAAGCTCCATGCATCAATTGAAATGGAGAAACAAGAAAACAGCCACTACACTATCTCTGCCAAAGGTCTACCTCTGAAAGTCATAGTGCATGATGATCCATGTTTGCAGTTACAAGCAGATAAAGATATTATATATAATATGGCAAACCAAGTTTAGAAATTGTCTTCCATTGGAAGTTATCTGTGTCTGTTCTACGTTTCTTCGAATCAAACAACTTGCATTCACTCTCTCATCCTCAGCATGTCATATTTGGAGGAGAATCATATAACCTGAAATGCATTGCATAATAAGAAGCAGCTAACGATGTAAGCAGCCATAAACGAAGCAGATCATTAAGTAACGTTCTAAAGAGCTCATGTAATAACGTGCAATTGTGCCTTTGTGGGGCCAACCATAAACGAGAACAGAAGTAATCGAATATCAAAAGAACAAGATGGCTTATCAAGCAACTCGATAACTCACCTTCAAAGATGAAATGCTCAGGATGGACGCTCCTAGTATTATAATAAACTTAACTCGAGACTGAACTTGCAGTAATGGAACCACTGGAAGTATCCCTACTATTGTTGCTTGGTCCAGTGCCAGAAGAACTTTCTGCACTGTTTGCGGCTGGCTCATGACCAGCTCTGTCGTTTTCTCTACTCTCAAGGCGCTCCATCATGCGGGATACAGTAGCAATTCCAGCAGTTACCTCTTTCCTGACTTCAGAGCTGATATCGGCCATGGAGGAGCTTCGGGAAAACAGCTTCTCCTTCCATTCCTTTGTATTCTTTGAAATAGACTCCTTGTATCTAAATATGATTAAATTAACAACATCCAGAAGTCAAAAAAGGCATGAACCATAAATAACTAAGCACAAGGGACAAAAAAAAATGTATTTTTTTTATTTAAACCAACTCGTACTTCATTGACATAGAACTAAACCGAGACTTCCAGGAATCAGGAAAAGAAGACTCAGATGGTCCGGCTCTGTCTTGATTTTGCAAGGAAGGCTGATTAGCGTAGTTTCTAAAAAATTGCACATGCATAATGTAAGCTGAAGAGTTAAAACAAAATATTATTTCAAAAATTAAAACATTACCATATAATTCATATATGGTAGTGTATCTTAAGCTTCAGAAATGACAGTACCTATTATCATTTGACGATCTTCGGTCAGAAGTTGACACCACTGAAGGTCTGGATGATGAAGCTGAAGTTTGATTGCTGTGAGTAAAAGATGGCATAAGTTGTGTTCCCATGTTATTTACAGATGCGACTGGAACTGATGAGTTATTTTCAGATGCTGCAACCATCTCTGTTTCTTCGCCATGAGAACCAGCAGACGACCCAGGTGGATCACCTGAGAATACAACAAACTGTCGACGACCATGAGCAGAAGAACGACTCCTCGAGCCCTCCCTTCGAGCAATTCGGTGAGTTCTCCCCATTGCAGCAGCAGCTGCTAAATGTTGGATAATCCTCTCCTGAAGTTCAGCATCATTTAATCCCGCTGGTAACTGCATTTGTGAGAGGTGTCATGAAACACCAACAGAACATTAATCTTGGGGGTTGGGGACATTAGATGGCATAATTTAAAGTTAACCAGAAACATTGATAACAGACATGCTGCAATTCAAAATCTCCGAGAGTGGGATGATGAAATATTGTTGCGTTCCTTGATGGAGTGGACCTGATACTTCTTTCACGTTCTACAGCCTCAAGTAATTCTTGACTGCCACAAAAGAATAAGGCATATTAAACAGATTCAATAGAAAAGGAATCGAACAATTTTTTTGAAAAGCACAATAGAAGATAAACATTCTAAACATACTTTGCAGGATCTTTTAGGCTAATACTTTGCCAGCACATTGGACAATTGGAGCTTCTTTGGCACCTGCCCAATACATTGAAGGGTAAGTGCATTTTTCAGTCTTCCTCAAACACTACTAAATCATTTTTTTGGTGAGCCTTTATAACTCTTGACCTCATCATGCAATGTATTAGATCATAAAAGATGTAGTCAACAAATACATTAACCTTTATCTCATACAAAACATATCAATCGGATTGCAATTTGCAAGCACATAATAGTGCTTTTCAATCGAACTGTTCTAACATTACTGTTTAGCTTGAGGTAGGGCACACAAAAATAAAAATATATGAACCTGACTTATAGAGAAGGCACAAAATTGTTAGAGAACTGTAAAATCAACTTTTGTAGCATTGCTAGTATTGAAAGTCTTAATCTGGGAAATCTGAAAAACCCGGATTAGGTAATTCAGTATAGCAGGTTTGTTCCCCCGTCTGGTTGGGAAGGGTTTCAGATATCATATAACTAAGACAGGAATTGCACATAGTGCCACATATTTTATGACTCACTAATTTATTAGGGAATAGTTAGCAGGCAATGACCTCACAATCCAGACCATCCTTTAGCCACTATTATCAGCAACCATACAAACATATTGGCACCACCCCTAAGTTAACCAATTGTAAGGGCCATAAGATCGCTACTCATCCAGTAAAAAAATGTTGCTTATAGTTCTTGAGTAATTGCAAGGGAATATGGCAGACTTAGGCACCCATGTATAAGCTGGTCCAAGATACACTAGTTAAGGAACAAGAACAGTCTTTTTCAGGACTCTTCCACTAGAAAAGTCGGTATATTGTTATAACAGATAATTAACTACATCACCGAGTTACCTGATCAAGAATATAAAACCTGCTAGTGCAAATGGAAAACTCCTTCCTGCACCTCGGCAAGCATACTCTTGAGTTACTTTTAACATTTGAGAATGATAATAAAAATTTCTTTTTGACACACAAACTGACCAAAAAGTGGAACTTGAAATAGCAAATAAATGCCGTAAGATAAGGTAGCAAATAAAACTATGTTAAGCCGATAAATTGAGACAAAAATCATGAGCAGCCACATAGAATGATATAATATCAGCAAAACCAAGCACCCGGAAATTCAAATGGGAGAGAGATGCACCATTCAAGAATGCACTGAAGGTGGAACTCATGCTTGCAACTGGTCACCTGCATAAAATGATTAAATACATCCACTCAAATTTCACATGACAGCACAAAATATACACCAACAAATGGGAATTACTGCATTCACAGTTTACCGTCATAGGATCACTATCATCAAAGCTCTCGAGGCATATGCTACAAGCATCATCACAAGACTCCTGTATCCCTCCCTCCACAAAAGCCGCAGCTGATATCATGTGAGTCTCTGCCTTCTTGGCCTCATCCATCCCCGGAACTTCACACTAAAACACAAAAAAGAACAATACACTTCAGACCTTAGAGTTCATGCCTGTTACATTTCTAACAAAGAGGCCGCAATTTCCTCAAGTACATAACTCGCTGAGGCCAGAAAATCAAAAACCCAATACCTAACAAGAATGCTTTGGCACGCTTTCTGTTAGTTTTGGCACCTAAAACATTTTATAAGGTCGGGAAACAGAGGTACGCGTATGTAACAGATTGAAATTGGCGGTGAAATTAACCGAAATTCTCGAAGAAACACCGCTAACTAATGATCGGAAAAAATATGAAGAGTCAATTATCAGAAAAGAATCGAGCAAATTAATCCTTTTACCTCCATAATAGATGAGAAGAGAAAGACAATCAAGAGATGGCGTCAAGAATGGGAGAAGAATCCCATCAAATTCCGCAAATTGAAAGCAGATTTGGTTGAAAGCACATAAAATTTAACGCCGATGTGACATTCACGGAAACCTCACGCAATTTCTCGAGAGAGAGAGAGAAGAAGTGTGAAAAGCAGAAATGGGAAATGGAGGTCACGTAAAGGTGTAGTCTTTATTAAGGCAGTGAATGAATATTGAATAATAAATATACTAATAGGGAGGAAGAAGGATTATAGAATTATTAAATAATTAATAAATAATAAAATAAGTGAAATATGAGTGGTGGGTTTGGATTTGGTGGTGTTGTATTTTGGGTGGTGTGATATGCAAATCCAATACTTTAGACAAATTCAATAATTGTCTTCAAACTTTACTCCAAGTGTCTCATTATTTCAACCTTTGAATATTCACATGAATCATTATTATTTAAGTTTGACACAATCCAAGAGGACCAAGATCACCTAAGAAGTAAATTGGATTGGGTTATTGGACTTGGTCATGTATATATTTAAACTCGGTCCGACCCGAAATCATACGTGAAATGAATTTAAACTCACTCTGACTCTAACCCGAAATCATATGTGAAGTGAATTTAAACTCAATCCGACCCGAAATCATATGTGAAGTGAATTTATGCTAGGTTGTTGGATTCAAGTCATATGTGAAATGGATTTGAGCTAGGTTAGATTCACACTTGGAGTGAGATGCTATTTTTGATCTAAAATAAGTTTCAAAGTATAGCAATTTTGATGAGTTTTAACTTTTAAGTATGTTTTGTATGAACCTTTTTTATATAAATTTATACAAATATAACTAATAAAAAATTATAATTATAATGATTTATATGCTCATGTGACATTATTTGGCATTAACGCATCAACTGCAAGCCTGCAAGCAGACTTGTGTCCATTGTGGATAGGGGAGCAATTTTATGATAAGTATATGTGTAAATCTATTGTTATCATATATTATAATAGTAGGAGGACGTTTTAAAAGTATCTAGTTTTAGATGGCTTTGAATGAACCTATGTTTTGCTTGAGAAGAACATGGTCTTGGATTGAATCAGGTTGAAAAAATGCATAAAAACAGCTTATTTTCGAATGAGATCATCTATTGTCTAGTGTTGTAATATTTCTTGTTGTGTTAATAAGATGAGATTATACGTGACATTATTATAATTCAATGTTTAAAAATAGAAGATCCAAATTGGCCCATTTCACCAAGAGTGGTATGACAACAACTTTTCCTATTACAGTTGAATAGCACTGGAACACGCTGAGTCAGGAGACTCAGGACTGTCTTAATCCGACCCAATTAGCAACTATACATGTGATATGCCTAGCTAATTAAACATGCCATTTTATGTGGTCGTGTATTGACTTACTAGTTGAGCGTGTTACTCTTAATAATGCAACTTTTGCACTCACGTCGATCAAAAAAGAACAAAAGGAAAGAAATAATAAGTTAAACAAATAGTATTCTTTTTCATGAATGATAAGGCTATGTCGACTTCTCTCTTTATTCCTCCAAACACTAGGACAACAATAACATTAACAACATGCATTCCTTGTCTCATTTTTTGGAGACCCACTTTTCCATATTTTACCATTGAAAGATATAGAGAGGAAGTGAAGAATAGGATCTTAAAGATTTCAAGATTGAAGATCGATCAAATCTTAATATTATTATTCCATTTGGTTTTGGATTTTCATTTTATTCTTAAATTTTGGATACAATACATAATTTTATTTAAGGAGAGATTTCTTTCCTGCTTGGTACCTGTGTTTTGTAAAAATAGCAGCTTAACCCCCTTTCTGGTTAGCATGTATTGTATGAGATGCAGTTGCTAGGGTTCCGATGAAAGACTTTGACTATCTTCCTATCTATTTAAGTGAGAAATCAGATCGAAAAACCACCCTCCATATAGCTTAGCCAAGAGTGAACCTAGCCTGAATGGTGGATCCGCAAAGTCGGTCCCCGTGGCTTATCACTTTCACTTGTTGAAGTGACAAATTAAAAAGATCGATTTAGACAGTATCCCGTGAGAAAAGTTTGAATCTTTCTTATTAAACATTATAAACATGATAAACTTATAAATATCGGTAGAGTGTTTAGAAATTTAATCAAATAAAAAAAATCAACGGAATTGATGAGTTTTAAACCGTTTTAATTTGATTTTTATTTGAAACATAATTGTTATAAACATGTGTCTCAACTTAGGGCATGTATATGTCAAAAAATTATTGCTTATGTGCGTCCTAGCTAATCCTATTTTAATATTGCAATTTTTATTTTCTTTAAACAGTTAGTTATTTATAATTGTTAATTAGTATATTTATAATGAAAGAACCCAACATTCAATTCTGAGCTGTAATTAAAAAAAAAAATGTAATCTTTAGAGATGAAAATAAGTATTTAATGTAATAAATCAAGAAATTAAACAATATATATTTATAAGAAAAACCACATCATAAATTTAATGATGCAGCAAATACATCTCATTTAAAATCAGACCAAATAATTATTAAAAAAAAAAGAACAATATATGATCTTCTATTCCTATCTCGCGGCTATTGATTATCATAACCAAAATAAACAAAACGAAACGGAACGACGTCGTTAGACGCCCATCGTCATCGTCAGTAAACACACGTGTTTAAAAAGGGAGAAGAAAAAAACAGAAGAGAAACCCTCACTCTCGAAATCACATCCTTGCGGAGGAGCTCCGCCAGAAGCCGCCGCCGTAAAACTGATCGAGCATCTCCCGATCGAGGGCGATGACATCGACGCTCTCCGGCGTCGACTCGATGCCTTCGACCAAGTTACTGGGGGGCGTGACGTGGCGGATCTCGAAATCCTTCTCGTCGCAGCTGCACTTGGAAGGGCGCAGCAGCCCCAGTTTCATGAGCCTTTGTTGGCGCTTCCTCCGCAGCGCCTTCCGGCAGAGCCCCGCCGGCACCTTGCACATGGCCAGCACGAGGAGATCCACGAGGCCGCACGGGCAGCAGCAGCACACCGCCGCGCACTCCGCCGTGGTTCCGCCGACCACCTCCGCCAGCCTCACGGCCAGCCCCCCCTGAGGCGCGTACTCCGACACCTCCAGAAGCGGCTGACGCCGACTCACCGACGAGGAGGAGTGGCGTAGCACGATTTGCTTCTGCCTCGCCATCTCCGGTCAATTTCGATCCTCACCTATTCCCCCTTTATTTGAGCTTTTTATCTTTGCTTTCTTCTTCGGAAGAAAGCGGCCGTACGTATCTGCACACACAATATGCAAATTTAAGAAATAAATTGGATCCAAATTAATATATGTAGAATTAAAATTTGTAGTTGATTGAAATTAATTAAAATGCATGAATAGGATGAGGATGAATACCAGCAGCTGGGAATGGTGGGAAGTGAAAATTGAAGGAATAATGAATGAGTGCTGGGAATGAGAGTGAGTTTATTGTTTTGTTTGAATGGAAGTAATTACTTGGTATTTATAAAGGAAGAAGAAGAAGAAGAAGAAGAAGAAGAAGAAGAAGAAGAAGAAGAATAGGGGAAATTATTGAAGGTGTTGGTTTGTGGCTGTGAGATTAATATTGTTTGGCTCTCCTTTTCTTTAGCTTCTATTTTCCTTACACTTTTTTGTTTATAGTTTCACCAAAGGAGGCAAAGATGATATTATTACTATATTTTTTTTGTGGAATATATATAGTAATTTAAAATAAATTTAGTAAATAAACTAGTTTTAACAGACTATAATTTATTTTTCATTAAAAAAATTATTAATTTTTTTCCTCGTAGATATACTATATATGAGAGAACATGCATGCAAGCTGACAATTTCAAATTGCTTCATAACGTTAAAATGTTGTATTTCTTTTTAAGTCAGTTTCTTCGTTATAAGTGGTTTGTTTTATAAAAGGAAATAAATAATCTTTTAAAGAATATAAAACACATTAATTATCTTTTCATCGCTTATATATTATATTCTCCTTAATCAATATATAAAAAATGCATTTTTATGGACTATTGTTAGACCAGTATAAGAAAATTGATAGTTCGGACACTTTATTGTAATTTCGTGAGATAATTTTATAGTAAGATATATAGTTGATCTTTTGTATTTTTCCAATTTCAAATAATTTGAGCAAACGTTTTCTATAATATACTAAAAATATTAACATTTTGATCTTATTTTTAATAATGTGTTTTGACTTTGCGTATTAGTGTGCGGTGAGTGGGGTTTGAAAATTGAGACTCATCCAATTTATTATTTTTAAATGTACAAATGAAAAGTTTGAAATGCAAAGATCTTTTACGGATCAAACGAATCAAAATAACAAAATATGAAGAACTTTCGTGGACGGAATGATTAATAAAAATAAAAATTATAACGATTTGATTGCTTATGTGGCATTACGTGTCATTATCACATCAATTACAAACACGTTATATTGTATCTGTCGCAGACTCGCAGGTAGGGAATCGATTATACATTTATTTTTTGGGAAGCTAAGATCTAAACAATGGGGGATAAATGAATCAATATACTTTATACATTATATACAACATCCAAAAATAGTATACATACAAGAAAAGGGATTGAATATCAAACACAATATTCATATATACCCTTTTACAAACTCCTACTTCAAAATTATACAAACAACATATATATTACACATCAAACAAAAACAAAAAACTTTACAAACTCATGACACAGAGGGGTCTTCGGTGGCGCCGCCGCCGACGGAGCCTCAGCCAGCCATAAATAAAATAAAATAAAATAAAAAAGAATTAATTAGAGATCCTAAGGTGGTGGTGATGGTGCCTTTGGTGCAAAATCTCTCTGTACATAGCCTGCCAATTTTCAGGCATTGCATCCAAATTTTCATCTTTAAATTTCTCCCTTCCTCGATTCCTCATCGTCTCCGCCACGTCGTCCGCGAATCTCACCTTCTTCTTTGGCTCTTCCTCTTCTTCCTCTTTTTTCTCCTTCGTCTCTGCAGAAAAACATATAGAAGAATCAATGAAGACTCAAATTAAAATGAATTAATTATATTAATAAAGTAATTACCTGTAGAATTAGTGATCTCGAATTCGATTTTATCCATGAATTTGGAAAGGAGGCGTTTGTGGACTTGCATGGCGACGAAAACCACGCTTCCAGAAACTGCACAAACTGCCATCAACCCAGATTTGAAGGAAGAATCCATATATTAATTCTTGTTGGTTTTTATCTGCTTAATGTATATATATAGAATGATGAAATTAATGGGATATGAATATTGGTGTTGGCTAAGATAAAAACCATTTGCTAGATTTGAAGAATCTGAGAACAGAAGGGTGAGACATTTATTCAGAGTTATTATGTTTCTTGATATATAGAAAATGGAGTTGAAGAAAGTGTTTTGGTAGTTTGGGAAATATTATAAGAGGTTTCTGTGGTTAAAGGATTTTGGCAGTTTGTTTTATGTTCTTTCTGTTTTCTATTTCATAACCGTCGGTTTGATTTGGGGGTTGATTCTTCATGATGACGTGGCACCATTTCTTTCAAGACTCGACGGTTGGTTGGTTGGTTAGTTAGTTGTTACCTCCGGATTTGCGGCAAGTATTTAGTAGCAAATATCATCCTGATTTTCTCATAACTCTATATATCATTGTACTAATTACTAAAATGGAATATAATTTAATGTGTTCAAAACTGATAGAATAATATTATAGTATCAATCAATAAAATTACATCAACATACAAATCACTATCTTTTATTATTATTATGAGTACTCCCTCCGTCTCGGCTAAGATGGGGCGTTTCATTAAAATACTCCACCCA
>JAPKLX010000007.1:5117756-5522794 GCA_026898415.1 Leonotis leonurus
TAATATTATAATCAAATGGGTCTAATGGAGTGGGACGGATGTAGTACATTAATTATATAATATGTATCGAAACTTATCAGAATGTCCTACTGTCCACGGCGAGTAAAACATAATATGCCCACGACTGATGTTGTAATGTCATATCAGAATATAAGTCATTATAATTAATAATATGAAATAAAAAATAAATTAAAATTTAATCGTAAAATATGAAATGTGAGAGAAATTAAAAGGAATATTATTGATGTGAGGTAATTAGATTAATTGAAAATCAAAGAACACAAATTAAGCGATATATTCTATTATTAGAAAGCCTGCATGCAGGTACGTACGATAATATTGCATGGCCACCCAAATCAACACCATTAATTCTCCACAAAAATTATGTATAAATACTCTCTCACAAAACTCAATACCTTGTGACTGCCTTTTTCCTTCACCCCAATAATTCATTTTAATTAAATTAATTTCTCCAAGGAGAAGAAACAATGGCATCATCATCATCACCCCTCGCCGCATTGCTCCTCTCTCTCATCGCCTTCTCCCTCTCCCCCCTCGCCGCCGCCTACACTCCCTTCCCCACCACCAACACCTCCATCGCCGCGGCCCCCTTGTCCACCTCCGCCTCCCCGGCCCCCGAGCAGATGCTGTTCGCGGCGACGGCCCCGGCGGTGGACGAGCAGGAGAAGGACAGCCGCTACCTGGCGGCGCACATGAGCGCCGCCGCCAACAAGGTGGAGGTGTTCATTGTGAATGAGGTGGAGGAGAAGCTGAGGGACCCGGCGACGGCGGATGCCGACAAGGAGTGCCTGGAGGTGTGCAGGGAGGTGTTCGAGAGCGCCGTGGAGTCGATGAAGAGCGGCGTGGCGAACGTCGGCGCCGGCGACTTCGTGAAGGCGAACTTCGACGTGAGCGCCTTCAACACCGACATCGACACATGCAAGGAGTGCGGCGGCCCCGGCTTCGAGAAGTTCGATCGGTGGGCGAGGGCCGTCGCCGGCGACTGCCTCGATAAGATCGTTAAACACACTATTCATGTTTGAAATTATAATTCAATTAAGATGATGTATACTGTTGTTTCTTCTCCTACTATTAATTTTTTTCTTCTTGATCATTTATCAAATGATAAACTTAATTTCTCCTAAAATTTTCCATCTTTCACAATCAAGTTTATTACTTTAATTAATGTTTATTTTGAAAAAATAAAAATGATAAAAATCATACTTTAATGATGAACAAATCTATGGGGAAATTAAACAAAAATATAATTATGACTTGGCGTAAATCCAAAAATTGAATCTTGAATCAAAATTTGTGTGCTCATTGGGTGGCAGCTGATATAGGTCAGTTTTTCAAAGTTATTATTACTCCCTCCGTCTCCGTCCCACTAAACCAGACTCGTGTAACTGTAATTGTTTCGTGTCGTTGGACTTTCTATCGACACTTGATGAGGGGTTCGAGAAGAAAAACCCGGTGCTCGATACCGCCTTCCTTCGGCTACTTGGATGGTTTAGGGCATTAGCATGAAAACCTTGCCATCAAATACTATTAGCTACCTTTTCTTGTATATATAGACACTAAAAGTGATGTATTATAACATACTATAACCAACCCAAAATGAGGAACACATTTGATTCTCATCTCTGGTGTTGGTTGTAAATGGTGAAACCAACCAAACATTTAGTACAATATATACAATCATCTTACACAGAGCTGCTATTTCTTATGCAAAAACCAAACACAGCCTTAGAAAAAGAGGGTGAAAAACCTTAGTGGCACTGCTTGAACTTGTCAGAATTTGCTGCAAGACTTCAAATATAACCTTTTGTAGGTAAACTAACGTTAAGCTCCGGGCTGGAGCTTCATTCTTCGCAGAGATAGGTATGCTAGTACTCTGTAGCCTATCACCATTGCTACCAGCGCTCCGACTTCCTTGTAACCGTCGTCTATCCTCATCCCGTTGATCGAGTCGCTTATATGCTCATACTGTACTTTAACAAGAAGTTTGTAGGTGTGGTAGTTGAAGGAAAGGTAACGCAGCCATGATATGAACACCGGAACGTTCTGCATAAGGATTAGACTGTATGTTATAGCTTCTTTCCCTATTGATTTTCGATGAAAGTGGTTTCGATGTGGTTTACCTTGACAAAGTATCCACCAGCCAACATGAAGGTCATTACCGTGACCGAGGCCAGAGTCGTTGCGCGCTTTAAGTCCATCAACGTAGCACCGATGGCCAGCCCCAACCCCTGCCATGCATCAGTGTTTCTTTCTATGTTACTGATATGTTATGAAGTAAAGCTATGAATCATGCATGGTAAAGGGCATACCTGAGCTGCTATTATGCAGAGGAAGACAGTCACTACAGTGAGGAAGAAAGAGCCGACTTCCATTCGTAAGCCCGCCATGAAGTATACGACGACTAGGAAGAGTACGGGTAAGATCAGGTCGAGTGGAAGGTCGCTTGTCGTTCTCGCTACGAAATATGCACTCAATCTGTACATGTCTGCTGCTCTTTCCTTGCTTAGCATGGCTCTCTCTTGTGGAAAGGTGAAGATGGCTGTGAAGACTGGGAAGAATCCCCAGAACACAGCAATGAAGAACAGCAGCCCTGCCTGCAGAGGTTGTTTGTATTTAGGTTTCTTGTTGAGTAACATAACAGATTGAGTTGTTGCTGTCTTGGTTATGAATCCTACCTGATCTTGAAGTTCATTAGGGTTGTTGCTGCCAGATTGCCACCATAGCAGTCCCAAAATAGTTGCAGTTGCAAGAACTTGAGTTATCCTCAACCAGCTGAAGTAGTCATGCCTCCTTTCTTTAAGTCCTCTGCAAAAGAGTATGGAGTACTGCTCACACCAGCTTGCTCCCCATTCCCTCTTTGCAGAACATACTTTCGCCTTCGTCTCGTCATCAATGGGTGTCGGGGCTTTGAGTTTCTTCTTCTCGCTTTCAGCTACCCGGGTTTCATAGGCCTCCACAAGATACTGCTCGAGAATGGTAACGTATGAGGAAAATTTAAGATGATGGTTGCTTGTGATTTATGTATCGTTTACCTCGTGCACGACAGCTGGAGCCGGTCGTCCGTTCTTTGTTTCTGTTCTGGAGTTTGAGCTCCCCATCTGTACTTTGTCCTCCAATTCGGACGGGATGGAAATGTCTGTTACGTTTCCGTTTGCAAGGTCGAGCATGAACTCTGCAGGGTTCATTGCGATAAGAGGGGAGCATCCTATCGATGAGAAGTAAACCATTGCTTCCGACACCTTTCCAAAGTAGAGGAGACTCCCTTTGCCAAGAAGAATCAGCTTGTCGAACTTGAGGAACAGCCTGCTCGATGGCTGATGTATCGTCGTCACCACTGTCTTGCCCGACTGCCACACAAGGTAACTGATCACAACTTCTTATTATTGAAGGCTTTCTTGAAATAGAAAAGTGGCTGTCGATCGATACGTACCTCAGCTATGTCGTGCAGCGTGGCCACAATCCTCAGAGCAGTAGTAGAGTCCAGGCCTGAGGTGGGTTCATCTAGGAACAAGAGGGATGGGTTGATTATGATCTCGTTTCCGATGCACACGCGCTTCCTTTCTCCACCCGACACTCCCCTCACGAAGGAGCCGCCTATCATGGTGTCTTGGCAGCTGGTGTGACATTCATTGCAGAAAAAGGTCAGACCAATTTGGTGTATTCTCTTAGTACTATATATATGGTTTTTGAGATCTATAATCTGTTCCTAGCTGCTTAATAAAATATGTTCTCCTCTCTGCCTAATTCGTTACAACATATATATAGCTGATAATCAGCTCAAGCAAGAACATATACCTCTCTAGTCCCAACTCATATATGACATCAGACGCTCTCTGATCCTTTTCCTCCTTCGTCAACGTCTTAGGAAGCCGTAAACGAGCCGCATAGGTCAGCGTCTCCCTCACCGTAAGATGAGGAAACAGAACATCATCTTGAGTCACAAATCCTATCCTGTCAGATTCTCAATGTTAGTAATAAGCACTACTCCATGCCAAAAACTCCATCTTTAACTAATTCAAGATTGGCTACCTGCTCTTTAGGGACTTCAAATAGGGCTGATCGTTGTACGTTATCGAGCCACTCTGGTTCGGTCCGTTCACTCTCCCTCCCAACAGGCTCAGCAGCGAAGTCTTCCCGCTTCCGGACGGCCCCATCAAGGCCAAAACCTCCCCCGGATCAACAGCACCAGTGATCCCATACAAAATATCTTTCTCCACCGTCGTCGTCATCCCTTTCAGGACTACCTTGTAAGTTACATCACTGAACTGCACACTCATATATCAGACAAGAATATCAAGCCATTGCAAGAATTTGAACCTCCACACACACTTGACACTACTATTGCATGAACATGCATGCATGATTCTATTTATGTTCTAAGACCATAACTGCAGGACTAGTGGTGTTAGTGTTTGTTTAGCAAAACAGGTTGAAGCAAAGTCTTGTACAAAAATGCCATGGAAAATGAGATTCTGTACAAGACTGAACCTGAGGACATAATAGGAAAATCATTTGAGTTGCATTCATCTCTAGCTAGATAAACCTCCATCTCTTTAATCTTCCCTGTCCAAACAGAGGGTATAGGATCACATTAATCTCTGGCTATTCTAGAAAGCCCCCGGCCGCGACCTACCTATCGCGTTTCGACACGTGTATATTGTCCTATTCTTGAAAGAGATGAGGTGAGTATTTGTATGCTCTAGTTACCTTGAGGTAGATTGGCAGTGTGGGTTCTGCTTGAAGTCTCTTCTTTTGCCTGCCTGCTTCAAGATCTTCTGCTGCTACCATTATCAACCCACAAATTATTTAATCACATGCAAAAAATTATTGATTACAATAACATAATTAATCTAAGTAAAGCTATCAAATTCTTACTGTTACATTATTTTGTAGTAACACTATAAGTCCACTTTGTTCTAAAACATAGAGACTTGTAGTATAATAAAAGAAAAAGACAAATTTTGCGAGTGTTAGCCTAATGGTAGTGATATTAATGTCTAAGGCAACATGTCTCGGTTCAAGCCCCAATGTGGTTTTGTAATTTACTTTAAAAAAATATATAGAAATTGATTTATAGTCACATTTAAATGTTAACCTCCTATTCATAATTTTTTATTTTTATGTTTCTTTAAAACTTTTATCATTTATTATACCCTTAATGGCTTAATCACTTATGAGTGTAATCATTCAAATCAAACAATTCCTTATAATAAATTATGATAGCATGTATGGGTTGGGCTATATGTTGGAGTATTATTTAGTCGTTAAATTATGACCAAATCTAGTTGAAAATGAATAAATTATGAAAATCTAGTTGAATCTTACAGTAGCTCCAATCACTCCAAATTTTTGTCTTATTAGTAGAATAATTTGTTGAATAATTAAACTGTGGATTGAGAATATATACTATAGAGAGTATGTACGTGTAACATGCAAGAAAATAATTAAGACATGTAACGTACAATCACATAAAGGATGTCGATGAGGGAGGGACCCACGAGGTCGCCAAACTATTACAAGCCTTACAATTGTACATAGATAATTAGGATAAGTGTTATTAACAGTTGTAGGCATATAAATATGTGTTCCTAAATTGTTTAATTTATTTATTTAATTTGGTGGAGAAATTTGTGTCACGCACCCAAATAAATACGCAATTTTAATTTATCCCTATCATATATACTCCCACTCCACCTCTTATTATATATTATATTATTTCTCAATCATTTAATTCTCTTTAATTTATTGGATTCTCCATCCCTATAACATAGATTTGGTCACTCCCACATAAATATTATAGGTATTTAATTTATTCCATTAGTAAGAGTTAGTTAATTCCCTTCTCTATCATCATCATCTTTCAAAATCATGATACAAATTAATAGGAATTGAAGATGAGATGTCATTTGGAAATTCCGAAATTTGAGTAAATACAAATAATTTCATTTTCATGCAAAAGTCTTTTTGTTTGGAGAGAGTGAGAACATTATATATAGCACATTTTGGTGAAAGCTTTTTAGGGACCTTTTAATTTTAATCCAAGATACAAAATAAATTAAAAATCAATTACTAAATTAGGATGGTGTATTGATTTTCTCAGATTTGTAGGTTGACCTAGCATGGACTATCCATGTCTTTTATATTAGCAGCACTCAGTCCAAATACTATATGTAAAATTAAATGTGATGAATGGTTTGGCTAAATTCATGATTCATGCATGCTTTTCTCATTATGGAACATCTATATATTCATGCCATGCATACATCTTGCTTTTTGCAATCTTACCTAATACTCATTAATTGGAAATGAAAAATAGTCTCTTCTGTAATTTCACTAGTAAAGTGGAGCTCATAATATTACTGTTTATTTATAATGATAAACTAGATTGATAAAATATAAAATTGACTATTCGAAGAATAAGACTATTAAATTATTTCAAAAATTGATAAATTCAAAGTAAATACTAAATTAATTTGATTTTTTTTTATTAATCAATCGTACTAAAGTAAACATATTAGTTTTATCTGCTTTTTCCTTTCCATGGCTATAATAAATTGCCTTTGGGAGAGGGAAGAAGATGCTCACAAAAGCAAAGGCTTTATGTTTCACTACTAAAAGCACTTCATTTTGGACTCTTAAGAATTTCATTTGAATTAATAAAATAGTACTTAGTAGTTAGTAACATAAACTACAAATATTTAGTTCTAAGAGACAAAGATGAATAACCAATTAAGGCTAATTAATTATACTATTTAATGCAAAAATAAGGTTAACTAATTATATAATTACTTAATTAGTAACATAAATGTGCAATGCATACACACACACACATATATATATATACTGACCGATTTCATCGTCGCTAAAGGGTTTCGAATCGGCGATGTCGTCGGCGGGGACAGTGAAGCCGGTGAAGGAGAAGGAGAAGCCGAGGCTGGCGCTGGAGGCTCGGCTCAAGGCGGCGCCGCTGTTCAAGTCGTCGACGTCGAATTTCATCTGAGCGCTCCTCGATTTCCGAATGTGAGTGTTCCTCCCTCCCGGCGACGCCGCCGTAAGCCTCCTGCTCGACATCCGCGACAGCGAGCCGCTCCCGTCCGCCGCTTCCCCTTCTCCTCCGCCCGGCGACTTCATCGCCCCCAGCGCCGCCGCGATCGTCTCCATCAGCTGATCGGATTTCGTCCGTATCAAACTCGTCGCCGACTCCATAGCTTGATTTGCTGCGATATATATATAATCAATTTCAGATTAATTAGTACGTAATTAAATGGATAATCATGCAGCTCTGCATGCAAATCGAGCAATAATTAAATATAAAAAAGAAATTAATTGGAGTTAGTTACAGTTAAATGGAGGAGTTACGTTGTTGAATTATGATAAATAAATGATGTATATATATAGGGGAAACTGAAAGGGGGCGATGGGGAAATATGAGAAAAGTAGTTGAGTTGCAAGAGAGGTCCCTTAATTTTGGGGTAATTAAAAAGAGGACCAAAAAGCTTTCATGAAAAAAACAAGACATAAATGCAAATGATAGGATAAAGGGTAATGATGTAACCAAGTGTTGGTTTTGCCACGGCTCCACCCTCTCAACTATCAAGTGGGGGTTCATTATATATATACTACCTTTACCTTTTCTCTTCTTCTTTAAATCAAATATGTTAACAAGTTTTAGAAGTTACTAGATCTCTTATCTAATAACTTACCATTCAAAAAGATTATAGTCTTGTTTACAATCTCACATTTTCTAGCAACTTTGGTTAATTGAGGACAAACATCAAATAATTAATTGTCAATGAATTCATTATGCCGATGTAGAACAATGAACTCTCACCCGATACGTTATAGAATTGCATCAGAGTCGGCTTCTGGGTGAGCTTCATAGGTTCTAGGATATGTCTTGCATGAGGATCACAACGAGGATGTTGCGTATTTGACGAGGTTGATCTTTAGTCATTATATAGTCGTCTGTCTACCACCTGTTCCACATGAAGAACTCTCTTATGCAACAATTTTTTTCTCTTACGAAATATTTTATATGTAACACATTGGACCTATAGGATATGAGCTCTTTGTGCTAAGGCAACATAATGGATCCATTAAAAATCCACTTGTTATTCGTACTCGCTTTTAATAAACATATTTTATATTTATTAATACTATTTCGCTTTTTAAATAGAAAACTTCAATAGTAAATTCATGATTCATGCACATTGAGAACATGGAGAGTGAAACATATGCTGTATATGCACATCTCTTCAAAAATTGGCAACCTTTTTAAGACCATGTTTAGTCTATTTCAGCCCAAATTTATTGGCAGCCGTACAATTGCACAACTCATTCAATGTTCTTCAAATTAATTAATAAACATTTATTATGGGAAGAACAATTTCATACATGCTACCTCTTGAAAATATACTCATCATGAGCTAGCTAGATATTTACAAAAATAAGTGTTGTATTTACAAAAATCAACACATATTTTAAGAAAATGTTGTAAAACGTATAAAAATGACGAACAAAGTAATATATATATATATATATATATATATGATGTTCAAAATAGTAAGTGTTTTGTGGAATTATGAATAACTCAAATAGATAATAAGAGTATACTTCTCGTGGACGAAGAGTACAAAATTAACAAATTCTAGTTTAAATTAATAATTAATTTTCCCTATATTTCCCAATTAGTTTAGACAATATTAGGGTCCCAATTACATACTACCATTAATAGAAAAAATGGAGTATATGATTTAACTTGTACACTCGAAAACCCTAATTCAGTCTTCGATCGATCGATCTCCACCGTACGAGTGTGCGGTCGTATGCTGCTACGGCATTCCAAGAAATTGTCAAATGTAGACAAGTCTCATCAAAGAAGGAGGCATGAGTCTCTATAAACAAAACTTTTGGCATTAAAGTTGCTTAACCTCATTAGGTAGTTGCAATGCCGCCTCATCAAAATCATATATAGTGATAGACTGACAGTGGATACATATAATATATATACGTACATGTAACGCAATATAGATAACTAATAGAGATGAGATACATATGTATGTATATGTATGCATGCATGCATGAGATTGTTCTTGGCAATAAATTATGAGGTTGTGGTTTGATCTAAGGTTGCCCGAAAGCTAGGGCATCATCGCCTTAATTTGGATCTTTCTTAATCACCTTTCTTTTCTTTCTTTCTTTTTCTTTTTTACTTTTCAGATATGGAATTTCTCACTCGATTTCGATGCTCAAGTTTTGTTTTTCTGCTAATTTTGGTAATTATCTTATGCAAGCATTAATGAGTTTCATTTTATATCTATCCATATAAATTTTAGCAATTCTTGTTCGTCATGGTGTCGTCATTTTGCTGTCACCGATAAATTGCATTGTTTTTCATTTACTAGTAAACGTTATTTAAGAAATTCAGATATATAGAATAATTAATTTTCATGTTTTAATTAGTTAGATATATATATAATTTGCCATAACTTCAATTTGTATATTTTACCACACCGCTTAAATTAAGGGTTTACTGTTTTAAATATTTCAGAACTTTTACATTTATTTTACACTATTTTTTTTAACAAAAACATGATAGTTTTATTATTTTAAAATAAAAGATAAATCAAGTTAAAAGAGTGATGGTAGTTAATTGCTAGAACAGTTGAATTTGGATATAGAACCCTAGCTACCCAATAATAAATACTCTCTCCCCAATAAAGTATTTTCACTTTTTTTTTAATGCGCAAATCAATATTTTTTTTATTTATTTTATTAAATATATTTTAATATATTTTGTTTTTAAGTTATAATACTTGTTAAAAAAGAAAATGAGATTACTTTAATAAAATGTTTCAATCGGGGAAGATATATGTACTAATGAAAAATTCAATAATATTAAATATATATATATATATATATATATATTCTATAAAATAATAGAGAAAACAAAATATGGCGTAGTTGATGAAAGTTTTACATTAAATGGTCTAACGAGGAATATATTAAATCGACATTAAATAGCTTTATTTGTTACAATAATATTAAGAAATCTGAGTAGTTTTCAAAACTACCAATCGAATTGAAGGAGTCTATTACTTTTTACACATAATTAATTAATTAGCTTTTAAGTTCAAAACATTAATCAATTAAAGTCTTAATGTTTCTAAGTTCATTAATTTATGTTTTTAATTAATTAATAAATATATTAAATTTAAAAATTATACCAAAAAATAATCCAAATTCATAATTTTTACATAGAGATAAATTAATATATACATATATATATATATCTTATAACAAATAATTAGTCATGGAAATAATTAAAGAAGTCCATAGGAGGTGCAGATGTGGGTAATCGGTCACGTGTCAAAAGGTGGCGGTGCCGGCCAAAGCACGTGATGGTGACGGCGGTGGGGACGGCGGAGAAGTGGGCTGGAGACAGCTCAGACCGGTGACAGTTGTCCACACACGTGCCGCCAAAATCTATTACTGTGTTCCTATAGCTGCCACGTCGATCTACACACACTCACCATTCCCTTATTACAACTATATTATTAATTATTTAATTATTATTATTATTACTATCACTAATTTTTTACATTCTTTTTCCACCACTATTCGTTTTTGTTAATTTATATCCATTGATTTATTGCTTTCCGATTTCACGTTTTTATTTTTTTAATTATTTCATTGCCCCCATTTAGACACCTATGTATGTAGATTCAAACTTTTCATTAACACCTTTAGTACTCCACTTATTATGATGACATTCTCTTAGATCTCAATACAAACTTATTATTTAAAAAAAATAATGGAACAGAAGAAAGGATCCCCGAATATTGGGTAGTTGTTGTTAAACACAGGCGAATACTATATGAAATGAGTGGAGTAACCAAAAATATATCTAAAAGGGCTATTTTAATAGCAGCATCCAGACCGATTCTCGAAATGTTTTCTGGATATTCCTCAATCAATGTCCCAGCTATTCTCGGAATGATAGAAGCTATGCCAACCTGTAGCTATAGCTAAGGTAGTTTCAACCCGTAGCTGTAGTATTGAATGTTGTTTCTTTGACGGGATCCGATAGTATTCCTTTTTTGTATACATATTTAGAAAAGTAATATTTACTACTTTAGAAAACAAATCAGAATTAATGGGATAATTTATTATTATCATTATTTATTATTTTGTATTAAAAAATATTAAATCATAACATAATTAATAAATTATAATTAGAAAATGATCATTAATAAATATTTATTAAAAATTGATTATTTATCTATATTACAACTATATTATTCGCGGACCGGGGATATTTTTGATAGAAAATAAAAATATTTAGTTTTAAATTTAAAGATAAATTGTACTAGTAGTTAATTAAATGAGAAGCCATACCAAATTATACATTGACATTATTCAAAGACCAATCAAGATGTGATCAGTCATTGCATCCAATCGCGCACACATATATATACGTCGATCATCTACTGAAAAATAATTAATTAATTGAATACTAATTTGTTCATTTGTTTCATTCATTGATACATTACAAGATGATTTTCCAAAGCTTTATTATCATGACATTTCTCACAAAGATACAAATTACCCATTTTACATGTATCCTTATCTTAATGAAATATGGGACAGAGCGAGATTAGTTAAAATCAAGAAAAGGAAATAAGCAAAATAACTCAAAAAACATCTTTTTAATTTTCTTGTCGTTTCCTACAAAATTGATGTAGTAATAATGAAAACGAAATATGGAAAGAAAATAGGACAATAAATAATGAAAAGGAGGAAAATGTCTGTTAATGATTAAGATTAGGTGAGGAATGTGGACTTTGGGCATGAAAATTGTCATGCATACATACTAACTAAATGGACGTACATCAATTATAGTTCAAATGTGTCCACACAATTGTCATTGAGAGAAAATATGAAAATAGCCCTTATTGATTTAATTTTGGCTTTGTATTAATATATATAGTGTCTAATTGTCCATCAAAATGAATATATTTTGACTTGATACGAGTTTTAATAGTCGCGCCTTGATTTTAATGTCAATACATATGTAGTGAAATTTGGATCTGCTTGATATATTGTTTTAAATTAAATTTTGTATAGGGATGAAATTTGAGTTTAACTTCATTTATTATTTTTTAATTGAGTTGTGTGTTGAGTGTGGGGTCTACTTATTATAAACAAAAAATTTAAACGTAAACTATTTTTGTAGATATATGATAAAACATATCAATTTTTGTGAACATAGTGAGTACTAATACATATGAAACAAATAGGGCAAACACACTAAGGATGAGAATGGGAAAATTTGAGTCAAATCGTCAAATCTAAATTTGGAAAATTTGAATTTGGTCCAAATCCATTGAATCAGAAAATTAAGATATATGAATCTAACTTATATTCATGCATTTAAATTTTTTCAAATAAATTATAAATATACTAAAATTAACAATAAAATCATGATAATAATTTAAATATACAATACCACAAAAATTAATCAAAATAACGCATTACAAATAATGGATGAAAATTTAGAGTTGCATAGATTATATGAATTGTATTTTATACAATCATAATATATATAATATTATTAAATAATCGAGTTAACAAGTCGGATTTCGATCTGGAAAATAAAAAAAAATTAAATACTGCAAATCCAATCCAAATATATTGATTTCAAATTTAAAATACTAAGATTTTAGAAAATGATATTGAATTCACTAATCTAGACCGGATTGTAATATTTAAACACATACCTAAGCACAAATTAAACACGATGATAGAAGCCCACTAATATTTAAATGTGGCTTCAATAATTCAATAAAGGCATAATATAAATGTTTTCTTTAATGATCAACGAATATACAGATCCCATGTTAGGTCATCCATTAATTAGAAGTTAATGCTTGAGTTAGCAGCATCTCAACCAAAAAACAAGAAACAAAAAGAAATGGTAAACAGAATTTAATGTAAATATATACAATAATTGAAAGTGAAGTAATAAGGAAATATTTTATTACTGTTGGAACAGAATTAAGGTGGAAAAAAAAACAGAAAGAAAGATGAATAATTATATGGAAAGAGAGAGAGGTATATATATTTAATTTAATTAATTTAACCCCCTCGATCATCGATGAGCTCTAAACAACAACAGAGAGAAACAGAAAAAGATAAACAAACTTACGAGAAAAAGGAGTGATACAAGAGGGGAGGAAAGAAAATAACTCTCTCGTTAATATGATACAGTAGTAGATTATAATAAAAGCTTGTTCTACCAATGAATCCTAGTTAGTCTGGTCGGGTTGTTATCATGTAGACCTGATAACAATCCGACCTGTAAAGCTCAAACTCGAACACGAACACGATAACTTTCGCGTTTGTTTCTAACTTATTTTATTAAGTTGCTCGCAAAAGAACGAGTTCGTTATAGATGAATAAGTTAACCCAAAGTCGTATTCTCAAGAAAGGGTAAGCAGGGCTTAATATACGTTGCGGAACAGAAAACAATTAAAAGAGGGCTTTGGTTTTTATCTAATCTAAACTATTTATCTAGGCGAATGTAATTAAAGAAATTAAAATACGAATTAACTAGGCGAGAATTAAGAAAGTGTTTAAACCCTAAATCTAAGAACGATGGATTAAAGAAACCAAATTGAAACATGCTTTGATTTGATTAATTAACATGATTGATGATTTGAATTAATATGCTTTTCATATATTTTTTATGAAATGAGCCGATTACATAAAAAAATAGGCCATTTTTGACACACTTTTTTGCAAAAAAACACTTACAATCTCTTAAAAAAGTGCCAAACTTACAATAACTTATTTTAATATAACTAATTTGTACACTTGTGATATGCACTTATAATTCATTTATTTTGTTTTTGTTTTGGTTTGTTTGTTTTTTTACTAGAAATCACAGTAATGATGTAAAGAGAAGAATGGAGAATAACTTATAATTATGTATTGGATAGATTTAGTTAAATAAAATAATTGTTTTTATTATCTAAAAATGATATATATATATATATATATATATATATATAGTTACTTAATAATTACACGGTGAAAATAATTATACAATTTATTTTAAATATAAAATTTACATGATACTGTTGAATTACATTCAATTATTTCATCAATTAATATCAATATTAGATCACTATTATTTATAATACATTATTTATATTGGTTATGATAAATTAATTCAAATGTATGATAATAAATTAATTATTATAGATTGGCCACGTGCATTGTGTCTAACCTAAGGAAGAGACGTAGGTGTGTCATTAATTAATAGGCTTAATGTGGAACCTTCCTTCATCATTCTTAAGTTGGGTCTGCACCACCTTAGCCCTAATACCACCTTAGCCCTAACAACGTAGGAGAAAAATTCTCTAACTGAATAACAAATAAAATAACAAACCTCCACCGCCTCTCTTTATAAATTCTTCCTCCACACACACATATATATATATATATATATACCCTAAGCTCGGTCCTCTCTCAATATTCTTTAATTACTTTTGGCGATGGAGGCAGTGGATGGGCCGAGGATGACAGCGTGCTGGTTGGCGCGCGCTCATAGTATCTATGGGGCCTCGCTGCCATCCCCTTCTCATCTACCGCCTCCATCGTCACCATCTCTACTTCGATGGCACCGAGTTCACCGGCAATTTTCCGGCGATGGCAGCTCAGTGCTTGCAGAGGTTGCCTTCGACTTCGACCAACAACAAGTTCACTTACAACTGTGATCACCACATTTTCAACTTTTTAGTTGAAGATGATGGATACGGTAATTAAATTTTCTTCCTTTCATATATATATATATATATATATATATATATAATTAATTTGAGTATATATCATGATTTGGGGTGTCTGAATATTTGCCTGGGCTTGTTTGGGGTTTGATGTTTAGGATTTAAACTTGGGGTTTAATTTATAAGATCTAATTATAAGGTAGGAAAGAAAATCTGACTACTGTTGAGCTTTTGCGCTAGAATTTCAATATAAAACTAAAGCTTTCTTTAGTTCAATTCAAACCAACATGAACTATATATCATCAGCCATAAAGAAAGTATATGTTGTACCCTAAGTGGATATAATTAATAGTTATACCTTCAACTAATGTTGAAAAATGGCTTTTGTAGGATGTGACGTCCAATGAACCAAACGTGTAGTAAGCATGTAGCATAGAAACAAAATAAATATAATTAATACGTATATATAGTTTTGGGTTGGAAATTTACAAGACCATATATACATGCATCAGTCATAAGTAAGTTCCAATTTGTTCAAATTATTAAACCATAATAAATAGTTGGGTAAGAAATTGAAGATAATTAAGCAAATTTAAGCTTTTTATTAATCCACCTGGAATTCTGATTGCCTAACTAAGCTTCTTAATTAATTAAGTTTGTAAGAGCCACGTCGTCCCATACTATCCATCTATCCATACAAACCGCATGCAAAAAAATAAACCAGACAGATTGAACTAATTTTAAAAACCGAACCGAAAATCGATCGAACTCATGAATTATCTTTCGTTTTCTATTTTTGTTTTCTTATTTCCTATTTCCTATTCTAAAACCACTTTCTATATAATCTACTTTAAAATCAATTTCGATCGGTTCGGTTCGGTTTTTGTACACCCCTATATCCATCCCTTTTTGGATTCTTCTCGTATTATATATTTTTATAAATCATATTATATAAGAATTTAGAAGCTTATTTATCATTATTAATTAAAAAAGCATAACTATAAAGAATATTAAAATTAGAATGCATTGATTAATGAACAAAAATGCATTATTAATAAGTCATGCAATAATATAATATATGTAATGTATCAAAATAATAAGCAATATAAATAGATTTTAGTCCCCATATAAACTTTGCTCCTATATATATATATAAACAAAATCATGATGATAATTTAAATATACAACACCACAACAATTGATCAAAATAACGCACTACAAATAATGGATGAAAATTTAGACTTGCATAGATTATATGAATTGTATTTTATACAATCATAATATATACTCCTTCTGTCCACGAAAGTTCTTTACATTTTGTCATTTTAGTCCGTCCACAAAACTTCTTTACTTATGAATTGAAACTTTCCATTTATAGTAAGTGGACACACTCAACTCATACACACAACTCAATTAAAAATAATAAATCATGTGGGACCCAAACTCCACTCAATACACACAATCACTTAAAAATAATAAAATATGTGGGTTCCAAACTCCACTCACTCTATACTCTTACCCAAAGTCAAACTATTACATTAAAACCCGCGTCGAGTCAAAATGACAATAACTTTAGTGAACGGAAGTAGTATATAATATTATTAAATAATCGAGTTAACAAGTGGGATTTCGATCTCCAAAAATAAAAAATTTAAATACTCCACTTATTGTTTTCTTTAATGATCAACGAATATACAGATCCGATGTTAGGTCATCCATTAATTACAAGTTCATGCTCGAGTGGCTTAATCAACAACATTCACAGAGAGCACAAGTTAGCATCATTTCAACCAAAAAACAAGAAACAAAAAGAAATGGTAATATATGACAAATTGAACATGATATCAATCAAGTGTTAAGGAAAAAGAAGAAGAGTTGAAGAAGAAGAAGAAAAGCACAAGCGGAATTGGTAATACAAAACAAAGAACTAACTAAGAAGTGGCACATATAGTATAGTAGGACTACTATACATTTGCACAAACCCAATGCCCAAATTGCTTGATCAACCGAATTCAATATCTCCTATACACACCACAATTCAAGTTAATGCGATACTGCACGAGCCGACCAATGACCCGTCTCTTACCAACAATTCCAGAGAAAACCATCACGCGTAGTCAGCTTAAAACCACTCAGCATCCGAAAAAGGTGATAACATGCTTCGGGAATGTAAACGGACCGATCATTCTCAGTTTCCTAAGTTTATTGTTGACACAACCCTGCGCTGTCCGATACGAGGACCTCGGTCCAAAAGCATTAGCAGACCTTCATTTTTGGGAGACTTCCCAAACATATACCTGAGACACCCAAAAGTAAACATTGGTGGGTGAATGGTATAATCTTGCAATTTATAACTGCATTAACAATATGTGCAGCAAGCAAGTTATCCAAAAAATGTGATGCATATCTCTTTCATTCAGAAACAGAGTAAAGATAAGTGATCAGATAACGCCAATGGGCTAAAGATACTGACCAAGAAAAACAACATAAAATATTAAAGTCCAATTTTTGTACTCACCTGCTTCTGCGTGCTTTCCTTCTCCACAAAAGAAAAGATGCGACCCACTGAACAATAGAAATACATTGTCAGTAATTATGAAGAAAAGCTAATTTTAGATTTACAGTGATAGATTGACAGAGTGAAGATGATCTTAAGAAGAGCACAAAGAGTAAATAAAAAACTGTCAATGTCGAACAAGTGAATAACAAAAATACATCTACATATGATTATTAGATCTGGAAAGATAAACCTTATGGTAAACCTCATATTTACTAAAAGAAGCACAGAATCTAAGCCGCTTTTAGAATTATATACGAAGGCTATCCACACTAACAGTTCTAGTGATATTTGACTTCATTATCAATGCCTGAAACAAAAAGCTATGGCATTTGAATAATGTCTATGCTAGTCTTCCATCATTACCTAATGAAATAATGAGATATAACTGTTCACTGATCTGCATATACAGGGTTATTCAAATTACGATGTTGTGGAAGGATATATTTCATAACCCCTCATACTAATCACGTTTCTGCAGATACACTAATGTTTGTTTGATACAAGGAGTAGTTACAGATGATGCAGTACAGCAGGAAAAAAGGTAAAATGTTTCTCATGTGTTCAGGTGCAACTGGAAATGATTTAAGAATTAATCACTATATTACCTTGAATAATGAAATGAAGCTAACAGTCTTGGTCACCGGCTTCTTCTGGATAGGCATGGGCTTTGATGGTGCCATTTCTTTGCATAGGTTCTGAGCTATCTCTTTCAACAATACCAATTGTGCTTTATCAGTCCCAACAGCAATAAGTGCCTGCCTCATTGATTCTCTATCAGCTTCAAGAACCTGAAGCCTAGCATAAAGTTTCTGCACCTCTAGGTCCATAACATCAGAATGGTTTAATGAGTCCCTAGAACTTTTCGAATAGTCATCAAATACAGACCCAACAGAAGCCTTATGATCCGAGACATCATTAGTTTCGGGTTCTTGATGAATGGAATCAATTGTGTAAACTCTGTCATTCATGTCATCTCCAACTTTGGATCCATTGTCCACTTTCCTGAAATTAGGATTCAAATCCAAATGGGAAAATACAGTCTTCTTGAAATTGCCAGCATATTTTGGGGAACCTGTGGCAAATTCTGGACTCATTTCTTTAATCGTTGTAAATTTTGAACTTGAGCTATCAATAGATAACTTTTTGAGATGTTTAGGGCGCCTTGGAGATTGACCAACAATGACCTTTTCAAGCATATTTTTTGTGCCAAAGTAGCCCCCATCGGCCTCAATGGTTCTAGGACTTTGCTCCATTCCATTGAGCCCGTACTCGAAATCCTTGAATTGATACTGAGAACGTGGAGTTTCCCCAAACGGATATTTCTCGAATTCAGCAGATTCATCATCGCCATCTGGATAAGCCTGGGATTCATTTATATTGCACTTGAGAGGTGGGTACATCTCATATGCAGGAAACTCATATTGTCCATCTAGGTTTTCGCTCACGCTTGTGTTACGGCTCATACCCTTTTCCCCTTCTGTTTCAGACTCTGAGACTCCATAATTCATCATCCTGTGTTTATAGGCCTGAACCTCACTAGTAAGTGACTGAAGGGTCTGTTCCCGCTTATACAACATATCCTCCAATGCCAATGTCTCCTGCTGATCATGCGCCATTTTCTCCTCAGCAAACCTCTTAAACTGCCTTAACTCCATCTGAATCTCTGCCTTCTCCCTCTGCAGCCTCAGAATCATAGACATGGCCTCATTCGCAGCTGAAGAAGAAGCATTTCTCTCCTCTTCCAATTCCATAATGAGGTCCTGAATAGTCTGCTGCTGACTGCTGACTGTTTCGCGCAGTGCCATACATTCAACATCTATCTCCACACGGGCATTCTGCGGCACAACAAGTCCCGGGATAGTAAATTTATTCTCTTCCTCAAAGTCGTCATATTTACGCTTGACAGATCGAAGACACCCCTCGGATATGGTCGTGTTCGACGTTGAACAGCCACACCCACATTCACAACATTTCACATCACTCATTGATTGGAGCGAATCAGCTGACTCCATGCGTCAACTCAAGCCCCCCAGAAACTCACACAATTCAATCCCAACTATCAGCGCTTATACACGAAGAAACTACTAATTATACTCTCACTAATGCAGAATTGAAAAGCTCCAATTCCTCCACCCGTAATAATATTGATAAACTTCCCTTCAGCTTATGCATGAACTTTCCCCTCTATTCCTCAATCAAGACAAAATAAACCAATGGTTCCGGATAAAAAAGAAAAAATCAATCGCCACAAATTCCCTGCAAACACATAACAGAAAAAACGCATAAAGAAAAAAATCCTCCCAAGCGCAACTCCGACAGTTAGAAAACGGACCTGGTTTCCCGGGAAAAATATTGATCGGCGGCGAATTCTATAAATGATATTCTCCGGAGGGCCAAAGGTGTTGTTCTGCAAGAAACTATGAGCTGAAGGGGAAATCAATCAATCAATTGATGAATCAATCAATCAATCAATCAATCTCCCAGGTGGAATTGGGAGATTGAGGGAGGATTTGAAACCCTAGACTCTCCGGTGATGTTGTTCTCCTTCCGGAATTCGGTTAGGAGAATATTGTTGGATTTGGATTAGGTTTGTGATTGGTGAAAATCCAGGTGAGTTTTAGAGAGAGAAAGAGAGGGAGAGGTTATTATTGTTGGTTGGATTCGGATAGAGAGAGAGAGAGAGTGGAATCTGCGGAGAGGAAGAAGAGAGGGGTAAATTAGGAAGTTCAACCGTTCGGGTATTTGGTCGCGTGTCTTTTTCCTCATTAGAGTAACTAACTCAATACAATAATATAAAAAATTAAATTGAATTTTCCTATATATAAATACTCTCGTACAATATAATTATGGGGTCCATTTGTTACCATGGTTATAGACTGATAGGCAAACTTAATCCACCCTTATCCATCATTTGGTAGCATTTGTGTCATTCCCATCGGCCCGTGGCAATAATCCAAGCCCGAATTTCCCCCCAGTTTTAGACAGATAATAAACCGACGGGAGGGGTGATATTAAATCCAACCTAACACAACAGTAAAAGAAGGGGTGTAAGATAATTCCAAATTTACCCTTCCCATTTTTTTAGCTTCATTTCTAATTTTCAGATTCAGAACTCAAAAACCCGTCTCCTTCCTGAAGCGAGTTCGACGAAGGCGACCTGTGTGTGCGAAAAATACTTGAAGCAAAGGTTTTACAGAGAAGAAGAAGAAGATCGAAGGTGACTTATTATTTTGTAGGATAAAAAATCGTTCTTTTCTCCATCTTTCAGCACACATCGCGAATCTACTCCTGACCACACATCGCGAATCATTCGGTGGTTTTGAGAATCTGCTCCTGACCAAGAAATTTCAAGGATTGCGACGCGGCTTTACTCTAAGTAAGGAGATATCTTCTATTTTCATGTAATATTCAGACTCCATTGATGATTTTTGAGTTTATGATTTTCGAATTTGGGTGTCCTCTTTGAAGAAATCTGTAAAACATTTTTTTTTAATTGGAAAAAGGAAATTGAAGTGGGTGTTAGGCGAATTGGAAGAACCCAACATAATCGGATAGGGCGTCTATTATATATTCCGTACAAATTCGAAGAAGGTAAGTGGATATTCTTCCTCCTATATTTTTGAAATCTGAAATATAATTTGGCTAGGGTTGAAGGAGAATTGTTCTATGATAAAGGAACCATTTTTTCTTGTCATCTAATTCATAATGGAAGGAGTCCTATAATTATGGTGTGATTAGATTGTTGAGAGCTAAAAATCTTGGCCCATTTTGTGACTCTCCATAGCTACGAAGTATCTCTCCCTCTTTTTATGAGAGACATTAGAATTCAAGATTCTTGATTACCAATTTAAATACAAGAAACTTAAGTGATTGGTGTGTATTTCTGAACTCGTTAGGTAGACAGCTCCCAGATATTTCCTCTCACAATAATCAACTTGTAATTATACTCTTGTTTCTCTCTTCAGTTCTGGGTACCCTATTGTGTTTGCTTCAAATGGATTCTTGAAAATGGTTGGTTATTCTAGTGAGGAGGTGATTGGGAGGAATGGCAGGATGTTTTAGGGGACGGAGACGGATAGAAGGTCAGTTATAGGACTCCTTCCTAGACAGGTTGATGGATGCAGTGTTTCAAGGGAGAAGAGTGATAGGGAAATAATGAGGGAAATTCAGGCAATAATGAGGCAAATAGCATCCAACATCACATACTTGCCTTGTCTTGATGAACCATGTAAGAAAATCTCATTTTAAGTTCACTTCTTTTCTTTTAAATTTGGAGTTAGTTCACTTGGATGATGAATGTGATTTTTTTGACATGTATACATTTGCATTAAATTCAGTGGTGATATGTTGATCTATTTTGTTTTGTAAACTGATATGAGAACAGATTTGCTATTCAAAATCAATGTTGACTAGCTATGAGTGACATGTATACTTACATATGCTCATATCAGAGCAGCATGATGGTTCCCATCTGTTTCGTGAAAGCTATGCAGGCCTGGTTCCGAGAGCTCCTCTCTCGATGCAGGCCCGTCGTATTTTGATTCTCTTTCGTCCGAGCAAGTAATGCAATGCCAATCAGAAGAGTCATGTGATGAACTAGTGAGGCTTCTGCCACCGACCGAAGTTTCTCTCTTGGGTTGGGCAGTCAATCTGATGGCTGACGTCGTCCAAGAGGAACATCGAAACAAGATGAACTCACGCAACGTCGCCATGAGAGTGAAAATTATTTAATAAAAAAGCTAATGTTGCTTATTAGTATTGTTTTCTTTCCCAATCATATTATATTCTCTTCTGGAAATATATGAAATGGTAATATTTTTAAATGTATTTTTTGGAAGCAATTCGATTGAATAATATCGATTTATTTTGGACCTAGCGGTTAGATATTTGGGTATATGAATGTTTAGACATTCAAATATTAACATGTAAAATTAATGATGAGTAAAATTTGATCTCTCATTTTTGTGTATAAATATTTGAATATATGTATGTTAATATATATACAGATTAATAGGTGACCAACTTCGAGTAGTAAATGCTAATGCATATTTCTTGGAAGATATTTATTAATATATGTTTGATAATAGAGTTTATAACTTAATGGTTTGATAATAGAGTTATTTATAATAAAAGACAAAATATAATATAACTATAAAAGAAAATAAAATTGAGTTGGTTATAATAAAATTTGAAAGAAAAAAATTAAAATAATTTTATATATTATTTTATAAAAATATAGAAGAATATAAGTGAGAATAATGTGTTAAAATCATTCTTTAATATGTTACTACATTTTCGTAATTTTAAAAAAGTTAAAGGGTAGATTTGTAATAGCACCACTTTATCCAAGTTTTAAACCATCCTACCAAACAATTTATAAATTTTATCTCAAATCTTATCTTGTCTACCAAACAAATCTCCATATTAAAATCAACCTCTCATTTCCTAACACACCCTACTATTTTTATCCTATCCACTCATATCCTAACTACCCTACCAAATGGAGCCTTAATCATTAAAATTCGTGGCGAATTTAAAATAATTTTTAATAAAAAGGTTATATAATGTTGGGAAATATTCTAAGTGTTTTGATTAAGATCTCAATACCTTCCCTGAAAGATGTTATAAGACCAGTACTGAATCTTAGTGTTTTCTAAAGAACTCACCTGTTAAGGAGTTTTACCTTTCAGGTACACTGAAGGATGCCCACACTGAAGATTCAATGATCCCAATACTGAAGGACCTCTCTACTGAAGTCTCCACTGAAGTATTGAAGATTGAAGTTTTGAAGCCAAAGTCTTGCTGCCACTGAAGTACTATTACTGAAGTCTGCACTAAAGCTTATATTCTGAAGTTCACCCTGAAGTCACAGTCTACAACGTAGGACTTTCCTTTTATGGCAAAGATCTCAGTTGGTGAACACAATCTTGCTGCAGACACCAAAAATGGCAAAAAGGACAAAGACTCAACGGGAAGATTTCAAATTAAAGCCTTCTCTCTCAACGGTCATATCTTCGAGAGATCACTATAAATACCCCGCTGCTTCTTCACTTCAAGACACCGGTTACTCTGCTTCTAAAATTCTCTATCGCTATTCTACTCTCTAAACTCTCAGTGAAGAACACGTAGCTTTCAGGCTCTATATTCTAGTGTTCTAGAGCGATATATTTCTGTAACCGAAGAGTGATTAGACTTACCTAAGTCAACTGTAAAATCACTATAAGATCTTATCCATTAACTTGGAAACCCTCGATTAACCTCGAGAACTCGTGGACGTAGGAGTTTTTATCTCCGAACCACGCAAACCAAATCTCTCTCTCTCTCTTTACCTTCAGTATTGATTACTCATTATATTTCATCTACTGAATATTGATTAAGTGAAAAGAGAAAGATAACATTAAGTTTTCTGAAAACAAACGAGTAAGATTTAAAGCCACCACTTTCCGCACACTTAAGTTATTAGTCCATCAGTCAAACACTAAGTGTAGACTGAAGGATTCCTAACTAAAAGTACAACTCTACGCTGAAGCACTTCCCTTCAGTTCAGGAGCACAAATATTTTAAGTTGAGAAATAGACTGGTGTATCCCCCCCCCATACACCCAGTTTAACTCGTTTCGGGACCAACATATAATATTGTTAAAAAGTAAATAAAAATATTTTAACAGCGGTTGGTTGTTGAATTATTCAAGCATGAACCTAATCAGAACAACAATAAGTTAATTTTGAATTTGAATTTGAACGAGTTTACTGGTTCAAATATACAAAAGTTAATAAGAATTGTGAGTTTGATTATTTTGTAAGAAGGTATTAACATATCTAAATATCCTAATAAAATAATATAAAGTATCATAACTTCAAAAAAAAATAGAGGATTAAGATTGAATTTGATTCGTTAATTATGCCCAAAATTAAAAGAGTTAACATTCTATTAAGTGAGTTTACCGAGAGATATAGTAAGAGGTGAAGATCACTCAGAAAGATCTTGAATTTTAAATATAAGATCGTAGCAAATTAAATAAATTTGTAAAAACTAATTAATAGAGATAGCTTATCAATTCTTAATTAAAAATGGAATGATTCAAATTAACATATGTTCAAAGTGTGTGTGCCGTTCAACGAAAGGAGAAAGCGTGTGCACGTCTTTGGCGATTCATTACAATTCTATAATTCAATATAATTAAAGTTTGTTGAGTATTCATCTTATCCCATATTCTCTCATTTTCAATTACATAAGGAATGAGTGCATCACCACACACACATATATAGTTAGACATTAGGTAGATCTTTATTAAGACTTGAATATATGTCACACTAACTATAATTAGTTTCTATAAAGTAAGGTAATTATTAAGGAGTATATTTTAAGAGTAATTAGATTACAAATTACATATTTTTTAAGACAATTCTAAAAGAATAGACTGTTCGTAATCAAAATTGTTGGTTCAAAATAAAAACCAGTTTTGAACGGTTCCAATTTTGGTTCTATTAAAATAATGAAATTGTTAATCGATAGTTAAAATTACAATTTAAATTGTAATTGTAACATCTTAATTTTCATTTGTGTTGCAAATCTTAAGGAAAAAAGAATGATCTCTGCATGAAAGTTTGGTAGCATGATTTCTCCATTCTATCTTGCATGGAAGAAAGAAGTGATTGATTTTCTCCATCTATAAAGGTAGAGTAATTAATCCACACTACTTCATTATTTTAGAAAATTGAGGTAATTATAGGCACATTTATGCATCTATATAGAGATGACACACACACACACATATAGAGCAAGACTTCCGTTCTAATTAATTCACCAATTTGGATATAATATATAATCATAGTTAATTTCTTCACTCTTTAAGCATTATCAATCCAAATTCATATTATATAATATATTATATATTATATTTGAATGTGATGAACCATAATATTAAATAAAAATTAAATTAAAGCATATCAAATTAAAATCGGAAAAAAAATAAATTAAAATTTATTTAGGGGATGAGATGAAAGGGGAACATTAGAATTTAGATCCCATTTTGTATATAAATAGGTAGCTAACCAAGATTTCTTGCAAGTGATGGGACTTTTTTTAGTTGGTAGAGAATATTCAAAACTCTTACATGCCACCCTCTTTGTGCAGATTCTAAGCAATACTATAAACTACCTAAACAGATTAGACAGTGAATAATTATAATAATATACAAAATTATAATAATATATTGCAACGTGCAACCATGCACTCTAACCTCATTTCTTGCTACCTACATTTAATCAATCACATACTAGCAAGCTCAATCTCTTCCCCATTCATTCATCAATGGCGTCGAAGCCCTCGAAGCCCAAGTCCTTCGCCTTCTTCTTGATAGCCCTCCTCCTCTTCTCCATCTACTACCTAAGGCAGCTCAACAATATTTCCTTCCAAACCGCAGTAACCTACCCTACACCGGCAAGAAACCCTAAGTGGTTCGACACCGTCGCTTGTGCGATCGGAGACGAGACGATCAACGTCGCGCTGGTGAACGTGGACAGGGAAACAACGCCGTTCCACACAAAGGGGAAAGTGTACGAGGTGGAGTACAGCCCGGTGGATGAGGGCATGCAGTGGTCGGAGTTGTTCCCGGAGTGGATCAACGAGACGTCGGCGTTGTGCCCGGAGGTACCGATGCCGGAGTTCGACAGGTACAAGGAGGTGGATGTGGTGGTGGCGAGTGTTGGTTGCAGTGAGTGTGATAAGGAGAGTGGGTGGAGGGATGTTGGGAGGCTGCAGGTGAATTTGGTGGTGGCGAACTTGTTGGTGAGGAGTGGGAGGAAGGAAGGTGGGAGAGGGGTGTTTGCTGTGTTTATAGGGTGTTGTGGGCCCATGTGGGAGATATTTAGGTGTGATGATCAAGTGTTGCATGTTGGTGATGTTAGGGTTTACAAACCTCAACTTGCCATCATCGCGCACAAACTGCTCTTGCCGGTCGGAACTTGCCAGCTCAGCCCTCCGATACCACGATCCACCGGTATAAACACTTTCCCGTTTCTCGAATTTGAGAAAATTTATTACTCTGTTTATCTAACTGTCACATCAGTCGCAAATATGTTAAGTTTTATCAACCACGTACAAGTACGGAAACAGTTTTATACGTATTTGTTTTCCTTTTAGAATTGTCATACTGTTATTGGAAATGACCCTACATCTTCTTCATCTAGCTCCCACGATTTTATATTTTTAGTTAGTACAGTTCATCACATTCTCGATCAAATTGATGAAAATTGACCACCCGCTGCTTCTTATTCTGAACAAAAAAGTGTCATTCCTAATTCTCAAATTCGTAAGAAGTTTATATTTGAAAAAGTTTTCAGCAGAGATTTCTGAAGTAGGTGGCGGTTGATTAATGAATCTTTGATGATCTCATAATTTCTAATATGAATACTGCGCCCAACATTAGACTTGTGATTGGTCGTAAAACATCGATTTGCTTGCTGGGATCTAATTCTATTTTTATAGATTTCTCAAAATTTGATTGCTGAGACCTAATTCTATTTTCATAGATTTCTCGAAAAATTTTCTTACAAAGTTTTGTTACAACATCTATAACTGCTTCCGGTTTAGGGGATAACTCGACAAATTAGCAAAAAGAAACCCTATATGAGTAGAAGAAGAATTGATTGATTCGGGAAACTAGGGTTTATATATAAATTCTATGGTATGACAGGTCTGCAACTGCAATCAAGAGAGGCTTACGCCACAGTTCTTCACTCCTCAGAAACCTACGTCTGTGGAGCCATAGCTCTTGCACAGAGCATCATCCAAACCAACACCACCAAAGACCTAATCCTCCTCGCCGACGACCACATCTCCGCCGCATCCCTCGCCGCCCTCCGCTCCGCCGGTTGGAAAATCAAGACGATCCAACGCATCCGAAGCCCTCAATCCAAGAAGAACTCCTACAACGAGTGGAACTACAGCAAGCTCCGCCTATGGCAGCTCCAATACTACCACAAGGTCATGTTCATCGACGCCGACCTCATCGTCACCCGCAACCTCGACCACCTCTTCGCCTACCCCCAGATCTCCGCCGTCGCCAACGACATGCACCTCTTCAACTCCGGCCTCATGCTTCTAGAACCTTCCCCCTGCACCTTCCGAACCCTCATGAGGCGGCGCTGGCTCGTCAAATCCTACAACGGCGGCGACCAGGGCTTCCTCAACGAGATGTTCCCGTGGTGGCACCGCCTCCCCAAGAATGTCAACCAGCTCAAGTTCTTCCTCTCCTCCGCCGACCACGACCACCGCGTCGCCGGCGACGCCTACGCGATTCATTACCTGGGGTTGAAGCCATGGATGTGCTATAAGGACTACGACTGCAACTGGGATAAGGCCGGAACAAGGAGGTTCGCCAGCGACTCCGCGCACGCGAGGTGGTGGCGCGTGTACGACACCATGCCCCCGGAGTTGCGGCGGTTCTGCTCCTTGACGCCGGAGATGGATGCTCGGATTAGGAAATATAGGGAGAAAGCTAGGGTTGCTAAGTTTGGTGACGGCCATTGGAGGATCAAGGTCAAAGACCCTAGGCGAATTCGATTCTGATTTTATTTTTATATGTTAAAAGTATAACTTTTAGGTCATTGATTGTCTCTAAATTATTTTATAAGATCAACATTTTATGAGTCAATTAAAAAACTGGAGTAACGTAACATGTGAATTTCACAAATTTGATTTCGCGGGATTCATAATTTTACTCACCAATGTTCCTCGTATTCTCGAACACGGGCATCGGTAGCTCCGGACACTCTGCAACGCTCTCGTACGTCAGTCCACTCCAGATACAAGTCGGACCATCGCATCGTCGCCTTATCCACCTTGACAACCTTCCCTTTGGTGCAAATCGACGTCGTTTCGCCCACGTTCGCCAACGCTACGTCGTAAGTGGTATGAATTCTATCTCTTCGATCTTCTTTTATGTTAGAACATGATTGAGTTAGAGTTTGAGCATATATATAATATAATATATGTGTGAACAATGCAAGAGTTTTGAATCATTTTATCAACCGACTTAACCTCCCAACACTTGCAATGAATCTTGATTTGAAATCTAGCTATAATTTGCTGTTGTTGCATTAATTTATGCATAACAATTACTGGTTAATGAACTCATTAAGTGGGAATTAATTAAGATGTTGCATTGCGATGATGTGATTAGAAACGGGTAATTAAAAGTGACTATATACTATATTTTGATCTAATATTTATAATAACACCGTACTCTTTGAGATGATGATTAATCATGCCATCAAACTTAGGTCCACTTAGCCCTAATATGAATATGATTTGATAATATATATATATATATATCATATTCAATTACATAATTGTGTAGATTAATTTATATATAGCTTCTATGTATTAATACAATGATTTTGATTTTTTAATTGTTCTAACACATAGAATTAAAATTTCTTTTTAGTGACCGGTAACTAAGGGTGTCAAACGGTAACCGGTTCTCGGGAAGAACCAGTACCGGACCGGGAACCGGGATGCGGTTTTTCAGGAAATAAGCCGGTTTCCAGTTCTAAGTTTTAAAAAATTACCGGTACCGAACCGGGTACCGGTTTTATAAAATTAAATATTAAGAATATATATTTTATATATATATTTTATGTTTCATATTTTTTATAAAATTATTTTATATTATAAAATTAAATTAAATTATATTTATATTTAATTAATATTGTTTAAATAATATAATTTAAAAACAATTAAAAAATATTTTAAAATAATAAAATTATAAAAACCGGTTCTACCGATTAACCGGTACCGAACCGATCGGTAACCGGTTAAATAACCGGTTCCGGTACCGGTTCCTCAAATTGGGACTTTTCCGGTACTGGACCGGTTGACACCCCTACCGATAACCTATATATATATATATGCGCGCGCATATGAATCTTGCATATGTATTAAAAATTAATAACGATTAAAGTTGAGAGTGCATGTGAGTTATTTGGGTTATATTGTTTAGATTATTCAATGTATTCGTGATGTTCACTTTATAACTAATTGTTTCTCCTTATGATGTTCGTTAATTATAGCTCTTTACTCTAAATTAATGTTGATGGTGGGAGTTGAATTACCTTAATTATGAATAACATTCTCTTAAAATATCATCATTTTTAGTTCATGTTGATAGATGGAATAAAAAGATATAATATAGGGTTAATTGTTAATCACGATTCTTTTTAGATAGCATGAACTTTAATTAGAAGCGTCAATTTGGTCCAGGTTGACCCGAACACCAATCCTAAATCAAAGAGAGTTATGTTGAAAATTTATGATCCGAAACATTTTTTAATTCGAGTGGATTGATCCAATTGATTGGAGCTTTATATATAGTATATTGACACGATAACCAAATTTATTGATGGAGCTTTAATATCATTATTTTTTTAAATTGATAATCATTCAAATGCAACATCTTAATTAATTCGCACTTAATGAGTTAATTAAGTAGTAATTGTTATGCATGAATGCCAACAACAGCAAACAGCTAGATTTCAAATCAAGAATATTCATTGCAAGTGTTGGGAGGTTAATTGTTGATAAAATGATTCAAAACTCTTGCATTGGTCACACATATATAAGCTCAAACTGATCAAACTTGATCATGTTAAGACATAAAACTAAAGAAGAAGAAGAGAAAGAATTCAGACCACCATTTATTCCTTAATGGCGCCAAGGCCCTCTAGAGGAAAGCCAAACACCTTCTCTTTCTTTCTCGTCTTGATAATTATAACCCTCATAATTTTCAACATCCACTACCTAAGAAAGCTGCATAATGAGACCCAAGTAGATGCAGTAACATACCTTAAGTCAGCAACAAGTCTCAACTGGTTCGAGCTAATTGCACGAGAGCTGGGGCACGAGAGCATCAACGTTGCGTTGGTGAACGTGGCCGAAACGACGTCGATTCGCACCAAAGGGAAGGTTGTCAAGGTGGATTTACGCATGGTGGATAAGGCGACGATGCGATGGTCCGACTTGTATCCGGAGTGGATTGACGAGAGCTCTACAAAGTGTCCGGAGTTACCGATGCCTGTGTTCGAGAAGTACGAGGAACTCGATGTGGTGGTTGCTAGAGCTCCTTCTTCTAGTGATAAATGTGGGGAATTTGGAGTGAGGGATGTTTCTAGGCTGCAAGTGAATTTGGTGGTAGCTAACTTGTTGGTAAGAAGTGGGAGAAGGCAAAGCCCAGTTTTTGCTGTGTTTATAGGAGGGTCATGTGCACCTATGAGGGAGATCTTTAAATGTGATGATCTCGTGTTACACGTGGCAGATTCTTGGATATACAAACCTCGACTTGGGAGGATGAAACAGTTGGTGCAGATGCCTGTGGGGAGTTGCCAGCTCAGCCCTAAATTGCCAGCTTATCATGATGAAGAAGAGTGGTTGCAGAGTGAGTTTGAGAGGTGGAAGAAGCCAAGAGAGGCTTATGCTACAATCCTACACTCTGTAGAAGAGTATGTATGTGGAGCAATAGCTCTTGCACAGAGCATCATCCAAGCAAACACAACCAGAGACCTCGTGCTTCTAGCCGATGATCACATCTCCCCCAAGTCGTTGGCCGGACTCCAATCAGCCGGGTGGATAATCAAGCGATTTAAACGGATACGGAGCCCTTATACAAACAACAACGAGACCTACAACATGTGGAACTACAGCAAGCTCCGCCTGTGGCAGCTCCAAGACTACGACAAGGTCATATTCATTGACTCGGATTTCATCGTCATGAGAAGCCTCGACGAGTTCTTCTCCTACCCGGAGATCTCAGCAAAGGGGAACAGCAGGCATCTCTTCAACTCGGGGCTGATGGTGGTGGAGCCGTCGGAGTGCATGTTCAGGACCCTGATGGAGCAGCGGTGGGAGGTGAGATCATATAATGGAGGTGATCAGGGCTTCCTCAACGAGATGTACACGTGGTGGCATCGCCTCACTAACAAGACAAATCATCTCACCTTCTTCTTCAAATCACCTACGGGTGATATTATGGACGATTTGGAGCGTAGAGTGCCCGACGGTGCATACGCGGTCCACTACCTTGGGAGGAAGCCATGGGCTTGCTTCAGAGACTATGACTGCAACTGGGATTTTCCCTTCCTTCAAGACTTCGCCAGTGATGCTGCCAACAAGATATGGTGGGATGTTTACGACAAGATGCCTCAGAACTTGAGACAATACTGCACCATGTCATATAACAGGCGTATGCATATTGAACAACAGAGAAGGAAAGCCAGGGATGCCAATTTTTCTGATGGCCACTGGAGGATAGAGATCAAAGACCCCAGGAAACACGATTATCACCCAAATATGCCATGACTCCTTATCGGATTCAAACATAATCACTCTTTTGCATCCAGATTCTGCACTCATAAAAGAAACATGTTAACTTCTTTCCTGCTGTCGTCCAATCATTTTCTTTACCAAAGTCATATACACGGTTCTGGTTTTAAATTTTGAAAATGTATATATTACTTCCTTCCTGAAATGAAAATCTCATGGTTTGTGAAAGGCACGATTTATGGTTACTACACACTGATCATATAGTTTTCTTTATACTAAACATGCAAACTCCTTCACTAACTAATTTCATATACAACAATGCTAGGCTCAACCTAAGTTGAAGCTCTGCAGAAAACTGCAAGCATCAACATCACCTACATATTCGTTTATCACATATTATGAAGTGAAATCCTAGATCAAACCATAATATATATCCATACTATACAACTCCATAATATTATTTCACTGACGTAGTATATCACATAACATCCCATGAATGCCATGCTTAGGATTGGCATCCCCAAGTTCAGGTAAACTTCTAATCAAATGTACATATGAGTTGCAGAGCACCGGTATCAGTGACCTGATTGGTGCTTTAGTTTTTCAGAATATACGCAATAATCACTTATTAACCATACCTGTGGGTACAGAGGCCAAAAATGCTGATTCTCTTGAACAGTGGTAACAAACGAAGAACACGCAACATAATTTCACTTCATCCAGTCGAGAAGTATACCAATGACGCAAGTTGAAAGCAGCTCGCAAATGCTCATACAAGAACATTACTTTGATTGAATAGCCTTACAATATATCTTGTGTGGATGATATACATTCATATAAACCATTCTAGCGCTAGCTCGCTCAGATATGGAAGTTCTATCAGTACAAGAACACAATAAAGACAAGGTAACATCACTCAATCCATAATTCTTAGCAATGATGAACTGAATAAAGCATATAATATCATTCAAGAGCAGAATGTAATATACATACATCAAACATAGACAAATAACAACAATTTATATATGTTTTCATCTATGTTACATCATCACCATCACTATTCGTACTTGTACTCCACAATGGAGAATTCCTCACCGGTGAAGAGGAACTACAGAACACCTCCAACCTCTCCCGAAACCGCACCTCAGGCGACTTCAACATAGTTGGCAATGCCAAGCAGAGGCCTTTTTCCACACACATTCTGTGCCTAGGCTTTATCCTACTCTCTAAGCTAAAAGAGAAATACTGCGGGAAATCCACCAATTCCTTCAATCCCCTCCCCATTTCCACAACGAAATAGTCGAATTTGGGCTCGAAATTCTGCTTAATGCTGTAACAGAACAACGAGGGAAACCTCCTAAACATCACAATTGTGTCCCTGTACGAAAATCCTAGCTTCTGCAAGTACTCAATTCTCGGAATAAACTTCGATTCGACGGAGCACGATAGCAGCGAGGTCCATCTGCTGACATCCTCGATGCCAATAGTGCCTTGTAGGAAGTAGAGAGTGGGGCGGAGCTGCCGCTCGACGCTGCAGGTCAGGAGGCGGGGGCGGCGGTGGATGACGTAGCGGAGGTCGGCCGCTTCGACGCGAGCCTCGCGGAGGAGGAAAGTGGTTGCCGCGATTACGGTTGCGGAGGTAGAGGAAGTCAGCAGCTCCGGGCACATGGGGAAGATGCGGCGGAGATCGAGAACGGTGACGCCGAGAGAGAGGAGGAAGTCAACCGTGGTTTTGATCTGGGAAACGGGAGTGGAGATCAATGGCGGGTGGGAGTGGAGGCAGTAAAAGGAGTCGACGCCGAGGGAGTCCAAGTAGAGGATAATTTCTTGGATTGGGGAATGTTCCGGCGTGGCCGGAGAGGCAGGGGGAGTGGTGTGATTCGCCGGCGACTTAATGGGTGGAGGGAGGGATATGGAGGGGATATTGGTCGAGGAATGTGAGGGAAAGTGGAGGTGTTTGGGGCGGGCAATAGAGAGGTAATTGGGGTTGCTAATGGGGAGGGAAGCGGCGGCGGCAGAGGAGGAGGAGAGGTGGAGAGTGTCTTGCATAGCTGCTACATTGCTTGGAGTCTGAAGAGAGAGAGAAGGAGATAAGGCGTGTGTGTTATCTGGAAATCTCCGGTTTGGTCATTGGTGGATAATGCCGTTTACTGTTTTCTTCTTCCTATTTCGAAGGGCTTTATGGTCTTTTCATTGGGCTTATAATTTGGATATAGATTGCAATCGACTGGGCTTCGAAATGTCCAGACCCGGCCCAATATATCTCTTAAATCATGGGTCGGGCGAATCATCCGGCCATAAATTATACTCCCTCTGTTCCGGCTGAGATGTCTCAATTTTCATTTAAAGTGTTAAATTAAAGTTGTCTTAATTTGCGACGCGAAAAGTTACGGGACATTTAAGATGGGACGGATGGAGTACTTCCTTTTACTTTTCAACTTTCACTTTTTTTAATATTAAAAAATATATAATTAGATCCTTATTGTTAAATTAGGTAAAACGACCTTAATACTTCACTTCTGCAATTTTTCAATTTTCATGACAGTTAGTACTACTATATAGAATTGCAGTTTCAAGGCTGATACACCTACCGGAAATGAGCGGCGGCGGCGGAGGACTGAGCAAGCTAGGCATCGCACTAGTTACAATCTTCGCATTCTTACTTCTGGCGATCTTCGCTCAACTATTCTATGTCCTGTGGCGGTGCTTTGATTTCCGCCGTCGCACCACCGCTGCTGGCGGCGGCGGAGACGAGGTATCGCGCCATTCTTCGTCGGAAACCGGTTTCGTCGCGCCGTCAAAGGAGCTCCTCTACTATTTCTGCATAATTCCGCAGCTCCGCCTCGATCGCAGCTCGTTGACTGCGAATCCCGGAGGCGATGTGAGAAATTCGATTGGTGAATCGGAGGTGATCGATATCGACTTGATGACAATTCAAGGAGTGTTTGGACCGCCGAGGTTTCTGTTCACCATCAAAGAGGAGGAGAAGGAGGATGTGGAATCGCCGGCGAAGACCACGCCCTTTCCTGCTGATAATATTAAGGTGAAGAAAATAGCTGGTGACGAGAATAGAGGCAGCGTGAGTTTAGAGGAGTGTTTCCGGTCGACTGAAGGCACGGCGGAGGTGGTGGTGGAGGAGGAGGCTGATGATAGTATAGTAAATGATGATGCGACGCCGTTTTCGACGCCTTGCGCTTCGCCTTTGTATTTTACTCCGTCGGCTTCTCCGGTACATGAAGAGGTCAATGGCCGGTCAGCGGCGGTTGCAACCACCCTTCCCCTTTAATATTATTTTTATTTTATTTTATTTGTAATATACCTAATCTAATTTAAATAGGATTTAATATTTCATTTTGTGTTCTAACTTTAATATTATATTTAGTATTGAGATTTATTTTACTTAAATAAAATATATAATTATTTTTTAACATTTAATATCACTTTTAAATAAAAATAAGTGAGTATAAAGAATGAGATATAAATAATTAAAGTTGAAAGACTAACGGAGAAAATGGAAAAAGATAAATAATTAAAAATCTAAATAAAGAAAAAGAAAACACAAATTCAATTCAATTAATTCAGATCGTTCTACTGTGTTTCACATTGCAAACAATCCAAATTCCCGAATTGACCGTCGCGATCACCGCCGCCGCCGATCGGTATCCAGCCACCGATTTCCCACACTCCATCGGTGCCAACGCTCGCCAAGTCCTTGTACAGTTAGCGGTGAGCTTTCTTCTTATGATGACATTTTCCAAATCGAGCTCTCGATTATTGTTCACTGTGTGTTGTTTGCGTGTATGTATTACTTTACTGGTTCAAGGAAATATCTTTTGATAGAAATGTTCACGGCTCTCTGTTTTTTTTTTTTTTTGTTGATATTGCTGGTATAGGAAAATGCAGCTCACTTTCATAAATGGCGTTACTATAAAGAACACATACATTGAGTTCTGTAACCAGTAATTTATGGTGATAGTACTGCATAATATAAGTAATTCAAGGTTAATTACACCGAAAATCATCTCAGCTTTTAAGAAGGTATCGAGAAGCTCTATCTTAATAAGTTGTTCAAGGAAACAAAACAAAGGAGGAACTGTTAACAAGCAGTGCTAAGTGGTCGATCGGGCGGCACAAACATATATTGGACGGTAGAAAATTTGAGGTTTTTCCCAGAGAAACTTATTCGGAGCTGGTTTTTGTTTGGATAAAATTATGATGTTTTTCTTTCATTGCACATTCATTTTTCGTAGAGTATATTTTGTTTGGTCCTGTCCGGGTTTGGAAGTTCATAGAGATCTTATAAAATCTGGGTCTCGTTTGGTTTGGTTTTGAATGCGATGAATGCACTGCTCCATTTTTATTGTGACTGGCAAAGTGGGAGATGCACGCCAACTGTTTGATGAAAGTAACACGTGCAATTTTCTATGTTGTTGTAAACTTTTAAATCATTTGTAAAAATACCCACAAACTCACACACGAGTCGAGCCAGATCGTACCCAAAACAAGAGGGTCAGTCCGGGTCTGGAACCGGAACCAGAACTGCATCTTTTTAACTGAACATGTTTTGAATGGTTCTGGGCAGGGTCCGGATTATATCATCCATTAGTAAGCCTAATTACTCTCTGTTTGAAGATATAGATAGCTTCATACTTGCTGTTGTTAGTCAATTCTATTACTTTGATTTTCTCTGGAATCTATCTTTGTAGTAGTATTAGTTGTTAATATTGGTTTTGAGTTTGTTTATGTAACCACGTAACCATCATTGCCCAAGATGGAATTATACCTTGAAGGCTCGAGCATCAAATTGTACTTTTTGGCCAATGTAAGTATTTTGTTGCCAAATATTATCCTTAATTCTATCAACAACTGTCTGTCAAAGCTGCAATTTTAGTTCTTGTGGTCTTGGCTTGCATTAAGAGGATTTTGATAAATGTGTTGGCAATCAAAAATGACTATCAACTATGAAATATTTGCACGTATGGTTGTATTATTGCTGCCATTTGGTGCTGACAGTGCCTTAGGAAATATTTGTGCAGGCGTCATATAGGTGTGGCATATAAATGGAAACACACATGCACAAGAGTTCATCTCCAACCAATCATAAATGGAGAAAAGTTGCTTATGGGGGGATGCAACCTGGGTTCGACGACAATTTCTCAGACGAATCTTTCCTAGAAGACATGATCATGAATGCCAATGTTGTGAAAAGAGATTTGGTTAAGGTGATTCTGGACACAGTTTCCATCTCACAATATTTGTGCATAGTTGCTCTCGTTGTCTTGGTCTGGACTTACACACTTAGATCAAGCTTTAGTGAACAGTCTCTGTTATTTCTCGACGTCGGGCTTCTTGGGTGGGGTTTTATAGTCGTCATTTTGACCTCAGAAACTCTTTCGCTCGAGATATTACTCAATTATATTCTCAGAATCTCATTCTTCATAACTGGCCTATACATTCTATCTCCTATCTATCACACACTGACACGCTCCATAAGTTCCGATTCCATTTGGGCACTCACTGCATCCCTTGTCGTACTCCATTTGTTCCTGCACAACTATTCTGGTTCCACTACAGTAGCTCCTGGGGCACTCGAGTTCTCTACCTTCACAAGCAACATCTCCCTTAATGTTTCTATAGTTGCCTCGCTGCTGATTGCTTCCCGACTTCCTTCAAGGCTTCACGTTTTCGCTATCGTTCTATTCTCCTTGCAAGTGTTCTTGTTTGCTCCATTTGTTTGTTGTAGTATAAAGAAATGCTCTTTTCGGTTACACTTGTGTTTCTCTTTGGGATTAATGGGTGTCACTCTGTTTTTTGTTTATCAGTTGCACCAATTGCTCTTCATTTTGTTGCTGAGCATATTGGTTTTTGTTAACTTGGTGTGCCCTTATTGGCTGATTAGAATTCAAGAGTACAAATTTGAGATAAATGGACCCTGGGATGAGGCTAAGCTCTGCTTTAACATAACAGAGTGAAACTGTTCTTCTCTGTGCATGTACTGTTTCTGTGCTTGTTATGGACTATATAAAAAGGATAATTTGATGTATTGTACTTTTAAGTTGTTTTGGTTTTTTATTATCTCTTCCCCTCTCTTTCTAAAATAGAGTCAGTTTATCTACCAGGTAGTGGACACAACTTAACGTATCATTATTTACTGTGGTAATGTCACGTAAAATCATTATTTACTGTGGTAATGTTACGTAAAATCATTATATTTTTTGTTTTTTGTTATTTTTGTGAAAAATAATATTTTTTTAAATTATTTTAAAATATTTCAAATTTAAATAGTGATAAGAGAAGTGAATCGGACCATCCAACTCTAAGTGACAATTATTATCTAGGCTTAAAGTTGGGTGAATCAGTCTAATGTTAAGATGAAATTATTAAAATTTAAATGCATAGGTGAGGAATAATTAGTTAGTTTTGTCCATTGTTAAGCGTGTGATATCTAAAATAGGAGTGCAAAAATCGAACCGAATCAAGAAAATTGATCGAACTAATAAGTTTTTATTCGATTTTTATTTAAATCGATTTTCGATTTGATTCGTAAATTTTAGAATCAATTAATTCCAGTTCAATTCGAGTTTATATTTTTTCAATTCGGTTCATGAAAATTAATCTAGGCTAGTCTTATTACATTGAATTGAGGCAATATAATATTAGTGAGAGCATCAAACGTAGGCAGTTAGTGTCGGTGGATTTTATAATACTTATAATTTATTGACAAATGTTGGTTTCTGGGATTTTGATGTGTATAGCACCGACTTCATTTTTTTTAATGGAGTTAGGTAGAATATTTAGTGATTATATATATTCATGTGATTCTATAAAAAATTTCAAACACAAAATGTGTATATAAATAAAAGATAGGAGTATTTTGTTACAAAACTTTGAAGCCTAACAATTTAGGTAAGCTATAACAATCGAGGAACGTTCCTATGTTGTTTATATAAAAATAAATTATATTACAATTCTACAAAGGTTCAAAGATTTAAGGTAGTTTAAATTTTCATTCAATTCTTTTTATTTCCTCTCATATTTATACGTAGCAAATAACAATATTCTTATATTCTCACCACGCATTTACCTTAACTAACCCATTACGCAACACAATTAAATTAGAAAATAAAAAGGAAATCATTAAAATAGGTTGCATTAATTTAGTAAATAAAATGAAAGAAAGGCATGCAAGAATATTGATTAAAAGGGTTAGAAGACAAAAAGAGAAAAGAAGGTGACATAATATTAGTTTGGTAGAGCAATCTTGAAGCAGCTACAATCACATGCCTCTCCTCCATCATACTATTTTATTATATACTCCATAATAACACAAAAGTCATAAATACACCTCACTGCATCATCAATACATACATAGGATCACTACAATTCATCAAAACTTGTACTAAATAAGGTTATAATTTTTCTTTTTGTTTGCATGTGTTGTTAGCCTGGTAATAAAAGATTAAGTTTTGAATTTGAATTTTTCGTATTGTGATTTTATAATTTACATTTAATATAATAATTTAAATGGAATGGCTACACAAAATGAATGGCAATTATTTAACGATCAATTATATTGATCACTCCAATTATTTTTTATATAAAATTATTTTAACACTAATTATCACCTTTTCCTCTTAAACCTTTAGTTTTTCAATTCTCATTAAAATTATACTCCCTCTCTCATAATTTTGATTAAATGGAACCAATTTACTTGGAATTGAGAGAGTTACGTATTTTCCCTAATGTAATACCCTTTTAAATTTAGCTAGGAAGTAAGAAGATATGATATATTTTTATATTAATATTATTTAATATTTGAAACCATCTTATATTTTGAATGAGAGTGCTTCCTCCAAAATTAATATTTACTATAAAAAAAAGAAAAATAGAATGGGAGAAAAAGAGTATGAAGTAACTTAACCTTCACTAAAAGTTTCCAATAAAAGGAACCATTATTATAGAGTATATATATATATAGTAATGTGAAACTACAGCAAAATAACAATAATAATAATAATATATAATAGTAATAGAAGATGGCAAATTTTGCACATTCAGCTTCTGATCTCACCTTATTATTCTCCAGCAAAATGTACATTTCTTAAATAAAAATTAAAAATGAAAAACCTCAGTTGGAAATTAAATGAAAATTAAGCAAAAAAAAAAGGATAGGAGTGGAATTAATTAATTCCTGAGGTCAAATTAGACATTAACGCTGCAAGCCTGAGAGAGCTGGTACTTGACGGCATTGCCGACGACGATGCCGGTGTTCTTGGAGTTGGCGAGGGGGATGTAGGCGGCGCAGATGACGTGGAGGTGGTAGCGGCCGGAGATGAAAGATCCCACCTTCCAGCGGACGCGGCCGTTGATCTTGACGAGGAGGTTGATGGCGCCGGCGGTCTGGTCCTGGGCGAGGGCGAGGCCGTTGTAGGGGGCGACGGGGACGTTGTTGCCGTAGATGAAGGGGGACCAGACGTTGACCTCCTTGTGGCCTTGGTAGACCGGCGGGATGGCGGTGTAGTAGGTGATTTGCTGGTTGCGGTAGGTGGCGAAGACGTCCATGCGGTCGTAGTAGATTCCGACGCGGGGGTTGGGGTTGCGGGCGTTGACGGAGACTTGGACGGTGGTGGAGATGACGTTGGGGGCGGAGATGTTGAGGTTGAAGATGGTGGCGTCTTGGAGGGTGAAGCGGGGTTTCTTGGGCTGGAGTATGGCCCACATCAGGAGGAAGATGAGGAGGAAGACGAAGATGAAGGTCAGCAGCGCCGCCCCGCACCGCCGCGCAAGCTTGCGCCGGGACTCGTCGTGGTGGTCGCATGCTTTCTCCGACATGGTGGTGGTTTGACGGTGGAGATGGTGGTGGTGGTGGAGAATGGGAGGTGGGCTTATAGTAAATATAGGGTTGGAAAGTGGGGAGGTGGGTGTCGGCGGTATATTCCTCCTCTAATGTGATCATGTTATATGGATTTGGAATCTCATTTCTTGATTTCTTTTAAATCTTTACTTTTCCTAGTTTATGGTGGACATTTATCAATGTCTTGATATCTATAAATAATTAAAAGATTTTGTAAAAAAAATAAAAAAATTTAGTTATAAATTAGTAGAGTTGTCAAAAAATAATATGACATCGCGCTTAAAATATAAGTAGGTATGAACTGTGAATATGAAGACCTGATTGATTATCGAGCTGATCTAACTCAATTAAAATGTCTAATGAATTTGAATAATATGACACATTAAAAATTATGTTTTGAGTAGAGATAAATGATAAATCATGATAATAATGATCTGATTGATTTTTGGGTTGATGCGGACTACGGTCCAATTGGATTCTCATTGTTAGCCTGATGGACTCGGTCACTCGAAGAGTCCATCTGGCCTATAAATTTGACATCTTTAATCATAAACTTAGTAAAAATTAAATTTCAAATGCAAATAATTTATTATATTGAAATAAATAGTATTAATATAAAACACTATATATAGGACACAAAAAGTATAATCCTCTCATCTTCACATATGTGCTGGTGGGGGACTCAAAACATAATAGAGAAGCATCTAAAACCTTTTTGAAAAAGGAAATTAAAGAATATATATAATTTTTCTGTTCTTTTGAAAAAATTGGATCCCATGCATTTTCCACATCAGTAGTTTATGCAACATTTCTATTACGACTATATCAACAAAACTTTCCAAATCCACTCGATTTTAGGTTGATTTAAACCTAAATAATTGTGGTCTGATTGAATTTCAGGTCAGACCAACCTGTCTAAATTAATAAAAAATTATTCGGATTGAGCCGGCCCAATATGTCCATAAAATTTTATACTACATATAGCATCTATATATTTTCGGCTTGATCAATTACCAAGCTAGTTTCACTTAATTTATTTTTCAAAAAAAAGCATGATGGATTTGGACATACAAATATTAATTTGATAGTAACAATAAATTTATGCAATATGGGAATTTAACTTAGGGGTATCTACTAATCATTTCAACTTTATCAAAGATAATAGAATACAAAATACTTGATAAATATATTACTTGTATATATATATTAGTGAATAAACTACAAATATGTATAGTTTATATTACATTACATGGCTGTAAATTTTAAATAATATAAAAAGTATATGAGAAAGTAAGTGGAAAAGAGTGAACAAGAATATAGGTAGCATGTGAGAAAATGACTATTAGTACAGTGAAAAGAAAGCAAGCTACTTCATATATGTTAAATATGATGCAGACAAGAAAGAGGGTGGAAGTAATTAATTAATTCAATTAAGAGCTATATCTCATTTAGTATAAGATACATTTAAACCTTGCAATTAATGCTTCCACTGTTTAATTAGCATTTTCAAAATTAATTATTGAGACTAGCAAAGGCATTAATTGATTTTCTTTTATCCAAACTCGTCTTAATTATCTATGTATAATGTTTATTTATTTTGCGTTGAAGCTTATGTACACAGTTTTAGGCTTTTATCAAAATAAATAAATATGATAATTTATCGACAATTAAATATAATATTTGTCACATGCGTACTATTAAATTGCGATTTTTTTTCTTTTTTATAAATGAACTCTCATCTTGTACGCTCAATTCAATTAATAACAATAAATCAAGTGATATATAACATTCACTCAATACACATAATAATATATCTTAAATTACATTAATTTTAAAATTTTAAAATATAATATGATAATAACTTTATGGGCAGATCTAACTATTTATTTTTCTGTAATACCTTGATTTGATTGTGAATATGTGATAACGAGACTTGCGTTTTCTTTTCTTTTTTTTCTACTACCTTTGTCCCGCTAAATGCAGCTATAAGTAATCCGATACGAAGACTAAGAAAGTAAAATATTGTGCTTTAAAAAGCAGCATGAGCAGTGTATTTCAAAAGTAAATTTTTTTTCTTTTTGAAAAAATGATAAGTAATTTTTTAATAGGACGATCTAATAAAAAAACGTGGTCGTATTTTGCCTTTTGAAGGAAAGAGAAGGGATATGAAGAGATAGAAAAGGGGTAGAATTATAATTAGGGCAACTTTGGACAGCAAAATAGGGACTGGATATATCCCAAAATAACACTGCTTTTTTCTACTGACAACTAAAATCTATTCCATATACTAACACTGCTTTTTTCTACTGACAACTAAATCTATACCATCTACTAATACTCTCCTGTCTTAATCTGGTTTTCACCTGCAAAAATACCTACACTAAATCATCTTTGGAATCTGAGAAAACCTTAACCTCTTCCTTAGCCATTCAGATTTAAATTTGTTTTTAGTAGAAAAAGAGACTCACAAACTATAATATATATATTATGTTTAAAATATTAATTATTTTATATGAATGTGAATTAAAAAATGAAAATAATATATTTTTATAGACGATTAAATAATTAATAAAAAAATATTTCTATTACTATATGTGTTATTTGATATCGTTCTATATTACTCCCTCTATTTTTAGGTGTGTGTATTAAAATAATGATTTGGAATAAATATCTTATTTCAAAATTCAAAATTTTTTAAATATATAAAATCCTCAAATATTATTTGGAGTTCAAAAAATTACTACCCAAATTTGACAACTCAATTGTGATAGAGTACTTAAAACACACATTCGATCTCTCTCTCTCCACACAAACACATACATCTAATTTTAATTCAAAAATGGTACTCCAATTTTGAAATTTTAGTCATGAAATGAATATTCTAATTCTAAAGGCAGAAAATACCAAAGTGCAACAGAATAAAGCAAGTGAAGATAAGTGCAAGCATGATGAAATTCTTGTAAAAAGGAAAGACAGTACAGCAAAAGAAGGGATCTATCTATCTATTGGGATTTAAAGCCAGGAAGGAACCCTAGCTCTACTTGGACTTTGAATCATTTCTAATTTTACATATATATATTTTTTTTATTTCACAATTCAATCTCTACCCTATTTGAGATAAGCATAAGTAACTAATTTGTAACAACTTAGACAGCAAAACTGGCTTCACTCTAGTTGGAAAATGGTGAAAAATAATTTGGCAATGTAGGTAAATGACAAGATCTTATAATTTTAAAAAATAATAAAAATCAAAATGAATAAAAAAATCTTAATATGCCAACTCTTTTAATGGTTGGGTGGTGATGCCATTTTGCAGCATCTTTACTTTTTTTTCTCTTTCAACTAATTATATATATACGTCTACATTCATATATTCCATTGTTGGGATGAGGTTGTTGTGTTGTGCTCATCTCCACACCAACTTATGTCAGCATTCAAGATAAATATTTTTTGTAATTTTTAAATTCCATCTCATTTTTATATTTTTGAAGTTAGGTAGAAGCCATCCCTATAAAGAAATAAGTAAAGTTGAAGCCATGGATTTGTATGAAGACCTTTCATGCATGGGATAAAGATAGTGGTTGGCTTTTAATTAATTCACTCCCAAGTGTTGTTGATGTAGTTTTGTCAAGCAAAATGTATAGTCAATTCTTGCATAAGAGTCCAAATCCATCTTTGTTCAAATTATTATAGATAAAGTAGTAAAAAGCAATTCAAATATAACACAAAACACATGAAGATCAGTCCATAACTGCACCAATGACATTTTCAAACTAAGTTTATAACTTTATGATGTTATAAGAGGAGACTGATTGCTATTCATATCTGCAATATTTGTAAGAAAAGATTATTCTGATTATTAGAATCTAAGAACAAATGAGGTAACAATCACAGATACAAGAAATCCACTAATGACATCAAGTCCTAGTTAGGACATTTAAGATTAAGAGTAAAAAAAAACACAAAAGATAGCATGGTAGTATGACATATATACTGCTAATAAATATGATCATTTCTTCACAAACAGCCTAAGGTAAAAATCAAGAAAAGGAACAGAAGTGCAAGTAGCGCACGATTGGCAAGAACGCTGTATAGGCAGTCTTACAAGAGTCGACGACTCTATTAACACAAAATCCTTGATTCAAAGCCTATAAGCTTCAACTGCAAAGTTTCTTCACAAAACAGCAAGTTAATTTATTGCCCATGGAAGTGCTGCTGTGCGCAAGTATATGTTATAACCTGTAAAAATCAATAAGTAGTGTTGAGTATATATGGAAACCATGAAACGTTCACCGCTTCGGAAAGAATGTGAATTCAAATTCAAGAAATATGTCCAAAAACAAACTAAAAATGAAACAGATGAAGAAGTCAACAAGTAAATCATACAGTTTTCATCAGCTAGATCATCATCAACTGGAAAATAATAATAATGATGATAACAATACGAATACGTCTCTTGTTCGGACTTGCAAATGAAGATGTTTCAAGATCAGATGCATTTGCACAACTTGTTTCCAGCAGATGAAGCCCCTGCATTTAACTATACTAAAGGAGAAAACCATCCTAAGTTAACAAGACTTGTTGAAGGAACCACATTATCACGCGGACACTAGAAAGATTCGAGAACCTCATTCAGCATTATGATGAAGTTCAACCAATAAACTAATAAACTTCCATATCCCTTGTTAGCCTTTATAGAAGCTAACTTAAGAAACTTACCAATTTGAGAAAACATGATCAAACATGGATGCTTAACAGTACAGAAGGTTCTCACAACCACGTGGCATATATCTGTACGATAAAATGACAATAACGCAACCTACACGTGTTACATTTACTCAGTTGATTTGAAATGAAAGCATATGACCAAAACGTGACGCATGTTTGATCATCTATTAGAGGTAAATCCACAACATGGAGTTTGAGATAAAGAGAGAGCCAGGGGCGTCACGACAAAGATCAATTTATTCAATAAAATCCCTATTGATGTACGACACGACAAAGATAAATTTCAACTAATTGCTTTCCAGTGTTTCCGGAAGTTCTTATAACTACTATGCCACTGGACAATAATAAAAGCGTGCCATCAGTTATGGAAGGATAAGTATTTTCATGCACATTCAATGATTTTCCGATCATAAGAGTACGACTAAAAGGTGTTTCGATCATAAACAGCAAAGCTAGGGCATCAGAATAGACCTAAAAAGGGAACCACAATAGGCAACACACAATTTAGTAGGGGAAATCAAGCACAAATTAGTAACACATATCAAGATAAAAGGCATATAAATTCATACAAGGATTAGAAACAACATTTCATAGATGGAAAGAGCATAATCATATATTCATCAGAAAGAACAAAATTTGAACCCTTGAAACATTAGCAACTTCATCTTTTAGTGAAAATGAAAGCATACAAGTTAGAATTACATTAGCCTTTCTTTGAAAGGTATACACACTTAACATATATATATGAGATAGCCAGTAAACAAACCCTGTAATATATTGCTCATAAAGCAAATGATCGATGAAAGCTGAAGAATGACCATAATTGAGGCCATTGATAAGAATTTAATGCTTATATATACCAAATGATTATTGTAGGTAGCGATGAAGCAATATATACTTAAGCATTGTCGATGATTATGAATTCTTTCTCATTCAACTGTGCAAGGTAACATTTTCAGCAACAAATTAATCTCTCCCATTGATCTTGTTTGTATTGAAAAACATACAATCATCTCATTTACACACAAGCTAGATAAGCATCAACAGTCACAAACAACACGATTGAGTAATCCCATCAAGCATTAAATCCTAGATCCATGGATATATGAACAAGAATAAAAGGAACCAAGTGAAAGACACAGGCGGTAATAATAATGGATCGATATAAAAATAAGGTAGTTTTTCATTGATATATGGTGCTTGTTATAATATAGATGAAACTTAAAAAGATCCATCGAAGCACATCATTATATTATTACAGTACATGCATCCATTCATTTGGAGAAGACATAGACCTCACACTGCTGGTAGGGGTTCAAAAATATACCCGACTTGTTACTCGAAGGAAAGCCGAAGCTGACGCCACCACAGTGAGCCCTCATGAAATGGGACCTTGACTTCCACTTTCCACTCTTATACTTCAAAGGTGCAGAGATCTTGATGACAAACCCCAAGCTACCGCGATCCAGATCCTCCTTAATCGCTTGAATCACGCTGTTGCTGAGGTTAACGGCGGAGAAACTCAGATTAGTCTCGAATGTCATCTGGCTTCGCTTGGGCTGCTCGATCCGTGGCTGGTGGAACTGCGAGAGCACCGCCTGCTGGGACGGGTAGAGCAGGGAGATGTTCATGCCATCGTACACGGCGGTGAGGTGGCGGTTGGGGTTGGTGAGGAGGAGGGTGATGTTGCACTGCGCCGTGACGACGGCGGAGGTCACAGCGATGGGGGAGATGTCAGCGGAGGCGACGTTGAGCTGCGGGAAAGTCGGGTGGAATACCGACCAAATCAGCAGGGAGATGGTGCAGATAACGAGGAGGCCGAGGATGAAGTACTTCAACGAGTTGCACAAGAATTCCACCTCGCGGCTGTAACGTTCCCCCTCGCGATGGTACATTTCATCGAGATAAACTGGATTTGGATGAAACCCGACGGGGTCGAGCGCACCGCCGAAACCGGCAGGCCTGACACAACCAGGCGTCACCGCCGGTCTCACGGTCCGTACTCCCCCGGCGGCGGCAGCTGCAGAAGGCATTTCGAAGGGATCGGGAAATAGGGTTAGGGATTGGGATTGAGAGAAGAGGGTTTGTTTGTATGGGAAACGGTGGTGAAGAGCGGAGGCGTTATAAAGAGGGAGGGCTGCGAGAGTGAGGCTACACGTGGAAAAGGTGGTTCCGCCTCGGCGAGAAGGCGGAGGCCCTTTTTGTCGTATGCACAGAAATTAGGGGCGAGTCGACTCGGTGGTTTTCCCATTGATGACGTTGGAAGAGTTGGCTGGAATCGGAAATCAGTGACTGGTTTTGGTGAGGGAAGCGGAAAGGGAAGATGTGAAGGCGGTTTTCTAAGGCGCTGTTTGGTTTTAAATTCTTTTATTTATTAAAATATTACCGTTGCTCTAAATTGCCGCGCTATTTCTCTTCCTCTTTTTCTTTTCTTTTATATTTTTAATATATTCCTTCCTATCCCTAAATCTTCAGTTACAAATTTAGAATTTCAAATTAGGTTACAGCTAGGAATAATTGTAAATTACATTCATTTTTAAATTATTCATTTTCACATAAAATAAAATAAAAAATTATCTCTAAATTTTCATCATGAATAATAATGTATTCGATTAAGACTTTCTACAACATTTTCATGTAATCTGATATGTATGATTGTATCTTTATATTCTTCATTGTTAATTAAACCCTAGATAATTTATCAACTCATAATCTAAAAATTTTTCTTAAGTTGAATTTGGAAAGAGAATATTTAATCTTATGTGAAAATTGAAAAGGTTTTAAAAGTTAGATTATGTTGTGATACTTGTATATGGAGTAGTGAGTATGCATGATGGAAGTTTAGCTAAAATGATTTAAGATAAGGACTTAATTAAAAATGGCCAACTTTCATAGTATAATGCATAATATCAATAAGTATTAGGGTTTGGTCATACTATACTTATGGAATCCCGGCTCTTTTATCTCTAGTACTCTCTCTGTCCCAACTATCTTGAGTCGTATTTCTTTTTGGGCCGTCCCAACTAATTTGAGTCATTTTCCTTTTAGGAAATCTTTATTACACACATAAATTTAAATAATATATAATTTTATCATCACTTTATGCTTTAAAGATACACTTCTTAACTCCTTAATTTTCGTATCGAAAAGAAATGTCCCAAACTAGTTGGGAGTAAGGGGAGTAGTTCTTATAATTTACTCATATTCGCGACTTTGTTATCTTGGTAATTATAGCAGTTTTTATGATTTGCTCACTGGTGGAATTGCGGCTCCTTTTCCTAGTAGGTATAGCAGTTTTTATGGTTAGTTCACACTCGAGAAATTGCGGCTCCTTTATTCCGTAATTATAGTAATTTTTTGGATTTACTCACACTCAGTTAATTTGCGACTCTTTTTTTGGATAGTTGTAGCAGTTTTTAGGATTAGCGAAAATATGATTCCTTTCTCCGAACAATTACAATACGCTTATGGTGAATATTCATGAATATTAGATATCGAAATCTTTCTCATACATAATGTGTGTATGTATACTATACTAAGTTTGACTTTACTTGTTCACATTTAATTTAGGAGATGGTCATTCGATTAATTTCTAGGTGGTAGTTTATATATAATTTGTTAGTGCCGGCTCATTATTACCATGGTTCTTGTCTTGTAGTTTGGTTTAGAGTTTAAGTAAAATTTATCTACATTTCGATGTCTATAATGTCTTAAGAAGATCCCAAGCGTAGAAGAGAGTGTAGACGGGTAAGGAGAAAATCGCGCCAAACATTTGTCTATTTTATTGTATTTTATACATGTTGTTTCACAGTTTAATATAGGAGACAAGTTAATTAATTTGGCTAGCAATTACAGATATAGGCGAACATACATGCATACATAATATGATTAATAATGTAGACAAAAGGAAGCAACAAACTTTACAAAAGTGGAAAATTGAAATAAAAAGCTCCGACGCTTGTGTTCGAACCAAATCTTTCCTTAGGGGTGAGAATTTAGGATCGGAATTTTGGGTTTTTTCGGTCCCAACGGGATTCAGAATCCTGAGTCCTGAATTTTTCAGGATCAGAATCAGAATCGGAATCGGGATTGAAAAATTAAAAAATTTCGGAACTTTCAATTTTTTAAAATTCGGAAAATTTGATCTTGTTGGGTAATTAATTTTCAGTACCGAAATCGGAATCAAAATAGTTGAGAAATGTGTTTTGGGTGATGGCATGACTGTTTTACCCTCTCCAATTGATTTTTGACTTATTATTATTGTGGAAGAGCCATTGTGGGCCTTCACAAGATCTGTAATTTCAAACAGTTGGGTAATGTGTTTTGGGTCATAAAATGTCTGGCCCATTCACTTGTAACTTTTAAATGGGCCGGATTTAATTAGCAACTCAAACATAAATTAGGGGCTTAATTGGAATATTTTGACTGTTGGGCCCATTGTGGAATAATTATTCCATCTTTGTCTCATCATCTTCATTCTTTAGTAGTAAGAGTAACATATTCATCTATTAATAAATCTTTATAACAAAAATAGAAGTATATATAATAAAGCAGAACTCCATTAATAAAATATAATTTTATATATACCAGGCCTCAAGAACAAGCAGGGTGTTTTTGTTTAAAAAATTATATATATTCATTCTAATTGAGGAGAAATGGACAATTGAAAGTATCAATTCATTAGTATATGCATATGGTTTTATTGCATGTGCACCGAAATTAGAGAAGCAACGTAATGTACTTTTATATTTTATTATTGCAAAGAACGAATTCATTTTGATAACAAAAAACACTGGTGTAAACGAACCAATTCGAGTCGAGTATTGGCTTGCCCAAGCTTGAGCTCGGTTCATAAGTATTAAGTTCGAGCTCGACTCGATTACGCTCGATTAATATTAATATAATTTGAATTTTTTCAAATAAACTTGTTTAGGCTCTTAGGCTCATATAGGCTCGTTTAATAATAGATGGCATAAATGTAAAATTATAACTTAAACTCGCAAGCCTATCGAGCCGAGTATCATTAAGCTCTAACTCGGACTCGATATATACTCGAGTAGCTCGCGATCCACTTACACCCCTAACCAGAATCTCACACTTATTTATATACATAGGTTACATATACATCACCGTAGGAATACATCATCTCTCGTATACGACTACTGACACACACACACATATATGTATTATGAATATATATATTTTCTAATTATATAAATAATTAAATTAAAATCAAATATAAAAAGTAAATAACACATGAGTACTCTTCTTCTCCGGCGAGTCGGTGGCGGGCGGCTGCACCTCAACCACCACCTGATCGCCGCCGTCGTCAACGGGGTTGATTATTCCACGGTGGAGGACCTTCTCGGTTGACTGTTGAGCCTTGAATCGCGCTTTGAGGGAGAGTTCGGCAACCGACTTGGCGATTTTGTGAACGCAGTGGATGACGTCGTTGAGTACGGATGCGTTGACGAGGAGCGGCATTATCCCCTGCAAATCCGCTTTCGACGCCACCGAGGATGTCTCTAGCATGGTCTTGAGTCGGTCGGCCGCTGACGTGGCGTTGAGTACGTGGGCTTCGGCGGATTGCGACGGCTGCCTCATTTCCTTGACTGCAGACGCTAATTCTTTGAGGGCTTTGCCGCATTCTGTGCTCATCTCATGGCACAGCTCCTGCAATGGCGTCTGAAAGTGCAGGGACGAAGATGCAGTTGTTGTAAGAGATTTAGAGTTTGCGTTTAGGGTTTCGAGGAGGCATGCACACTCTCTATTCATATCTCCGATCTTCAAGTACAGCTTCCATGGGTGCCGGAATCTGAATCTACCATGGGGTGGCTCCCACCATGCAAAACTTGCCTGCAGACAACATATGATCAGAATCACATCTTCTCAGTCCCACTTCTCTCAATCTTTTTTCACAAGTAAGGGTTGGAATCGCAATCGAATTGTCGGTTCAAAGTTTTATTATCTTGACATGATAATCGTTTACGCCTTTACGGTTTGAAATCGGAAATGTTAAAGACAGTTCCGATTTTGAAAACCGACCGCCTTAAAAACGTGTAGTTTTATATGAATTTACAAATTAAAATGCAATTTATATTTGAGTTATAAATAATAATTTTGTATATTATAAAAAATTAAATTGTATTGTGATAAAAAATACTAAGAAATTGATGGTTCATTTTAATATTTTTTTTATTTGTTCTTCAATTCCTTATTTGTATATTTTATATTAATTAAGATGTAGTATCAAATTTTATTAATATTTAATATATTTTTATTAAAAATTTAAATCAATAAATTCAAATAATATAATATAATTAATTTTTTAATTACAATTCCATATTGGGTGCACATGTAATCGTGTGTCAATTTAAAATTGCAAAATACTCAAACCAGCAGCAGAGTCAGAAATTTTAAAACGATCGCAAATTAAAACTTGATTTATAAAATATAATTTATGGGGATAAGAAAACAAAATCATATATAAATATATCAATATATAAAAAAAAAAATATCCGTGACAATTAGCTCGTGTGCTAGTCAATTTAATATTGTGACTAACATCTATTTCAAAATCATTAAATTGGTACACATACAATTAACAAGTGATTATAATTAGATTTATTTTCTTAATTTGTAAAAAGACATGAATTTTTTAAAACAAAATCATTTTTAATTAGTTATAAACCACAATTGTACTCACCAATAACTCCTCTGAAGCCTTTGAATTAAGCACACTTTTATAGTCTGTTAGGAACGATTTCTCCACATTCTTGTTATTCTCATCATCATCATCATCCTCAAGCAAAGTTAAAAGCTCACCTCCAAACCCTACAAATACATCCCACAAAATAACATAATATATAATTATTTTAAATATTTAATGTCAATTTTAATAAATATTTTGAGTTAGATAAATTCAAAATTAGGATTTATAATTTTTTTAAATAAACATCAATTATAGTTCATTGTGTAGTAATATTTTTATCTTTAATAAATATTATTTTAAATGTAAAATTAATTATTGAGATAGGTCCAGAAAGAATAAGACACAAAATTAGGAATATATATAGTGTACCTTTTAAGAAAGCAGCAAGTTTGTCGATATTTGCAGCGACCAAATTGTGCAAATCTTGACCTGCCCAAACCGGGCAAACGAATACGGATACGATTATACAAGCAGCCGCACCTGCGAGAATGGTGGAAACCCTTTGATGGGCGAGCTCCAAAATTTGCCGGACCTGGTAACCCGAAACCGCTACCAAACTGAATGTCAGTATCACCATCACCAACCCATAATCGTACTTCTTCACCTTCGGTAAAAACCGCATAAACGATGCAAAGGCCGCTGCAATTAATAATTTTTCATTACACAAATATATAGAGCAAAGACATCATTCGTAAAAATACTCATAATTTTACGATTTTATATATAGATATACAAAAATATGGAAATTTTTCGTTTGGTAGAGGCTAAGTCCCTCCAGTTGTATCTATGTATTCCACTTTTGTGTATCACAATAAAATTTTAATTCATTTTTCAATTTCAATCTCATATATTTTAGTTTAATTTTATACTTAGTACTACTAAGGTTCATCTCATCCAAGTAAAATATATAATTTTTTTACATTTTAATAAACAATAATATTAAATCTCATTCCCCTTTGTCTAGTTGTATCCGCTACTGCACACAAATAAATATATATATATATATATATATATATTTATTTATTTAAGTAATCACATATAATGAGTAAAGGATTAAAAGAATTAAATTAAATTGTACTCCCTCCGTCCCACTAAACATGTCCCACTAAACATGACACATTTTCCTTATTAGGACGTCCCACTAAGCATGACACATTCCATAAATAGTAAATATTATCTCTTCAAAAAGGTATGGACCTTACCACCTTTATCACTTTTACACAATTTTCCTTAATAACCGTGCCGGAGAAAAATGTGTTATACTTAGTGGGACGGAGGGAGTACCTAAAAAGAAAACCATGAGTGCAAGAAGTATAGGCTCTCCTTTATCACCACACACAGAAGCCAAATACGCAGCTCCTAACCCTAAAGCGCCAGCTACCACCGTTGCGCACCCTCTGTTTATGCTTCGAGATAGGGTTCCACCTAAGGCCCAAAATTTAAAATATTCATATACATAAAAATACAACTATATAAGGAAAACTCATCTTTTTAGATAGAATTAAAATATACTCAAAAAGATTTAATTATCCATTAAAAGACAAATAAAGCCCACTACATAAAAAAGAAATTAATTAAAAATATATATTTAAAAAATAAAAGCAGTATCTTTGCACTAGGCGGCTCACGCTGTTAATATAAGTAAATATGTTATTTTTTATATTATTGAAAGTTATTATATTTATTTAATAACAAAAGGATGTTTAAAGGGTAATAAAAAAAAAGTAAAATAATCAAATAACATATTTACTTATAATTAATAAAAAAAATAACAAATTTCAATAATATAAGAAAAGAAATAGCATAATAACCAATCATAAAAAATAGTAAAATAAAAAAACATATTTAAAAGGTACTAGAAAAGGTAAAATAATCAAACATAAAAAATAGTAAAATAAAAAAATGTTCAAATACTAATAAAAAAAAGTGTTAAAATGGTAATATAGAATATATATACATAATTTAAGTATTTTTTTTTTACATGAATATTAATATTTGAGCATTTTTTATATGTTAATTTTGGATTGTCAGTATATATATATTACTCACCGACGGTGAACTCAAAGGCAACGGCAACAGAGACGATGGCCCACAGTCCATTCTGTCCGAAATCGTCGTAGATGGATCTGAAGTAGTAGAAGAAAGAGACCAAAGTCAAAGCTAACCCTACTTTGGCAGAGTGTATAACTTTTCTTGGATCTTCCTCTCCAATTTTCTTTGTGCTGTGGATGAATCCACCTATGCTGGACTTCACTTTTGCAGGAATAGAGGTCAAGCATGAAGAAGAACAAGAAGAAGAAGATTGGATGGTTGGTTTCTCTTGATTTTGTGAGTTCATCTCCATGCTTGCACTGAGTAAAAAAGGCACTGCTTGCAGGTGATGATCTGTATATATGAAAATGAAGATGATTTGTATATGAAAATTCAGATGATATGTATATGAAAATGGAGATGATATATATATAGTGCTAGTGTGTGTGTGTGTGTGAGTTGAGAGGAAAAGAGAGAAGTGGATTAATATATCCAAATTAAATCATGTAATTTCTGCGATTATATAAACTATCAGATTACAAAAACTCATCTTTAATTAAAACTGGTTAGCTATATACTAATTAAGTTTAATTGGCTTTCTTCCTAGTATTTATTTTAGGAGATAGTCATGCAATTAATTAAATTTATATTTTAAATTAGTATTACATAAAATTGAATCGATCTGATCTATTCTTAAATCTCCATGATGAATCATAATCTTTTACAAACACTTTCAAGTAATCTCATATTCGTGATTGTGTCTTTGTATTCATTTAGTATATCCTAGTTTATCTACTCTCGATATATATTAATTATTTTCTACTTAAAGTTGAATTTAATAGGAGTATATTTATTTTATGTAAAAGCTGATTTTTTTTAATAAATAAAATTCACAATTTAAAAGCTGGATACAATTAATCCTAGATTAAGTGTATATATATATATATACCTAATGTAATTTGATATGAAGATCGTGTGGGCCTTCAATTCCATGCATGAACCACGATTTATATATACTCTTCAAATCGGTTCGAACCAACCGGTTTGAACCAAGAAAGCAAGGTTCGTGCCGGCTTGCAAAAATCATTGTGAATCAGCATGAACTGATATCAACTTTTATAACCGGCGTCTGATTTTTATAGCATAGCTTTTTTATTTAAAAAATTATATTATATATATATATATATATATATTCATTCTAACCATGAAGGAGAAATGGACAATTGAAAGTATGATCAATACATTAGTACATACATATGGTTTTATTGCATGTGCATTGAAACTAGAGAAGCAACCGTACTTGGATGACATCATATCTCCTACATTTTCCTACATTTCTGTCTCATCTTCTATGTCTTGTAGCTAAATTTTAATTTATTTCTTAATTTTAATTTTTGTAGCTAAATTTTAATTTATTTCTTAATTTTAATTTTTGATTTCAACTTTATACGTTTTAGTTTAATTTTATACATAATATTAGGGTTCATCCCATCTCAAATAGGGTCTATAATTATTTTTTAATATTTAATATCACTTTTAATTGATTTTTAAGGTTCATAAATTCAAAAATAGAGTGTGTAATTTTTTAAAATTTTGATTTTTTAAATAATTATTAATTATGATTCATGATATTATTATATTTTTTATTTTTAAAAATTATTAATTAAAATGGTAAATTTAATTATGGGACATGGAATATGGAACACAATTGTGGACTCGAGCCTTTAAATCTTCAAACAAGCCGAACTCAAAAATGACAGCATTCGATGAGTTCGGTTCGATTACAACCCTATACCAATATATAGGAACCGATAACACATCGGTAATTTTTGTTTCTCAATGATAATCTTCTGTGACTAACTGAGCAACTATGATGCACACTATCTTATGCTGCTATGCATCAATTGGTTTGAAATAGAGATAAATGGCTATTGAGATACTATAAAGAAATGATACCTATTCAAACCAAGTCTGCATTCATTTAAAAGTGGACAATAGTGCTCTTGCTACTTTTCATATCAGAGGTAGCTGAATCTTATGAATTAAGAGCTTAATGTGAGTTTCTTTTTCTCTTCCTTGTCAAGAAGATTCAACCATTTCAATCCGAGATCGCATCCTGCATTAGCAGCAATTTCGAATTGCTCTCGTGCCAGCTCAATTGGATTATACTCATCGTCTCCAGATTCACTCCTCCCTTTTCTGTTTGAAGATGCTTTCTTCGCATTGAATTTGGTTATTGATTCAGGAAGTTTAACACCTATGACATTTGTCCACAAAATTGTTTATAAGCAGTAAACAACTTCAAATTCACAAGCCAGCCACATTGAAATACTTCTTGACCAGTTCTACGATAGGACAAGGTGCATAAATAATTATTGATTTCCATGTCAAAGAGCAAACCTGCAAGGAGAAGAGATCCATAGGCTATGGCAGAAGCAGCATGACCCTGAATAAATCAAGGTGAGAAAGTTAATCAATGCATAATAGTTTTGCAGCATATCTTTCAATGATTGAAACTTAATAGCAGATATATCTTTACAAGTATATTTGAACTACCTTTTCAGATGCTCTGTGGAAACACCAAATAGCAGAGGAAACGTCCTGCTTCACGCAATCCCCAGTCAAGTATACAGCTCCTAAGAGATAGAGGGCACCAGGATGCAACTAGAATGCCACGAGTTCTAGTAAGGTTCCAAGCACCGTGGTCTGAGTGTAACAAGAAGTGAAATGCCATTGAAAACACAACAACAAAATATACCTGGTTAACTGCATTTTCCAGATAATGGAAAGCTTGCTGCTCAGATTGTGCATAAGGGTTCTGCCAATATATTGAAAAGGCGCTATATTATGAATCGCATGATTCAGAAGATTGACTTCTATCTTTGGGATAATCTGGTCATTTTAATTATAATTATGATGCCACTAGGATTTGAATCTTAAGTCACTCAAATTTTTAAATAATTGTTAGGGCTACAGATCCTACAAGATAACAACTACAGGGAAGGTAAAACACACTAAGTGACTAATCACATTTCTTAACTTTCCCTGAATAAGAATTATGCAAATTAATTCTATATTATCAATGTTGATTTTATCAAAACAAGGCTACAATGAGATGCATTGCTCCATTCATGGTAAAAAGCAATTTAAGCAATTAAAAAGAGAGCCTGTACCAAAAGCATGATTTATAACTATAGTACTCCTGAAACTATTCTTAGTTAGGGTCTCCAGCAATTTTATCATGGGTCAAATAATCTGAGATTGAACAACGGTAAGACCGTAAGAGGTTTGAGGTTTCAAAGATTTCTTAAATAAACAATTTTCAGGAACTTTATCATACAACTTTGTGGAAATTCTATCTGTTGTTTAAATTTCTTAATATTAACAGCAAAGAGATGAGATAAAAAGTTGTTAGACTATCAGGAAATTAACCTCAGCTCTTAGGCGGCAGGCAAGGTCATATTGCGCATCAGGATTGCCCATCTCAGCAGCTTCTACTAGCAATGCAGCCCCTCTGATATTAATAGCAAGTGCAAATAACAGTAGTAAGCTCACACAACATACTTATAAATGTTTGCTCTTGTAATATAATGGCTAAAGCACAATCAAAGTGAAATCACACCATTCAATTTCAAGTAGATGAGAATTGGATGATACAAATAAATACCTAAAAAATAAAAGCAAAAGCCCTAAATTTGTGACCTGAGACCACAAAGACAGTCGCAAAAGAAATTGTTATCTTACACAGGTTTACATGCACCGGGGCAGAATTGATATTTGAGATGCATTTTGGATAGCCAATATCTAGCATGAGTGTTCGAGTTGTCAACTTCAAGTGCCAACTCAAAATTTTGTTTTGCTGCCTGACAACACCATAATCAATTAGTGAAACAAAATTTCACCAAAGAATACAATCACAATAAACATGAATGAAACAATTATTTTAATGTATATTTTATAACGAATGCAAAACACGTAACATTTATCAAAATCAAATGAGAGAACCAATTCTGATCATATTATTTTTATCCAATCATGAAAATTACCCTAAGCAAAGGGATCAGCCGATGATCATTACGCTCACAATAATCAATAACTCTATCAACTTCCTGCAAAGCACTAAATCCTTTGGCTATAAGCTCCATTGCCTTCTTCGTCCTATCATGCATTCCTCTCTATCAAAACAATCGAAGAAAAGCATGTCAGTAAAACAAGAAAACCACCTAGAACCAATATCTTATATGGAACTAACCGAGAAATTGAACCGTGGAGAAACAGCAACTGCAGAGAGTTGCCCATAAGCAGGCTTCCAACGGAATGCTTTGAACATTTTCCTACTACTGCAAAATCAGGTACAATCAACTGCAATAGTAAAAGATGTTTAATTAGGCATGTCAAAAAGTCCCTTTTTTACGACATTACATATATATTTCATAACCAAAAGAAAATTCATCAGGAGGAAGGCATGGATTGTGAAATGCATAGAATCCCATAAAATTATCAATTTCTTTTGCAAATAATTATTTGGGCAGAGTTCTAAATCTGGTCTTACTCTCCAAGCGCAGCTGACAAATTAATTATTTCCAATTCACAGGTTTGCAAACTACGAGTGAAATAGTAAGCGCCGATAGCAGGTGATCCCAAGAGGGATGCAATGGTGAAAGGATCACATATTGGTCCTCAATCCCAATATCAGAAAAAACTTATCAGAGGTAACCCGAATTCCTTACTAAAGTAGCAGCAACCAAAAGAGACAAGACCAATGATCTTATGCAAATATTCAGCAAACCTTAAAATTGTAAGCAATTGAAGCTGAAGACAAACCGAGCCGAAGCAACGGCGGGGTGTGGCGGCAGCGGCGGTATCGCCAATGAGTGAACTGAAGAAGAAGCTTATTTCAGTTTGGGGTTTTTTTTAGTTTAATTTTGGGAAGATAAAGCTAAATTAGCAATTTTATATTGTAAACAAAAAAATAACTACTTTTTTTAAATAAAATTTTTCAGTTCGTAAATGTAACTACTTTTTTGTACTAAAAATTAAAATTTAATAATCTATATATATATTAAAACAAGGTTTTCAATTGTATATCAATTTTAATGACAATTGTGTAATTATATGTAAATTAATATTTCATTACATAAATGTAAATTAAATTATTTAAGTTATTAATAAATAATGATTAAAGCTTCCAAATTATTGGCAAATGAAAGTAATATTCCAAATTATTTGGCAAATGAAAGTAATAAAAGTAACTATTCAATTTTTTTTATAACTATACTTTTTAATTTTTAATTTATTTGTATGTAAAAACATATACAATGTACATCATAAATTAAATATTGTGATGAAAATTATAATTAGATATATGATATAAAAAAATAATTTCATATGAACAAGTTACTATCATTTTAAATATCGAAATAACTATATATATATATATATATATAATTAAGTTCATGAGAAAGAATTTATTCATTAATGATTAATCTATAATCAATAATATATGCATAGCGAATTTTAAAGAAATCAAAATCGTTGGAATCGAATTGTAATTGGATCATAATCGATAATTCTAAAACCATAATTGTAATAGTCGATTATAATTATTTCTCACACCATAATATATATATATATACATACAATTAATATATTTGTACATATATAAGATTTATACAATATATATGTGATTATTACATTTGTTCTTATATCATTGGTGATTATTTTTATTATAATTATATTATTCATTTGAAAATTTAATGAAGTAAATTAAATTAATATCATTTTTTAAATAGTTTTAAAATAATCTTGTATGAGAATTATACAACAAATATAATATAGTTTCATTTTCTCATTAGTAGCACTATAGTTTTTAAAATAATATATTTGTTTAAATAATATTTATATTCTCTTTATCAACTAAAACTATAAAAAACTTGGACTTAATTTTTAAAAACAATTTTTTTCTATTTGAGAATGTAATTGACGGTCCAATAAGAAAACACGACACACTTTTAACGGGACATGTAGAGTAATATATTTATTACCCAAATTATAGGTTACATGTTTTCACTAAATATTAAGTCTTCAATTTTGTATAAATGATTGTTTTTTTTTTCTAATTTTATTCTTTATTTGTTTTTGTCGAGACCAAATATATATGAATTGCTTTAAGAAAAAATATGTTCATTGTCGGATTGTAAAATCGTCGTTAATTTTGATATTTTAATTCCATAAATTTGAATTGTCCGTTTTAACCGTAAAATAGTTTATATGTCATCTCACTCTTTTTTGCATGTAAATACATTTAAATTTATCACTCATTGGAATACTGGAAAAAATGGCGAAATTATTAAAAATGATTTAAAAAATGATGAATTGTTAATCGAAAATAAGGAATTTATAAATAAAATATGTTATCAATTTTATCTATTATATATATTTTACAAATCAAACAGACCGTAATGTACCACATATGTTCTTACTCTATAAAAAAGATTCTTATATGAAATTAAAATGAGAAAATACCTTAACCATATATTTGGATTAATCTATTAACTTGATGTTAGATTAAATATGATAAATTAATTAGCATGAAACCTAATAAATCAATTATATTCTTTTTCTTGTATGTTTATATTTGGTGCATAATAAATTATTTATATTTAGTTGTAACCATCCTGCTCCACTAAAAATGTGAAACAATGTTACTCTTTTTTTAACTTGAATTTGTATGGACCGATACACGAGGAGTATATAATTGTGTGTCTTAAATAATTATAATCAAAATTATTTATATTACTTTTAACTCTTTTCGTGCATCGCACGGGTACACAAACTAGTTATTATTATTATACAGATAACAAATATATTAAACAATATGTTTCATCAGTCAATTATCTCAAATGTCACGCTACTATCAACAAAAATAAAATCACTTCCGTATAATTTTCAAATTTAATATTTGGAGTCGGCTACTATAGTTACTTCCTAATATCTCCTTGAAGAAAAGGGATAGCTAAGTTTCATTTTGTCAAAGTCAAAGACAAAAATAGGGTATTTAAGTCATTCCAGCACCATTAGGGTCTAGAAGCAGATATTTATTTATGATTTTTAATTTATGAAAACGAAACGATAAAAACTACAAAAACACATCTCTTCCGCTTTCCCGGGTTGTCATTGTTCTTGTTGTTCTTTGCACAAATCGAGGAAATTTTGCGAAACTGTACTGAAATCATATTTATTCGTCGAATTCCGGTTGCTGATCCACGCTCGTTGCTCGGATTTGGATCGTACTCCAACAATGGGGGCTGCGGAGAAGATTTGGAACGCGATGGAAGTGGCGGAGACGCACAGCTCCGAGATTCCGTCGTCCTCGCTCACCGTCGATCACTCTCTATCTCTACCTGAAATGAAGCCCCGCATCGTGTTAGTATATTGATTATTCTTCGCATTTCTATTCGTCGTGAAAGTTGTTTTGTTGTTTCCGTTTTGGAACGAGCTTACTTGCGTGGTTGATTCCTGCTTAACATGAGGTTTTGGTTTGTGATATATAGTTTTTGGATGTTTTATGCTGCATCATGTCCAAGTATTTGGAGCTCGGGCTTGAGAAACGTTGTTGGTTTGTTTGTATTGTTGAAGGACTGTGTATATCGTGTGATTGAGCTGCATATACGTCTTGATTTATGATCAGATTTGTAATCATATTATGTTTCCTTTTTGAATATTGAGAACTCGGTCAACTGTTCTTAGTCAATGGACAGAGGATGTTAATGTTTCCAAAAGATTGCGGAATGTCCCAGAGGTTGTGAATTGTATCTTAATTTGATGATTAACGGATTTAGACTTTTAAGTATTTGGATTCTGTTAATATATAGTTTGAGGATACTGCTTCTATCTGATTGTGGCTCATTTCTCTTACCCATTTGAGTGAATGAATCTTTGCAGGGAGCTTTTCAAAGATTTGTTCAAACAATGGTCAAATTCGGACGATTCAGATTTCTCCCTTGAGACTGTGTCCGGTGGCATCACAAATCTGTGTGCGTATCTTTTTTTTTTCTATCAATAACAATGTCTATTCTTTTGGTGGTTGGAAGCTTGTAGAGTTATATATTTCATTAGTGCATCTGGAATTTGAAGAAATTTCACTGAAATGATGTCTTTCTGCGTAGTTCAGTAAAATATTCTCATGCATTTTCTTCTGTTCAACAGTGCTCAAGGTGTCTGTGAGAGAAAAAGATGGAAGTGTCATTAATACGACAGTTAGATTATATGGTCCAAATACTGAATATGTGATTGATCGTAAAAGAGAACTGCAGGTATGCTATGGCCTTTCTGAAAAAGAAAAGTCAAGCAAATTACTACATCTTAAACTTCCAAGTAATTACTTCATACATGATTGTACTTCCTCACTTCAAACCTTTTGCTGGTAATATGAACCCTCGTATGTGCATTTTTAGGCTATTCCACACCTCTCAGCAGCAGGATTTGGTGCCAAATTGCTGGGAGTCTTTGGGAATGGAATGGTGCAATCATTTATTGATGCTCGTACACTTACTCCATCGGGTAAGCATCTTGAACAAACCATCTATATGAAATGGGCATTACCTTCTCTATCATTAATATTCTCCTCTCGATACTGTTCTTTTCATTGAGCCATATATCTATTTGAGAAATCATCAATAATTGAATAATACTCATCCGTTATTTGATGTTCATAATAAATATGTTGAAGAGTATTACTTAATCAAATCGCAAAGCCTATTGGACAAAATTGCACACTTGGTACTTATTACACGTGATCATGCTTGGCTATAGTTATCTATGAGTCCGAGCATTTTTCTTTCTTCAAAGACAACCTTGTCATCACATTTGTAGAGATAGAAATACCCTGCAGTTGTTTTATGGGGGATGGTGAGGCTTTGGGCTATTAGGGCTTCTCATTATATAACCTACAGAGATCTCATTTTTAACTTATTCATCCATGCATAATTTTCAACAATTTGGCAGAAAAACCAACACAAACTCATTATCTCATAAAATTTCTGGAAACAAAGACTCTCAAAGTACAACCTTACACATCAATAGTTCTCCATTCAGATTTAGCTCTTGAATGGGGCTGATAAAAATCTTCCTAAAGCTGCTCTTAAAAAGGTAGAACCTCTAAAGAGTGTACTAGTTGGTAAGTTTAGATTGTATAGTATCGGAATGTTGACCACAGATATTGGCACTTATCGGTATTGGCCTTTCTTACTGACCTATTTCCTAAGATGAAAAATTGTCTAGAAGTGTAAAATTCACTCCTATAAATATTCCCGTAATTGGATAGTGAACTCAGCTTAATGCCATCTTGCGTCAATGGTTTATATCCAGTCAAGCTTAAAATTAAATCTTTCTTTTCAGACATGCGAAAACCAAAACTTGTAGCAGAAATTGCGAAACAACTGCGGAGATTTCATGCAGTGGAAATTCCTGGTTCTAGAGAGCCCCAACTGTGGAATGACATCTCAAAGTTCTTCTCAAGAGGTGTTCTATGATAATCTCTCTTGCAGATTCTCACAATTTTAGATAAGTTTCCTTCCTCCTGGTTGTTTGGCTTGACATTTTCTTTTCATCTCATCCTGCATGCAGCATCGACCCTCAAGTTTGATGATAGTGAGAAGCAAAAGAAGTACGAGATGGTTTCGTTTGAAGAAATCAATCAAGAAATAAACAACCTCAAGGTGGTCTTCTGCCTTACGTCATGTGTATGATATGCATGGTGATAAAAAAAAATGTCTTGCTCCAGAAATCATGCTAATTGTTATCTTAACCTCATGTTTTAACCATTAGAAAGTAACTTCTATGTCTTAAAAGTGTTGGTATATTTTCACCTTGACAACTAGAACATGATGGTGCAAGAAGGAATTTGTCTTTGATGCTATTCCTTTCAGCTCGAAGCCTTGTACTTGAATGACATGGTGTACTTTTCATATCTAGTGCCTCCCTGTAATATGAAAATTATGTTTTTCTTTTTCTTCCAATTAGTAGTATATGAAAATCCTTTTGCATCACTGTGAATAGAAGAATAAAGGATTGCGATGAATCTTATCGTTTGTTGGCTGGTTCTCCTTCTTCTACTTTCCAAATCAATAAGAACCACATGCAGAGAAGGCATCTTGTTTTGGTTTACAAGAGATTTTATTTTAACCTTAACCTGATGTACTTTTATGATTAAAATTTCACTTTGGCAAGAAACTATTCTATTCATAACTAACTAAGTTCTCATACAGGCAATGGCGGATCGCTTTGTTGCTCCTGTTGTATATTGTCATAATGATCTGTTATCTGGGAACTTTATGCTTAATGAAGATGAAGGTAGTATACCATGCATAACTTTGCGGACTTTTATGAATTTATTTTCTCCCTTGTTTGCTTGCTGGCTTTCTGCATATGGTGTTTGGAAATATCTTTGGGCTATGTTTTAGAGTAGTTAGACCTATATATGAATGCTCAGTTGATTTAGGTGTGTTGTGAATAAATACAAGAATGATTTTTTACACCTAATCATTTCAGATGTCTGGTCATTGGGTGGTCCTTACTTATTCAGTTATCAAATAATGGTGCAAGATATTTGTGAATCAGATTCTATGAAGGGATATAGAATATTGAAAATGAAAAGAAAAATAATGTGTTGCTACCTTATATTAATTGCATTTCTCAGTGAGGTAATGAACTTAGGAAATAAAAATCTTTCTGGAACAGTTAATCAACAATTTCTTAGAGAAAAATAGGAAGACGATGATAATAATAATTTATACCTGTGACTGGATGCTCTCAGATTTATGTTATTACTACCAAAAACATTTAGCTAATTGCATAACATGACCAAAAGTAAGTTAATTAAAAACAGGCAACTAGAGTTGAGCGGTTTTCCTCTGTTCAGGGATGAAATATGATCATGTACAAAAAAATATATATAATCTATTATTGTCATATTCATCAACCTTATTTTTCTCCTGCCCTCTCATCTGTCCTTGGGGTTTTCAGGTAAGCTCTACTTCATTGACTTTGAGTATGGATCATACAATTTCAGAGGCTTTGACCTTGGAAATCACTTCAACGAATATGCCGGCTATGACTGTGATTACAATTTGTATGTTCTCATATTCATGCAACTACGTGTTGAAAGTTATTATTAATTTATACTTTATATTCCTTTTAGACCGAGTTAGATGAAAAGTTTCATTATTGGCATTGTGTTGCCACAGATACCCAAGTAAAGATGAACAATTATACTTCTTCAGACACTATCTGGAACCTGATAGACCGCATGAGGTACGTGAAAAAGTAATCTGTCATAATCGTACTACGTAAAACATGAGAGTGTCTTGAATTCTCTTTACCTCTCTCCCCCTCATAATATAAATGGCAAATGTGATAAAAATGTCAGGTTTCTAACGAGGCACTTGAAGCTCTTTACGCGGAAACAAGTATCTACATGCTAGCTTCACACCTGTACTGGGCATTGTGGGCTTTAATCCAGGTACTGTTGATTCTCGTACATGTTTTACCAATTCATGTGTATTAAAATTCGGTATAAAGGTTCGTTTGCCTCGTACATGACAGGCAAAGATGTCTCCTATCAACTTCGACTATCTGAGTTACTTCTTCTTGCGGTACAACGAGTACAAGAAGCAGAAGGATAAGTGTTTTTCTTTGGCACAGTCGTATTTCCAAAGTCGTTAAAATCTACCGTGCAACATGTCGGGATGTCATCGTCGTAGAAAAACCTGCGCTTGTTTGTACGCTCTGTTATGATTGTTAAAATCTACCGTGCAACATGTCGGGATGTCATCGTCGTAGAAAAACCTGCGCTTGTTTGTACGCTCTGTTATGATTCTTGTACCATGGAGGAATAAAGGTTAGCTTTGTGGTGTTGTATACTATCTGTGTGTGAGGAGAGATGCTCCAAGCACGCAAATGGGACATTTGTTTGAAAAATGCTCTGTTTATCAATGCAGTGATATTTTTTGGTTGCTAGTAATTTAGTTAGTGATTTATTATTTATTTTTATTTTGCTTTTGGTGTAATAATAATAATAATAAATAAATAAGATGGGAGAGAAGACTTGAATATTCTTTTATCCATGGTTCTAATTTGAGGTTGTGGCACACCAAATATAATTTGATATCGTGACGAAGGGAAGTGGGCAAAGCATAAATAGATAATGATAATAATAGAGGACCTCATATATTTTTCACCACTTCAAACTTATGTCACCCTCAAAATTGACCCATATAACTAAAATTTATTTATCTAATGCACATCTTACGTAATTGCTTGCGTATTGTACTAATGTTGCTTTTAACATGTGGGGCCCAATCTTTAAAATGGTGCCCAAGATGACGTCAGCATAAAATTTGCCCATTGGAATCAAACAAGAAAATGTCACAAGGAAACAAATATTCCACGCTATAATATTAAAATAAAATAAAGAAAAAACAAAACGTGCTTGTGGCCACCGACGTTTACTTTGCCTCTGAAGTTGCACAATTGTAGAAGTATGAATTTTCAAGAAGACACGATAATCTGATACGAATCGACACAATATTAATAAGTTTTGATTGGCCTTTATTGGGTTCGAATTATCTGAAATATATAAATATATTACCTAAAATATTATTATTAATAATATATTTATACAATCGTGTTAGATTGAGTCACTATCGGGTTGTTATCAGGTTGAGTCATTAACAGATCGGGTTTAACCTGAAAAAAAAATGTATCAATTTGGGCTCAGATTAGGTTTGAGTTTGGTTCGGGTTTGAACCATTCAGGTTGGGTTCTGGTTCAAGTTTATTATATCTTTAACAGGTTGAGTTCAAGTTTAACCTTAACAGATTGGGTCGTTATCAGGTTACCTGATAACGACCCAACCCGACCCAATTAACACCTTTTCCTATTTCCCTCTAAGAGACCCTTTTAATTTATTAACCAAATGTATTTAGCAAAAGCTTTAAATAATTATACATACATACTAAGATTGAATTTATAATATAGTTTCAAGTCGATCCAACTCGTGGCTTTATTAATAAACTAAAGCAGTAAAATGTTACATTTATACATAAAAGAAATACTTTGTCCGTTCGGTTTATAATCGACACATTTTCCATTTTACTTTGGCACAATATCATATATAAACTCAAATTAACTTAAATGATAAAGGTATTACCTTAAATAATCCATAATCAATTAAAAAAAAACTCCTAACTACACTCAAGATTAAAGTGTTTGAAATTTTAAAAACTCATTAAAATATTCATTAATACATACCACTATGTATAGTGCTTCTCAACTCAATATGGAAATAGAAGTGTTTGACTTGGATTGAAATACCATCATACATGCATATAACTATTGATTATAATACTGTTTTTGTCAACCCCCACTTTCAAGTCGACTTTTATTAGGTAAAAATTAGTCAACCTCTTAAATAAAGCTTACAAATAGGAAAATTGAAGATTGGAGCCGGTTCAACAAGGCTTGGTCAATTTTGAACCGGCCAATTATGAAACCACTTCTTCTCTTTACGCTTTATTTGCCCCTTTTCCTTTTTGTTTTTCTACCCACTAATTTTTGTCGGTACCCAAAATACATGCATGCATTGTGTTGTGCTCATAATTAATCAAGACTTTTCTTTTTGTTTATTTATACCAACCAAACTTTGGCTTATCATAATTCACTGTCCATTTTCTGTGTCTACTTTTCATGTTTTATAATTAAATTTTATTATTTTTTTAAAATTTTTATATATTTTTATTTTATTAGTTTTATACATAATATTATGTTTCATTCCACCTAAGTATGATATATAATTATTTGTTAATATTTAATATCATTTTTAATTGATTAACTTTTAAGGTTCATAAATTTAACTTTTTAAAATAATTGTTAATTATATATGATTCATTATATCATAATAAAATTTTCAATTTTAATAAATATTAATTAAAATGATAAATTTAATTATATAAGAAGTATTCCCTCGTCCCACTAAGGTTAATACATTCAAAAAATAGTAAAAGTTATCTCTTCAAAAAGATGTGAAACCTATCACCTTTATCACTCTTACATTACTTTATACATTTTTTTTAATAATCGTGTCGGAAAAAAAATATTAAATTTAGTGGAAGGGAGGTAGTATAAAATATGGAATCAATCTTATCTATCTCCAATTAGTATACGTGTTAATTGTTATATAAGTACATTGAAGCACGCCCGATAAATTAAGAAACATGTGCTCTTTCTTTTTTCTCTTATTATGATAATGATTATTATTATAAGTATCTCTTTATACACTAGAATTAGAAAGGGAAGAAGAAAGTCAAATTATCTGTCACTCTAATAACAGCACACGACACACATTATTCAATCAACTCTCATCTCGATCAACACATCACTCACACATACTCCACACATATTTTCCCCTCCTTTGACTTTGACTATCTTTATATATACTCCTATATAACCCTACCCTTCAATCTTCATCTTCATCTTCATTATACCAATTCATCTTCTTCAATACCTTACTACTACTACTACTCTCTCAATCTCTCTTTCTGTGACTCTCTATATCTCAATTGTATTGGAAATCAAGAAGCTTAGTAGTAACCATCATCATTCATCAATGGCGGAAATGGAGATCCCACCCTACTTTGTGTGTCCCATATCTCTGGACATCATGAGGGACCCAGTAACCGTCTCCACCGGAATCACATACGAAAGACAAAGCATCGAGGAATGGATCTTCACCCAGAAACACACCACCTGCCCCGCCACCCAGCAGCTCCTCCTCGACCTCGAACTCACCCCCAACGTCACCCTCCGCCGCCTCATCCAGTCATGGTGCACCCTCCACTCCTCCACTCACGGCGTCGAGCGCCTCCCCACCCCCAAGGCCCCCCTCACCCGCCCCCACCTCCTCAAGATCCTCTCCGACGCCGCCGCCCCCCACCTCCAGTCCCGCTCCCTCCAAACCCTCAAATCCATCGCCGCCGAGAACCAGACCAACAAGCGGTGTATGGAATCCGCCGGCGCCGCCGAGTTCCTCGCCGCGCTTGTCGTCAGATCCGCCGCTGATCCCGTCGGAAAAGCTGCCGAGGACGCGCTGAGCATCATCTACACCTTGCAGCTGTCGGAGTCCGGCCTCAAATCCCTCAACACCGCCGCGTTCGTCGAAGCCCTAACCCTAATTTTGCAGCGGGGGAGCTACGAATCGAAAGCCTACGCCCTAATGCTACTCAAGTCAATGCTCGAAGTCGCCGATCCGTCCCTCCTCACATCACTAAAACCGGAATTCTTCGCGGAAATCGCTCGAGTCCTCAAGGACGACGACATCTCGAGGAAGGAGGCGAAGTCGGCGCTGAAGATCCTCGTCGCGGCGTGCCCGTGGGGGCGGAACAGGATGAAGGCGGTGGAGGGCGGACTGATGGCAGCGATGATCGACCTCCTCCTCGAATCGACGGAGAAGAGGGAGGTGGAGATGATCCTAACTGTGATCGACGTGCTTTGCCAGTGCGCCGACGGCAGGGCGGAGCTGGTCAGCCACGGGGCGGGGCTGGCGGTGGTGTCGAAGAAGATACTAAGGGTTTCAGCGGCGGCGAGCGAGAGAGGGCTGAGGATCCTCCAGTCGGTGTCGAGGTTCTCGGCGACGGCGGCAGTGACGGCGGAGATGGTGCAGATTGGGGCGGCGGCGAAGCTGTGCTTGGTGGTGCAGGTGGATTGTGGGATGAAGATGAAGGAGAGAGCGAGGGAGATATTGAAGAGGCATGCAAAAGCATGGAAGGCTTCCTCTTGCATACCTCAACACCTCATTTCTTCATACCCTTCTTGAAATGTTATAAGTAGGATTTTCTGATTTTGTTTTTTTTTTTTAATATTTGGAATCATTAAAATTTCCAAATATGTATTTTAGCATTGGTATATACTGTATACATATGGGGCAGAAACTGCCCATTTAGAGCATTGATTGTTGAAGAATTAGTTATATCAAGAATTGGAAATTCATTCATCAAATTCCAAAGATGCATACAAGAAAGTTGAATCACACATTTTGATCTTTAAATTATTGTATGTGTTATTTTGGTTTACCCTTTATTCAAGCCATTTAACTATATAAAAAAATTATATATTATTTCTTTTAATTTATCAATCATAATGCTTAATTAAAAGTGATATTAAAATATATTTATATGCTTTTGTGGTTAGTAAAATGAGTTCATTCCCTCCAAATAAAGTAGTATATAATTATTTTTTAATATTTAATGTTGTTTTAGTTGAATTTTAAGATTGGTAAATTAAAATATATGGTATATGATTTTAAAAAAATTCAAATAAATGTTAATTACGATTCATTTATATTATATTTTTTATTTTTAATAATTATTAAATAAAATAATAATTTGGATAGCATGACATGAAGTGTGGAACATAATATTGGACACTGAATTTCATCTCATAAAAGGGAAGAAAAACATGTATAAATATTGGATTAACTCGATGTAACTGGTATAATGTACTGGGATAATGTCATTTAGTGAACGTGCAAAGTTGATGTATTAGTGTATAATAGAATCTGTGTTTTGTAAGGAATTATTCAGGGGCCACTTTTGTTGACTACAATGCAAAGAGATCCATCTTGGATTATACTGCTATTAAGCCATTAGCTGCATAACCTAACTGCTCCAAACCATTTACGCACACACTGACATATAAATACAGTCTCAAATATTATATTCTACCCTTTTAGATTTGCTGCTTGATTCTTTTCACACTTTGTGTCTCCACGTAGACTGACTTAATTTGTTTTATTAATTTAATTGCAACTGCAGATAAGATAAGTTTCGTTACTACTTCACTGGGCCCAATTGGGTTTTCCAGATCGATTGCTCTCATCTTATTGGGCCCCTAATAGGTTATTAAGTAGGTCTTGTTAAGCCCAGAATATGGGCTTTTTTATAATTAAAAGGAAAAGTAAATAATTTATTTTCCAAAAAAAGACCATTGATATTCTAAGACAGCGACTACATACAAACATACGCCAATGATTTGCAACTTTTCCCATATTACAAATAAAATTAAAAGAAAAATTAACAAAAATTGGGACAAAATTAGCCCAATATAAATAGACGAAGACCGCCGCACTTTTTTTCGAACGACTGAACGCAGCCAAAAAAGGAAAATCCAAAGCCGCCATGACCGACGTCGTATCGATGCCGCCGCAGCATTACGAGCATCCCCTCCGCCGTCGAATTTCAGTCCCCTCCTCGATTGTAGTTGCGCCGCCGAAGCTCAATCTCCTCAACCACTACAGCTCCTCCGCCACCTCGGCGACGACGACGACGTGGTGCGATGATCTGGAGCTGCTGTGGAAGAAACCTAATTCGAACAGCTACACCTCGCTGAAGGACCTCCTCCCGACGGCGGCTGTCAACTCGCCGCGGGCGAGCTCCGCCGCGCACGGGCAGGGAGGATCCGGAATCTGCATCCGCAACCGGCTGGTCAAGCAGGCGGCGTGGGCGTACCTCCAGCCGATGTCCAATTCCCCCGGCTCCGCTGACGGCGTGTTCCTCCGCCGCATCTGGCCGCGCCTCGCCGCCTTGTTTGACCTGGTCAGCCGCGGCGCCGCTCGGATCCTCGATTGGATGCTTGGTTCCGTGTGGGTCCGCGCATCCAGATAGCGACGGGTATTTACACACAACACACACATTGAAATTATACAATTTTCTACTCTCCTTTTGCAATTCTTCAATTGCAAATTTGGAATCGAATGTGTTTGAAAAAAAAAATGAAATACAGAAGCAAAATTATTGGGAATAAAATGAAACACACACACCTTTCTATATATACCTATATCTATATATACTGTATTTGAATGATTTGATTTACTCTTTGCCATTGGCGCGCCTGAGCCTAACCCTCTGGAAATCAGCATCGCCATCTGTTTTTTCCGGTCGAGCCGAACCGGGGGTAACTTTGAAGGAGTCTGATTTGGGGGTAGTTCCCGGTGGCACCACAGGCGCCTTCTTCTTCTCCGAATCATTCTTTTTGAAGATTCCGGCAGAAGGTGTGCCCGGCGCCTCTGTTCCGGAATCGTTATTCTCCTCCTGCAACCGGTTCAATTCACCGGTAGCCGGTAACATTCCCATGAGGCAAAATTAGTTTTATAATGACTTATTTTTACTAAAAAGATTAAGGATTTGAGTAAACTTTTGCTTAGTGGGGCATAAGACATTGAGAATCTTTGATCATATACTATTTCATATATTGAAATAGACATTATCCAATTTAATATGAAAATTATGTAACAGATCAATTTTACCGATTTTGATTCCGATTTTCAGTTAACTGGTGAATTAAAAGAAAACTTTGGGGTCGAATATTGACATTAACTCGACTATCTTAAGTGTGAAACTATTACCTGTGGCTGAGGGCGGGACATAGCAACGTTCATCATTTGAGTCATCAACAATTGCATGCAAGAAAAGGCTTTTTTAGAGCTCATATCTGCGCAGTTATACCAATAACGAAGTGCAAAATTCCATGCTCTCTCCTTCAATTCTGCAATAGCCATATCTATTGTTGGCTCATACTTTGACCCGTAGGGTTGCACCACAGTTTCGTACATATACGTACTCCCCTACGTACACAATTTAATAATAATACCAATATTAAATTCAAGATAATTAATTTGATATATATAAATATAGGTCACGTTTGGAATTTAATTACCTTGGTGCCCGGATGCCATAGGTAAATGTACAATAACAACTTTATCACTCGGTAGAAAGGCAACCTTAATTTGTATGAAATTGAAAGTTAATTAGTGTGGGATTTGTTTCTTCATTAATTTAATTTAATCGATTAGTATACTTACCAAGATACAAATATATCAAGGAATATCTCGAGAATTGAGAATAGCGCCACGATTAGCCTGCAACAATACATTCATATATAAGAAATACAAAAATTCCAAAAAATAAAATGTTGTGATAACAAAATATGATATATTTAATATATCTTAATATCTACAAAATAACAATGTCATCACTATCACATAATTTTTTTTTAATAACAATAAATTTAATTCTGACCAATATTGGCACCAGAATCTGAGTTCTGGAACCCCAACTTTGTTCTTCTGTAAGGTCTTGAAACATTGGAATGCAGGATATGCATATCCAAAAACCAATCTGCTTCCAAATAAATTTTAAAACATTAGAAATAATTAAGCATAAATAATTAAGGGAAAAAAAAAAACATACATTAGGCTTCTGGTGATTAGTTCCTCAATCATCTTTCCAACTGCTTGTTAAAATTATGATCTCCCGCCTGCACTCAATATATTTTTCATCAAAAACAGAAAGAAGAAGAAGATGAGATTTGTGAATATATATATATAGATGTACCTAAGTCAAGGGAAAAGAGAAATGGGTTCCTGAGAAATGGAATGAAATTATCTCAGAAACCAGAGACGGCAGGGAGGGAGAGAGGAAGACAGTGAAGATTAATATATATGATGATGAACGTGCATCGGTGTTGTGTTTTTTTTTGTGTGTGTATATATAGACGTGTGTGTGTATGGATGTATGCGTCTGTGTTTAGAGTAGAGAGAGAGAGAGAAAATAGGGTTAGTTATTGTAATAATAATGGAAGAGTGAAGAAGATTGAAAGTTGCAGTGCGGTGGGTTTCTTTGAATCGACGGGTTTACCGTTTTGGCAGTTATTTTTTTTTCTGGTGAGGGTCATTTTTGTCAATATACTACCTGTATTTTGTGCCGCAGCTATATATATAATTTAAATCAATTATCATTTTATTATTTTCATATCTAAAATTAGTTAACAAGAAATAGCGAATGAAATTTATAAGATGAGATTATTATATATCTAATAAAAATAGAATGGTAATCGAAATTGAACATACAAGTTTTGATTCTACAAAGTTGAAATCAGATATGATTATACATGTATATATTGAATATATACGATGATTTATTAAAACAAGTTGTTTGTCATAAAATTATAAAAGTATTAATTAAAGAATGTTATTTTTGCACATGAAATTAAAAGTAATATAATAAAACCCAAGAATCCATGTGATTAATCGTGGTTAGCTATATCATCTTCAATGCTTGTGAGACTCCTCTTCCCCATTTCAAGACTTCTTTCCATTTGCAGGTATTCTCCATCACACTCCTAAATCCTAATTGCGTGAACAATTCAGAGTTTTAGATCAATTACTGCACTTCACCATTCATACTTCATTTCTTCGTTGCAGGAGCAAATTTCCGGCCAAGTGTACCAACTCTCAGATGGGCAGTGAAAGCAAGAATTTAGTCCAGAGAAAGAGGAATGCTAATTTAAGGCTTGTTAATGTTTCTGGGTACTTTCAAGAACTGTGATTTATCATAGTAATATCATTGCTGTATTCAATCAGAGATTGCTATGTTATTGATTTTTCCTTGCACCCATTTTGAGTTAGATTTAAAACGGATTTGTTGGAGATTAATAGCCACGAGCCCACATTGCATTTGTTGTTCATTCCTGGCAACCCGGGTATTTGCTATTTAATTGTTTCATAGCTATATGTTGAGTGTGAGTGACTGAGTGAGGTGATTTTTGAGTTGTTTTTGTAAGTGGGATTGTGTATTTTTGCCAATTAGGTGTTGTTTCCTTTTACACTGAATTTTTGGAGTCACTCTATGAGCTGATGGGAGGGACTGCATCTGTCACAGGCAAGGAAATGATGACCTTCAACGTTTGAATGATCTTTTCTTTGTTGTTGGTTGTTCCTTTTTCTTTGAAAGATAGTGTTGTAGACTTTGGAATTCACTGATCATGGAGCTGCTACTGATTGGTTCCTTTGTTTTCTCGGTGAAGGTATTGGCCACATATCCCACTCTCAGAAGGTAACTACCTTGTATGATTATATCAAAGTTAGATTGCCAAGTGATATAGATAATCCTCATATATATATATATGCAACTCGTGAAGTTTGAGGTTGATTTGTAGTTCAAAAGTATTACTGCTCAGTTTCTATGTAGCAATCATATTTGTTTTGATTCTTTCTCTGTTTGCTTATGCTGTTCCCTTCTTTATTGGATGACATGTCGGTAGAGTATCATGGAAGTATCTTTTCCTTGGAGAACTATGGAACCAAACAAACCAATTTTCTTTGGCATCTGCTAGGTGAATACGAAAAAAGCACCGGTTTTTTGTTGGCTATGTTAGTTATCCTTAAGTTAGCCGACTTCCCTTTCCGTGCATTACTGTTTGTCCTGTTGTATTTGGAGAGTTTTCCTATATCTTTAACACTTAACAGTGAGTAAATCACAATCTATATTCCTAGGATCTTTTCTTCTACTATGATACGTGTTTTAGAACATATGCCATTTGTTTAACAAAAGGTGCGATCTTTCTCTGGCTGCATATCTTACAGCTCAGCTATCTTTTGTAATATTTTTACTTATTGTTTTAATTCTATAAAGCCATGCACTTCAGTGATAAACAGCCTCATTCTCGTCCCTTATGAATACTTCTAGTTCTGGTTGATATGTACTCTTTCCTTGGAGCAATAATTAGATAATTACATGGAATTCATAATTTTCTTTTGCCAGGACTGGGAGTCTAGAAGGTTGTTCTCGTTAGAAGAACAAATCAATCATAAGGTAAGTGTTTTCAGCATTATAATATCTGAGAAGTGCTTCATGAAGGAGACTTGGTTCATGTTTTACACGATATGATAATAACCCATATGAAGGTGTGCCAGAACTTTGTAATCCTACATGCCCGATTTCAATTGAAAGAAGTGAATGTCTAATGTTTAAAAGATAGAATCTAAGTGCTCTTTTTCATGATCTTACTACTTCCTTGAAACATACATAGAACATAGATAAAAACCATAACAATATTGAACTGTTAAGTCTGTTATATTCGATGAATCCCCGCTAATATATAGAGAACGGATTATATATAAATGAACTTACAAATGAATTTTTTTTTCTTTTATTGCCTTTTGCAGATAAGCTTTATAGAGCAGGAGCTTCAAGATGTTGAAGTGCCTATAGTACTGGTAACCTTGTTTAATTATGTTGAATGTGATATCTAATAGGTTTATATCTTCTCCCGGGCTCTCTCCTGATGAATGACTATTTCACATTTTATTCAACTTTTAAAAAAAATTGTGATTTACTTGCTACACGTTTTGGGTGAGTGATGATTGATGTTGAATGTGTATCTGAAGGTTGGCCATTCCATCGGTTCATATATATCCCTTGAAATACTTAAGAGATCCCACAAGAAGGTATGCAGTCAGTTGTTTGTCTATTTGCCTTTTTCTATCATATGTTATCCGTCTCGAATGAAGTCTTTCCAACACCTACGTTGTTACTTGTTAGGTTATATATTGCATTGGTCTGTATCCTTTTTTGGTTCTGAACACTGCATCCTCTACACAGTCCTCCATTAGAAGACTTGCAATGTACAGCTCTTCTTTCCAATGTAGTTCTTCTATTTCTGTTTCCGTGGTTTTAAAACTAGAGTAGAAAACATCGTAAGAAAATGAACTCACAACCGATATACCAGGTCTCCAGCTTTATGCACTGCAGCTAGCTCCATTGGAGCCTTGTTCGGAGCCCTCCCATTGGAGATTACGAGATTCCTCGTAAAAAAGTCCATAGGGAAGTCATGGTCTTCTTCTGCTGTTGAGGTTCTATGCACACATGTTCTGAAGGTGCAGTTCTCTTCTTGCTAATGAATGGTTTAGATCCTCTTGAATTTCTTTAGTTTGATTCATTTGAGTGACTTTGACACGAGGATTTTCAGTCCTTTGCTCTACCAGCTGAGCTATCCCGGTCATTTGCTCCAATCTAGCATCCCTATGCTTACGAAAACTTTTATTTTCCAGTACCATACGATACGGAATATGCTGTTTATGGCGATGACCGAATTTCAGACCGTAAGTTTTCATTTATGGTTCCAAACTCCAACTAAAAAACCATAAATCCAAAGCACTGAGAATCCAGCTAATTAATCTTCTTGTACTGCAATCCTCACTCTACTTGCATCAGCTAAGAACTAAAATCTTGTATGTTCGAGTACTTGTTTCCATGCCCATGATGTTTTTTATTGTTTGTTTTTAACCATTTCCCTCTCCATATAATAGTTGCCAGAAAAACCAGACTGGGAACTCATCACAAACAAGAGAAACCAGATCGCTTTTCTTTTTGGCCTCGACGATCACTGGGGTCCTTTGCATTTATACGAAGAGGTAATCATTTGTTTTTATTGACCATATTTGCCTATAATCTCTCTTCTTCATGAACGCAAACAATCTTGCGTTTGCAGTAACGAACCTGTCATTTACTATCTCCGGCTTTGGATTACTCGAATCTCATCCATATCTATTTCTCAAAAAAAAAACACAGATCCGCAAACAGGTACCGGATGCATGCCTTGAGGTGGAACGCGAAGGCCACACTCATGCTTTCTCATGCAGTGCAGCTGGCTCGATATGGGCTGCTCAGCACGTCTCGACTTTGATCAAGAACAACATACAGCGCGCAGAAAGCACTTGACATCACCCTACAGGTTTCAATCCTCTTGTTTTCTGTTTCTTGTAGACTTCATCTAGAGGTGAAGAAGAAGGGGATTCCTAGAAAACTCATTGTTTAATAAGTTTGATGCACTTGGGATGCATATATGTAGCATTGTTTCTTAGAGAAGTCAAATTTATATAATTATCTCCAAATGAAGCATATCTTGATGGGTGATGAGTAACCTTATAGTTTTCAATTAAGCCGGGCTAACTCAGCCCAGCTCGGTCGTCCGAGCTTGCTGTACCAGCCGAGGACCGACCCCCTATATTAAATGAGTTTGTTGAGCCAGACCACCCTTGGTTAAACTGAGGATTAATGCCTCTATAGTAACCTCACTATGTTGCTATGCCTACTGTCAAGAAATGAATGTCCTTTTTTTAATGAACAAATTATTGTGTTGGAAGTATATACTCCATTTGTCCACGAAAAGTGTACTGTTATTATCTATCTGAGTCGTCCACCAAAAGTGTACTATTTTTTTTTTTTAATAGTCTTACAAAACACCAAACGTACACTTCTTTACTATACACTTTTCGTGGATAGATGAAGTAATTATATGCATTGGAAAAATAAAATAGTACTCCTTCCGTCCCACTTAGCATGACACCTTTTTTTCCGATACAGTTATTAAGGAGAGTGTATAAAGTAGTGTAAGAGTGATAAAAGTGGAAAGGTCTACACTTTTTTGAATTGATAACTTTTACCATTTTTGGAATGTGTTTAGTGCGACGTCCCAATAAGAGAAGTGTGTCAAGTTTAATGGGAGTGAGGGAGTACTATTGTTGTCTGACCTTGTTGTCTAGCAAATGGGAGCCACTATAGCTGCTGCTATCATACAATTCATATCTGCCACATTTTGTGTGATCTAAATTGGTAAATGACAATATCAAAATATGAATGTAAAATTATTAAAACAAAGGGATCCCCAAATCATGTGGGGAGAGTAGGTTGAAAAGGAGCTATCTTGATGTTATTGAGTGATCAATTATAAAAGGGGTTAGAGAAAGACAAATTACAATTAAATCAAATTGGATGATGTAATTGAACCGAACTTAACTGTAATGTAAGGTTCGATTTTGGTTCGTTTGAAAATTTAAAGGTTTGAGTTCGGCGCGAGCTCGGTTCGAGCTTTTTAAACCAAATCGAATTCGGTTCGTTTATTATTTGATTTAATAGTGAATAAGAGTTCATTAAGTATTCGAGTTCGAGCTTGTTAAAAAACTTATTTGTTAAATAATTTGAGTTAATATATATTTTATATTTATTGGACAAGTTTGAGAACTAGTTCGCATATAAAATTCATGAACTATTCGAATTTCAACTCGTTTTTTAAGTTTGTGATCAAACTCGTTAACAAAGTTTCTGAACTATCTGAAGCTCGGCTCGTCAACATTAGATTCGAACATGTTGACGAACTTTTCAAACCAAATATCATCATGCTCAAATTTGGCTAAAAAAAATCGAGTTCCATTTGAGACTTGAATTCAATTTGTTTACTTGACGAATTTAATGTATATCAAACGAGTTTTTATCGTGGCGAACTCTGAATCTATATTTCACGGGTTGTTTGGTTCGAATTGAAGTCCATTGTTTAATTTATATACCCCCATAACCCCCACACCTGGCTCTATTGACATGTATACACTATATATAGGAGCTAATTAAGAATCAATCTGGGTCATTGATCTCTGTATAATCTATGATCCAGATTAATTGTGCATCAAATTTATACATAGAATGCATTGAAATTATGATACATTGGTTAATGAATAAAAATACATTATCATATTATGCATTAAGATAGTACATGTAATACATCAAAATAATAGATAGCATGCATATGTTTTAGTTCCTATATAAAACTTGGTTTTCGCCGGATCCAATCCATATATATATATATACAACATAAAGCAAACATATAGATAAAGTAAAACCTCGTATTTCCTAGTTAGGTTGCACCATGTCTGAAATCAAGAGAAAACACCTTGTCAACACAGTGAGCGTCAAACTAGGATGCAGCTCAACTCTCTCCTCCCTCTTCAGCCGCAGACACCACCGCCACCGCCACCCCTACAATTCCTCCTCCTCCTCCGCAGGCTCCTTCAACACCGCCACCACCTCCTCCTCCCTAGAGTCTCACATCAAGAGCATGAGCGCCGTCCAAGGCTTCGGGAGGCTCGGGGGGCATAGCATGGCGGTGGAGAAAGACTCCGACGACCCGTACCTCGACTTCCGCCGCTCCATGCTGAACATGATCCTCGAGAAAGAGCTCTACTCCAAAGATGATCTCCGGCAACTCTTGAACTGCTTCTTGCAGCTCAACTCCCCCTACTACCATCCCATCATCGTCCGAGCTTTCGCCGATATATGGAACGGCGCACACTGCTTCTAGAAGACCTCACGGTGAGTCCGACTCGCCGTGAGCTCCTATTACGCTTGCTAGCTAGTTATGTCTTAATTAGGGTTTCTTAAGATTAGTTCATTAGGTGGTACTGTTCGCCTTTTCTTTTATATTTGTTTCGATCTCGTATTTTATTATCAGTGCGTAGATAAGCACCGATAAAAAGACTACGAGATTGAAACAAATATAAAAAGAAGTTAATTAGTTAAGTAGTAGGAAATGAAATGTAATCTTGTAATGATATGTATGATTTCTGTTTTATTGTTTTAATATGCAATTAGAGTTCGTAGGAACAGTGTGCATGTCTTATTATTTCTTAATTAACTGGGATTGATATGATAATGTCATGCTACCTAACTATATAAATTATTATAATCTTTATTTATATTATTTACTACTATTTTTAGTATTTTATATATAATAAATATTAAACAATGTTATAATCAATGAAATTTAATCGTTAATAGAAGAACGATTTTATGTGACAATATATGTAAATGGTGACCTCTTCAAACAGTGCCCATTTGTACAAAAAACAACTTAAGATTTTCTAATAAAATTCATTCAAGATTTATATTATTACAATGTGATCGAATTGGGCCACTTTACTGTTCTTAGTTCCAATGCATGTGGTCTGGGGATTGATTAATTAATAAATTTAATTTGTAGCATTAATCGATGTGGTTGCATTCAAAATCAGTAAGTGCGAATTTAATTATGCATGCAGATGTATATAAAAATAATAGTAAATAATTCGTACTATTATTTTTCATAATAAATCATTACTTGCTGTCAGAAATAAGTCCTGTTATCATTGATATTTTAGAAAATTCATTCAATATGAATTCAATGATTGTTAAAATTATTGAGCTAGGTAAAGACAAATTTATGTACAAGTAAAGTAATCGACTCCATTGTTGAATAACTTGAACTGAGTTGTTTTTACATAGCTCATATTTGATACTTAAGATATGATTATCATTTCATAATAATTACTTTATAATTATCATAATTATATGATAATTATGATTATGAAATAAGTATCGAACATAGTCTAAATAAAAACCCTAATATTCATATCAACTAAAAGAGGGCCGTCTCGGCTGAAGGAGAAGAACATGCAACGACTAAGACTACCGGCCATCTTTTTCGTCTTGTTTTTAGCCATAATTTTATATCGTAAAGATTAATTATTTAAGTTTGTTTCCAATTTTTTTCGAAAAAAAATTAATCAGATAATTAGGAGTTAGATTGTGTAAATAAATTATGATTAGACAATTAGTGGATATGATTGTATGATTAGGTGGTTCAATTAAGATGTATTTTAGATACAATTGAGATGTGATCAGTCATGTGATCGATGGAGTATAATTATCTTGAACTTGCAAGTTTGGATTAATTTTCTAGCTAGTCGAAACATAATAAATTAAACAATAGAACTGCTCCTCTAACGCGATGGACATAACTTAATGTGTTTGTAACTGATCTGACATGCCACGTAGATAAATAATAAAAAAATTATAAAATTTTATTAATTTTCACTTTTCAAAGCATAAAAAATAATTAATAAAATATGATTCGTATAATTATACGGTTGTCACATCAGCTGCGAAGATTATTAAATTGTGTTCACTACATGTAGGAAAAGGGTGAAGAAGGGGCTTGAGCTCCTACTAATTTTTTTTTGTAATATATATTTATTGTTATAAATTTGTAAAATCATCGATATTTTTATGTATAATTATGTAATAATTCCTACTATCAATTTAAGTTATGGAAAAATTTATATTTTAACTTCGTATATCGAAATTCAATCCCTACTACCAATTTTTTCCGTGTCCGCCAGCGGACAGGAGATGGATTCAATATTAAACAAATGGTAATTAGAAGATAATTTATGATGGATGGGTCCAGTTAGGGTTAGAATTGATATGATGTATATCTGCATCAATACAAATGCAACAACTCATGTAATAATAAATGATCATAATTTGATCACTTCACTTCCTGATAAAATCACAGAGGAAAAAACATCTATATCCAAATTTCAGAACACTGAATCTCTATTTCCCTCTCACGTCAATTTATTATTTCTGATTCCTAAATCACTGCTCTGCACCACATACATATATATGTGATTTGATTATTTGAGCAATTTTATAATATATTATATCAGTCCCAATTTGTATTTGAAGTCATTATCATTTTTTAACCCCCAAATAAAAACCAGATACCCAATCTTTCACATACATCTAAATTAGAGGATGGTCTTATTAATCAACAAATAACTTATATTTTAGGACATGTTTAATTTTTTTTAAAAATAGCTTAATAATTTCAAAGATTGAATTTAGTTGTGAAGAAGAGAGAAAAGGTTTGTGCTGATTGTTCTTTTACTATTCTCTTACAGCTTGAAAAGTGGGGTTTTGGGTTTGTCTCTGCTCAACTCAACTCTACGTAGTGATAAGTTAATGCTATTTGCAGGCTTGTCGCTTCTTTATTTTTATTTTTATTTTTATTTTTATTTTTATTTTTATTTTTATTTTTATGTTTATTTTTATTTTTGGGATTGTAATAAATTAATAGTTATATTTTGTGCAGATGTAAGTGTGAGTTTCATTATATAGTTGTAATTTTCTTGCTCATAAAGTAAAATCATGGAACTCGAGTTCAAGGTCAAAACTCAAAAGTAACCCAACTGATCACAATATAATTATAAAATTTCCCACTATTTTTAGTGGTATTATTGATTAAACGATGTTAAAAATAATGAAAAGGGAGAAATAATAAGAGAACAATTATTCATATGATCATATGTAGTCAGAATTTAATTATTTAATTGGAGTCAAACGCAATAAATTGCAACTGCAGCATTTATTCGGAAAATGAAGTTTCATAATGAGTTGGGAAATGATAAATAGTACTTACTCACTAATAAAATATTAATTACTCTAATTGTTAGTGATCAATGATTACATGAAATTATTAGTGAGATAAATGGACCCCTAATCATTATGCAATTTTCAATTTCAATTTTTATATTTATTTTTAAATAATATTAAATTATATCATATATAATTAATAAAATCTAATTGAAAAAAATAAAAATTGAATATTTATCAAATTATAGCTTCATATTAAAGCTTAGTATTTGAAAAGTTACATGAAATTAATATCAAACTTATTGTTTTACCCTTTAATTATTTGCTTTTTAAGTACTTTTAAGACGTTTCAAAATCCATTTATAAGATATAAAGGGAGATTTGTATACATTTTTTTTTACTATTAATGACACATTTGGAGAGTGGAGAGAAAATAACAAATTTTTTAAGTGTCTTATTTTACTAAATTATACATATTAATATGATAAATACATTCCTATAAATAATACCCCAAAGGCAAATGCAGAAATGAAAATAAAAGGACAATGACTAAATTGGGCCCCCAATAATCGTATGTGAATTAAATGAAGGGGTGTTTGGTTGGAAAGATTATCTATGATTTAGTCTTAGATTAATTATCATGGATTGTTCGGTTTGATGGATACAGTCCGTGATTTAATCTCAAGATTATGCCACATAAAATTAGTCATGGTTTGTGTGTTTTGGCCTTCCCCTATGACTAAATTAATCTCGACTAATCTCGAACCAAGTCAATTTCGAATAATCACGGGCTAATTTAATTCTACGTAATCCAACACCAACGAAGTGTATTAATTAACTTTCTTCTGCACAAATGTTTTTCTTTTGAACCCATTATTTTATTTAAATGTTTCTGCATTCCAATAAAATATAACAACCAATCAAATTGCAGTCAATCACAACCACCTGCCAAGACTCTAACCCATGTTTCTATACTGACCTAATTTAATAATATATTCACAATTATACACATATCTACTAGAATTATTTTGCATTAATGTATGACAACACTATGCAGGGGTATTTATTTTCGTTTGAACCATAATTGGATTGTCCTGATTTTGTTATTTCGAAATTGTAATTGAAGAATATTTATTAGGGTTGAAGGTTCGAAATCATAATTGTCTAAAGCGGTTGCAATTTTAAATTGTCAATTATGATTTTGAATTGATAGATATTTTTAGAATCATCATAAGAAATATATATTGTTATGAAATTATAACTCATAATATAATTTTATGGGTTATAAATAGTGATTATATATAATATATAAGATAAAATTAAATTGGATAAATTAGAAATAATATTGAAGAAGTGATGCGGTTCATGGATCCAAATATTTGAAACCGATTGAACTGTTCCTTACGACTTACGATTTTTGAAATTGTCGATTGCGATCTAGTTACAACTTGATTTCGGCAGTTACGATTCGTTTGAACACTTCTAAGATCATTCAGTGGGAGAAACAAAATCAATTATCATGAATTTTCTTGATAGTTCTTGGAGCTTATAAACTCTTGTAAGAGCTTATAAGATGAACGAACTTATAAGTTGTCAATGTGTTTAGGTAAACGAGCTTATAAGCTCTTTTAAAGTGATATAAAATGTTATTTATGTAATTATGTTGTAGCTTATAAGTTTATGGAGAAATAAGTTGGGGTAGACCTACTTATTTTTTGAACAACTTATAAGCTGCAAGAGCTTATTTTTTCAACTTATAAGCTCTCAAAGAGCTTAATTAGCCAAACACTTCGAAATAGTACTAAATAACTTATAAGTTGTTTTAAGTAGCTTATAAGTTCTGCCAAACACCCCCTTATTACTTTCGAGTATAAAATAGGAATATGGGAGCAAGAGTAATGGGCTTCCTATAAACTCACAAGCCCAATTTCGCACGGCCCAATAACATGCTGATTGTATTTAAACTTTTCAATTTTTATAGAAGAATATATTAAAATTAAGGGCAATTTCCATCTTAATTATCACGTTTTACGAAAATCTCGTATTTTCACTACTTAATAAAACTACTTAATAAAAGTACATAGAATAATGAATGATATAAATAGTCGCGAAATATTTGATAATTTAACGAGATTTATCTTATAAATAAGATAAATAAAAAAAATATATTATCAGGGGTTTGAACCTAATTACGAAAAACTGAGGGACTCAACTGAAAATTTGAAATAGGAAAAAGGAAAATTGAAACCAAAAGGCCACAGAAAAAGGCGACGATCTGCAAAATTTTGCTCTACACTTTGAATTTGATAGGGCAGCTGCTACGTAGTAATCGAGTTCTTCTTAAACGGCAAACCAGAGTTTCTTTTCCTCGTACTGAACAGGTAATTTTTTAATCGTTTGTTACACCATTTTGGGCATATTATGCTTTTTTTGCATCTCTTTGATGAAATTTTGACAAGACTATTGAGTATCCCGACGTTTATGAGTTGCTTGATTTTGTGCAATCGGATTTCTGATTTTATTCACGGGTACCTATATTTAGTGGACATATATCGGTGCTTTTGTTTTGTTTGCTTTGGATTTTAGTCCCAAAAATTCGTGGTTGAAGCTTGTAAATGTTTGTCAAAGCACGTGAATGCGATGCGAAAGTGTGGAAGAACTTTTGTTTCCGTTTAGTGTTTGTAATGCGCTTTTGGTGGAGTTTTAGGCTCATGTGTTAGGTTCTTCTATCCATATTTCAAATTTGTATATTCTATAGTGTTAATATTGGGTTTATCATGGTTTCTGAATGTAAATTATGGTGTTGGATCTATCTGCTGATTAATGCTATCTCTGAATCGGAACAAGAGAAGAAAAAAAGAGAAGAAGATGAAATCTGATTCCCATGCTTTCTGAATGTAACTTATTTGCTAAAATGAAAATAAGTGAATATTTATTTGGGAAAATCTGGAATCCCCATGCTTGCCCTTTATGGATTGAGCTTAATGTGCACTACCTCTTGATTTTATAGGAGATGACTAGCGGACTGCTAATATCGCAATATACACATGAATGCAATATGGTTTTTTTATGCATATGCATGTATACCTATGGCTTTGTACTTATGCATGTAATATATGTTTAAAGACTTAAAAGGATATTGTATTCGGTGGGTAAATTTTGATGTTGTATCTTCCAGATGTCTTTGCATATCGGAAACCTATCAGCTGGCACTAGCACAGATGATCTACAACGTGTTTTCCGGAGGTTTGGTAGGTGTACTGTACGGGTGAAGGACAAATATGGTTTTGTAGTTTATGAGTATCCTGCTACTGCTGAGAAAGCCCTTAATACTCTACGGGGGACGAGGATTTGTGGACAGGCCATAACATTATCATGGTCTAAACGGCAGCCTCAGAAATTGAAAAGACTCCATACAGTGGGAGAGCCGACTGAGCAACCATTCAGAAGGCACTCAGTGAAAGAAGATGCTCATCGGAGGTTAGGTTCATATGCTTGGCGAGAGAATGAGATGAATTCCCACAAAGCAGATGCTGAACATAGAACTGTTTCTTCTGATTTGATTTATGAATCAATTAGCTACCGTGCAGGCGATTCAAAACGTTTTGTCACGGAAAACAGTCATATTTCTCTGACTGATCATCGTGGGATAGAGGGTCGTAGAAAGAATCATCTGGATGTTAGTAGGTGGGATGAGCAGACTGTAGAACCTTCTAATGAAACTAATTTGGGAAACAACTTGGATTTTGACCGTTATGAGCCTCATAACAGTGATGGTAAAAAGGAATTGGATGAACACACAGAGATATCTGCATTGGTGGGTTCACCTTCTGTGAAGAAGATCGAAGATAGAAGAGGGCATCCCTACAATGAGAAATCTCGGAGGAATTGCTATTTATGTGGGGAGTTGGGTCACAAAAGGAGCAACTGTCCGCTGGAGCCTAAGAAGCACTTTTCTGGTTCCCGAGAAAGGCTGCATCCCTGTGGTGACACTGCTCCCTTCACTGGTCAGGACAGTGACAGGGAAGCATCAACTTCAAAAAGCCATCGGAGATTGCTGAGATGTGGAGATTCTTCCACTCGGGAGATTTCTCCTAGAGGTAGGAGGAAAGAGTTCAAAGATAAAAAGAGACAAAGGAGGGATTATGAAAATCAGGATAAAAGTTCTTTGAAGACAGGAAGAGGTCCATCATCATCATCTTCAATCCACTCTGATTATATTACATCAAAATCTCGATCACCTTTTGGATCGTCAAGATCTTTGTCTCAACCCTCATTACAAGTCAAGCTGAAGTCATTACCTTCAGAGAAAATTTCAGTATCTTCTTCTCATGGATCTTCACCTTCACGCCATTCTGGATATAAAACCTTTAACTCACAGTCCAATGCTGGTTCAGTGTCTCCTATCTCTTCATTATTACCTAAAGAAGTCAATCAGAATGTATCTGCCTCTCCAAATAAAGCTCAGGAAAAATCCAAGGGTTCTTTGACAAATGATGCGAATCTTCATCAAAGTACTGATTTAGTTCAGGAGGAAACACAGGTTGGTGCCATTAGATCTCAATGTATTTCGGCCGTTGTAGAAAATAGACGTGAAACAAGACCTGCTAACTTGGAACATGAAGGCAAGATGAAGGATCCATCTGGTAAGGATAAAAGTTCTTGTCATTCTTTCTCTACGGATTCGCATAAACTGTTGGAGCCACATGTATCACTGTCAAATGGTGATGATCGTACCGTTCATAATTTATCTCTGCACTCTATGAAAGGGATGATAAGTTCACAAAATCAGCAAAACCTAGCAACCATAGAGCCTAACAATTCTGTAAAGTCTAATGCTTCCAGTTCAGTGGAAATGTCTTTAGAGGAAGTACACGTGGTTTTGAAGCATTATGGCCTCCAGCACCCTGCAGAAAATGAAAAGGACTTACCTGTGGGAGTTTATTTTGGTTCCGCTCGCTTGTGGCCTTGGGAGATGATATACTATAGGAGATTGAAGAAATGCCCCATATCAGCTGAGAACTATTCAAGAAGAATTGCTCAAAATGCAGAATTTGGTTTTGTTGACAAAAGTATTTAGTGCATTGTTTTATCTTTCATCTGTGTTATCAATTCTTCAGAAATCGCATGCTGACGTCTTGATAAGGCACCAATAGTTATATCTCTTCTGGCCACGTTCTTAAGCGTGTTGCTCAAATACAATTAGAATCCTGGCTTCATATTTCATCATGCTGTCAAGTAAGAGTATTTTCTCAACTTCTGTTGTAAAAACTTATAGTCTTGGTTATAGTTACACACCTCTACTGCAGTATCATGTTTCAACGGATATTGTTTCAACTTTCTTGAATCTTGATAATCTAAATCAGTCATATGATATCTACATGATTGATTGCTTCTAAAAAATCTTAATGATGGAGACAAGACTACCTTATATTTATTGGTCCCTTTTGATTGCTTGGCAATTGACAGATCTCGTTAAGTTTCATATTACTCCTTTTGTTTTTAATGCTTTGTTAGTTGGGGTTATTTTTGCATGCTTTTGGTATTTTAGGATTTGTTTGTAGAGAGTCCATGAGCCTATTCATAAATCATATATTGCTCGGATTTCCCTTGCCCACTTGATAGTGATGTGGGATAATGGATCTCGAAAAAAATATAGTTATAATCACTTTGAGGGATTGAAAAGAAAATCACAGTTCAAGGGAATGACTGATAGTAGCTTGCTTTGCATATTAATTAGATTTTAGCCTTTTTGTGAATTTCTCAGTACTTAGAATCTGCAAGTTATAAGATTACTTTTAGGGCTTAGATGTGTATAAAAGTGTTGTTTCCAACTTCAATGGTTTGCACTAAATAAAATTATAACTTCAACTATCGAGATGCAAACTAAATAATAATTACTCAGTTTAATAATAATTATTTAATATAAAATTTAGTATTTATAGTATATAGGGAACCTGCAACCGCCGATAACATATTTAGTGCAGATGAATAGTGTTGCATTATATTTAGTACTCCACTAGTGATAAGTGCAGTAAGTTGTCAAATGTTTAGAGTGTGTATGTGTGCCCTGAAATTGATTCCAGTTATACTGAGTATATAGTGATGTTCAAATGATGTTGAGACTTGAAATCACATAGCATTTGGATGTTACTTACTTACCATGACAGCATAAAACTATTTCACTTTGTGTAGTCATGCTTCCATGTTGTATTTTCATTTTTCTGTTTTGGGTGTGGTTGTGTGTCACGTTGTTGGAAGGGTTTTATAGTGACATAATAGACTGTTTCTGGATCGTTAGACATGTGTGAATTTGTTGAGGGCACATGGTTGATTTTTCTTACTTATTGAGGACTCATGATGCTAAGGGAAATTAAAAGCTGTTATTAATCAGCGACCACCTTTGGTCTGTACTATAGGTGGCATGTCCAGTTGAACCAATAGAACTAGAAGTATCGTCATTAAAATTCTCTCAGCCCTTTACTCTTGCGTAATATCCCAATCCCATCTCGTTTGGACCGCCTATGTCTAAGAGAAGTGCATGTGTGCCCTTTGATAGAACGAAGATTTCATTACGGAGATCTGCTGATATAGGACCTAGCTGTATGAATTTCGTTTTGTTTGAAACTGGCTAAATTAGATTCACTATATCAATTATCGAGACCAGTAATAGTTTAACTTTCATGTTAAATAAATGGGAAGTTGAGAGCTTCTATTATTGGGTTTGTATACATTATTAGGCCCTAGGATAGATAAAATTCTCAATTATCATCAGCATGTACAGTCTCTGCATATTATGCTTTTCAATACATTCAACTTTGGGCTTTCCATAGTATTTTTCTGGAACATACATTCATGTTTGGTTAAAAAGTTTTTTGTATGAAAATTATAAATATACTGTGGTAAATGTAAAAAATGGTGAAATGTTTTGTTTCACCGTCTCATAAAAACTGCAAGGATTACAGCAAAGAGTTAGGTGCTGCATGAGTTGCAGAAGGACAGACAACCAAGTAGACTTTTCTCTCATTCTTTGTTATATGTTTCTATAATTCTATCTTTTTAACTCTTGGTAAAAATCCTTCTTACTTGCAAGGTATTTACCAGGGGATGATTGTACGAGCATTGTTGTTTAAGTTCATGATAATGGTTTGAAAATTTAATTGTGAATAGTTGTTGACATTGATTTGTCAAGTCAAGTTGTCTGAATCCAGTAAATGCACTAATTTAAATATGCTGGCTGGTTCTTGGGTGGAAAAGTTTATCAAAGTATTACTTTATGAGTGGATGATATTGAAAAACATATGGACTGAATGAATGGAAATTGAATGGCAGCAATTTTGTTGGGTGTTTTTTTATCATATTTTTATGCGTATTTTTTATGCCAATTATGTATATGCAAAATTGCAGATACAATTAAATTGGAGGACATTTGAAGTAGGAAGTTAAGACAGACTGAAAAAGAAAAACAAGAGTAAAGCATGCCAGAAATAAAAGATAAGCAGTGAAAACTGTTACAGAGGTATTCTACTTCCTGACTTATTTTATTTTTGTAGTTGCCTTTTATTTCCTTACTTGATTTATCTTATACTTCTATGGTTAGATTAAAGGGACAAACCTATGTTTTGTTTTCCGATCCCCTTCGTTTGTGTTATTTAAGTACTTTAAAGCATGTTGAGTACTTTCTAATTGTTTCCTTTTGCAAGTTTCTCTATTAGTTTTCACCCCTTAACTACAAAGTTTCTCTATTAGGAAAGTTTCTCTTTCATTTCGAAATATCATTCATTCTATCAAAGAGGTGCCCACCGAAACCGGAATTGGAGAACCAAACCGGAATCGTCCGTTTTTATTTCGGAACCGGTGGCGTCTATTCCAAAACCGGAACAGGAACATGAGACTTCCACTTCAATTCGGTTCCAATTTTTAGGAATCGTCAGTTCTCCGACTCCGAACAGATGAAGCCATTCTTTTTTATATGCCTATATATATGATTCTGAATTGTTTTTAGATTCTTAATTTGTGATATTATAATGTGTTGTTCCGAAGTTACAAAGACAATAATTTGAATCGGGTTAATAGGGAAAAATAACTCTTATTAGAGAAAGATAAATAACAGCCCGTCGGATAAAAAAGAAAATATATAGTCCTTATTGATTTCGGACAAGAATATCCTTTTTTTTGCCGTACACACGATCCTCGTAAAATCGAGCTCGAGAGAGTTGTGTGTTTATACACATAATAGAACAACACACGAATCTAGCAAATTCGATTTTACGAGATTTGCATATTACGCGAAAATTAAATTGAAAATTTATGATGAAAGAGTAAATTAGTCTAAATATTTTAAAAGAATATTATTTATCTTTTTTATTTGAAAGACTGTTTTTTTATCTTCTCTTTAAGAAAAGGGCTACTTCAATTTTTGACCCTTTTGAATTTTTATATCAATATGTTGCGTTTTAGAACGAGAAATCTTTGTCTACCGTGGCATTTTTCCCATTGGATTTTCATCTAAGAAGTAATAACGAGATTTAGCCCTTAACTGATTGAATAATGTCATCGTCAAGGGTTGTCGTAATTAATATAAGAATTACAAGTATGTCTCTTTTTTATTTTTTGTTTTTTTTTTCTTTTCAAATTTATCATTAAAGAAATCGATATGATACAAGTTATATGTCATTTATATTAAGATAATTATAAAATATGGTAAATTAATCATCCAAAAATTCTAATACCGATTTTCATTTAATCAAAATATGAACATAAATAAAGTCATGTTATATTATTATACATCAATTTGAAATAAAAATGAATAAAAAATGCAGTATGAAGTGACTAACTTATCTCTAAAAGAATTTAGTTGTAGAAAGATATGTATCTAAAACAAGGATGTAATGCATAATGTTCATTTGTAAAAGAAAAACATAGGATAGGACCGAACGCGAACCGAACAGTTCTAGAACCGAAATTGAAGGACTTAAGGTTCGGTTCCGGTTCTGATTCAAGTTCGGAACCGTTGGCCTCCTCTAGTCTACCAAGAACACTATGTAAGGGCCTGCATATTGAATTGGTGTCTATCTTAGGACCTAATAACCTTGACATTCTCCCTCAACCGTCCCAATTACTCTTAGCATTTATATGGTTTTAATGGACTCTCAAACCTTATATTATATACTCTCTCCTCCTTTCACTTTGAATGCTCGATCTACCCACCCTCATCACTACCCACTCCATCTGCATTTACCTAATTAGCCTTCCATCTTTCTAAATCCAACATCTTTATCATAATAATTAACCTCACACATGCACACATTTATTAATTGTGTTGCTTACTTGTAATATTGACATTGAACTACTCCTTATAAAGGTATTTAATAATCTTATTGATTACCATAAGTTAGCTTATCTAATTGTTGCTTTCAGTTGTTGGCGATGATATCTAAGCCATCATAAAGAGCTATTAGTAGTAGTAGTACTTCAAAATCAGATCCTTACCTATTGTAAAATTTCTTTATCTAAGATCCTGTAATTGTGCGTCCTTGATTACCAAAATTATTATCTAATGGCTTCAGCATTGCCCTTTCTGTTGATACACTCACACACATCACATATATAGAAACTGGAAGAGCTAAAGTTAGGTGATTAGGAAACCATGTTGTAGCTTATGAATCAGGTAATAAAAGTCACTGTGGTTATTGCTGTTAAACATTTTCACAAAATTTGGTGTTTTTGTGGCAAGCAGTTGAAAACAACGTTACACCCATGCAAGGATAGCGAATGATACCCTTTCTATTCTAACGGTGTGATATTTCGTGTTGCATTATTGTAAGAGTATATGATTACGGTTCATGATTTAGACTACATATAAGAAAAACGAATGTACTGAATCTTAAAATCATTAATTATGATACATGTCGTTCTCTTATTAAAGACTCAATTATGCAATAGAGGATTTGGTTTGCACGAAAAAGACTCGGGTATGCAGTAGATGATTCGGATTGCACGGAATCATTTTCACGATAATAGGTGGAGTATTTTTCTTGCGTTGTGGCTTCCAAAAATACAAACCTATTGTCTTGTACACAGTTATTACTACTAGTAAGTTGTAACTTCAAAGGTCATCTCACAACTCCATTTAATCAATACAAAGCCAGCTTCTTTCATTCTTTTTCATTTAATTTTGTTTGCATTGAAAATATTTTTGTATCTCTTCTCTCTTTCTTCCATTCAATTGGTAACTGGTGCTGCAATTGGTGTTCTCTGAACTCTCTTGCTTTGTTTGTAAGAACTGTTTGATTTGCTAACCACACGCACATACACAAGGAAGACTGAGGATGCAGGCAGGAAATCACCTTAAATTTCTTTCAAAAAGAGTTTAGGCTCATTCTTGTTATGCATAGAATGATACAAAGCTACTTAAAAGAAAGAACTAAAGTAGCACTATTAAGGCTCCACTCCTACATACTGATCAAGAAACGGAGCACCAATAGTGCTACTTGCTAACTACCTCTAGAAACATCTGCATACTGTTCCATTTTTTTTTTCTTGTTTTTTTAACAGAGCAACAGCATAATCTTTAAAACTTCCTCAACTGTCATTCTGGCTTACTTTCTGGTAGTGGTGTTGGTGTCTGGATTGTTAGTGTTGTTATGGATGACATCAAGGAGAACAGAGCTCTTGCACTTGGGGCACCTGGGATCCTCCTCTGCTAGCATAACATACATGAGGCACCTCGGGCACCCCACTAGCATCATCGACGTGGCCTCCGGGCTCGTCGAGTGCTCGTCCTGCTGGTTCATCTCCGAAGACACGCACGAACTCGTCGGAGACCCGCTTTGCGACCGCCTCGGAGAGTTGACTCGAGGGTGTTGGCGTTGGTGGTGGTTTGCCCTCGGCAGAGACAGGTCCAGCTTCAGCTCCGGCTTGGCTCCATTCCTCCGGCTCATCCTCTCCTCCTTTCAAGGTGCTTGATTCCTCTTCCTTTGTATTTCAATGTAATATGTTATGCATAAAACCTATAAAAACATAGATAATAAGATAGATAGTTACCTATAAAAAAGGGGAAGGGTGGTGGAAAAGAGCTATATGGTGGTTGTGGCCCCCTCCTTTAGAAGTATAATCAGCAGCAGAAGCAGCAACATGAAGTGGCTTAGGACCTCTATGGCCATCACATATATATAGACATATATACATAGGAGAGAAATGGGATTTTGCTTTAAAGCTAAATTAAATTGTGGTGAGAGGTGGAGGTTGGTGGTGTGTGTGTGTTAATGAAAAGGAAATGAATTGAATTGAAGAGGAAAGGGTAGAAGACAGTGTGAATTAAGGGACAGAAGGTGTATTAATTGTTGGAAGGAGAAAAGAAATTAAAAGGAAAAAAAGAATCAAAATGCTAGCAGGAGTGGGAAAATTGTAGTAAATATTGCAATTAAACAAAACTGCAGAAGTCCTTCATTCATTGCCTGGAGAGTTGGTGTATGTGTACTTATAGATAGATACGTAGTATATATGCATATACATACATACTCCCTCAGTCCTCGATAAATTTCCTATTAAGAGTCTCATTTCAAAATTTAAGAGTAAAATAATATTTTATTTGTCCACCAATGTTAGTATATTTTGGTCCGTTGACCAATGTTTTTAACATTTAAATTTGTCATTTATAGTAAGTGGGCGTATCTCCACTCAATATACACTTCAATTAAAAATGATAATAAGTGGGGACTCCAAGTCCACTTACTACATTCTCTCATCTAAAGTCAAAACACTACATTAACACTCGTGTGAGTGAAAATGTAAACAACATTGATAGACAGAGTGAGTACTAAAGTTTCTATGCAATGAATAGGGATAAAGAGTAGAAAGTAGCCCATTATCTTGATATCTGAGTTTTGACAATTCGGAATATTTAATTGGGAACCAAAACAACATTGACGGATAGAGTGACTACTAAAGTTTCTATGCAATGAATAGGGATAAGGAGTAGAAATTAGCCCATTATCTTCGTATCTGAGTTTTTGACGGTTCGAAACATTTAATTGGGAACCAAAACAACATTGACGGACAAAGTGAGTAATAAAGTTTCTATGCAATGAATAGGGATAAGGAGTAGAAATTAGCCCATTATCTTCGTATTTGAGTTTTGACGGTTCGAAACATTTAATTTGGAGCGAAGGAGTGATACATAAATGTGTATGTGTGTAGATATAGATAGAGAGGGTAAGAGAGTAAGAGGGAAAGATGAGCAGCAGCCATTAAAAGCACTACTTAATTTCTAACAAATCCAACAACATCATTATTAATATTGAGCAAGAAGTATGTATTTAAGTAGTTGCATGTGTCACCATTATTAATATTGAGCAAGAGGTAAATGTATTTAAGTTGTTGCATGTGTTAGACGGCCCTCATTTCCTCGTATTAATGTCACTCTTTGCTTCTACATGTCTACAGTGAAGATTTTGTTTTTATTTCCCATTAAAACTTCTTAAATTTTCCAGATTACCAATCTCATTGATTGACTTTCATTTCTGGTGCTGGATCATTTATCATTGCTTTCAATAGGACTAATGCAGTAATGCCTACATACACATATATAATTATATATATAGATAGGTGGATGTCTACTTAAAAGAAATAAATTGTAGTGGATATCTATATATACTACTCTATATCTAGGGTTGTAAATATGTCTAGACAGCTCGAGAGCTATTCAGGATCTATTCGAGAAAAAACTCGAAATCAACTTGATGAGCTCGAGCTATTCGAATACATATGAAGCTCGAATTTGAGTTCAGTGATACGTTGCTTGATCAGTATAATCGAGCACTGGTTATGATTTTACGTTTATATCTTTTATTATTAAACGAGCTTATTCGAAATAAAATTTGAATTATACTAACAATCGAACCTAATCAAATCGAGCTCAAGATTGAAACATTAAAACTTAACTGAGTCGAATTGAATTAGGACTTTGACACTTATGAACCGAGTTCAAGCTTCAACAAGTCAATACTCGACTCGTTATGGGACAAAGGGTTAAGGGAGTATATTATTAACTTGTAATTATGCTGCCTGTATGTATGTATATATTTTTCTAAGTTAGTAAATCTTTTTTTATATTTTTATAATTGAAAAAAATTTGTTACATGAATTTTAAGGATGTTGATTGGAAGAAAATAAAACCAACATTGATTCAATTAAAAATAATTACTTTTTGAAGAAATTAAAGTATTGGAGTTCATATTATAGAAATGGGCCTGCTTCAAAGTATCTCAAAATATTGGAACCTAAAATATCTTTATTATTGAATATTAGTCCTATTTATTATAATTACATTTATTTATTATTATAGGCCCAGTCTAATTAAATGTAGGTTATGTTTACAATAATTGTACCCCGTAACAGGTCTAAAAAATATTATTTTCCCTCGTAACAAATAAAATAAGATGTCGCCTAACGAAGAATGAAAAAAAAATAAGTGATGAAGTATTTAACAATTTGTATTATTATTATTATTGCGTTTGTTAATTATATTAAGCTTGTGTTTCGAGCTATGCAATATTTGCAACAAGAAAAACATATTCAGCTTTCAAAGTACTTTATTTAATTTACAAGTCATTTTCTCATGCAATGTTTAATGATTTTAATTACTCTTTCCATTCACTAATTTATTATTCCTCTTTTTTTTAGTAAATAAATATATCCTCTTTATACACACAACTAAATTAAATATAATAAATTAAGAGAATCTTAGATTAAATTATTTTTTTAGACATGTGTCAAGTTAAAGTGGTAACAAATTCATAGATGAATGGAATATATTTTACGTTGCTTAAAAATGGTATATGACAAAAAAGAAAAATAAATTGTCTGATGTTTCTATAAATAAATATATGTAAAATATAATTAAACCCTACTTTTTTTCTTTTTTTAAGAAATTATTAGACTGTGACCTGTTTTTTTTGGCTTGGAGTTCTCGGTAACATGATTTTATAATTTAAATTTAACGTGAAAACATTAAAAAAAAAAGTACTATATAATAATAATTGGTGAAGTATACGATGATATTTGTTGCAGTAGGGTCAGTAGATGATAATGTACGTATGATTATGGTATTTTCACTTTCAAATCAGACTAAAAGTCACTGATACTTTCAGTATATATCTGATGTGCCTACACCACTTTAATTTGTAGAATTTTGTTATTTAATTTTTTGGCGGCATTTTCTTATCCCCTCAAATTATTATTATTATTGTAATAATACTTGTCACACATATAGAGACATAAACTAGTACACTTCACTACAAAATTTATTAGATTCTGACCAGTTTTTTTCTTATTTTTTTAATTGCATTTGTTTCAAACTTCATTTATTTGGGGTCGAAAAATCGACTGCAAGCTTCAGCTTACATGATTACTTGAAAAATAAGTACTAATAAATTTAGTCATGCTATATCTTGTGATATATATATATATATATATATATATATATATATATATTAATTGCTAGATAAATCTCAAATTCTATATTACTTATTCCCTCTCCGTCCCACCAGATTAGAGGCATTTTATATTCAAATGGGTGTAGTATTTTAATTAAATGTCTCTAATTTGGTGGGACAGAGGGAGTATTATTTTTTCATGGAAACATAATGTCTCATTTCATCTAATCACACATAATGAATATATATATATATATATACAAATTTATATAGAAGTAGAAGTATAACAACATCCATGCATCTGTAATAAGAGATGGAGTCAAGGTTCGGCAAGAAGGGCCAAATCGTTGTCCCTATTTTTTTAATATAATTAGTAAGAAATAATTTTTTAAGGTTGGACAATAGCCCCACCACTTTATAAGGCGACTCTACTACTAAGTGTAACATCATTCCATGGTTACCATTACAAAAATAAAAAAAAATAAAAAAAAAAAAAAAAAATTAAACGGGAGAAAGGTTTTCCCGTCCAGAAAACAAGTTGTCGATAAATCGATGTCTGATGTGGTGTCGGTAATAGTTGCCGATGAAAAACACATCGATCTGCAATTGCTGACGGATTAGTGATGGAAAAGGAAGTGAAGAAACTAGTATAAGCTTAGCTCATTATATAGTGATTAATATTAATATATGGTTAATTAAGAGGATATATGGAAGATTGTACATGATTAGAGATCTATGAATTATGTTATGCGCAGAAAGAGAGGACACAAATTGAGCACATCTTCATCATTTATTATTATTGATTAGTTTGCAGAGAGAAAGTACATTCTTCATAACTAAAATGGAGCATCACAAACTGTAAACCTAAAAGCATCTCTAACTAATACCTTCAAACTAAGTGTGGTCCCTTACTTCTTATTATTATTATTTTATCTTTGATGTAGTAAGCTTATTATTATAATTTTTCTAATGAATATATATGTAATGCACTTACTATTGCTCCAATGTTGTCACATTATAGTTTGTTGATTTGGTCATGCAAGGAAATAACAAGAGCTTGTGCAAAAAAATGAAAATAAGAAAAGGTGCATGAAGTGTAGTGTTCAAATTAATTATGTATTGAAATTATGATGCACTGGTTATTGTAAATGTATAAACACTACGAGTAATGCATCGAAATAATATATAAAGTGTATAGATTTTGATTCCTATCTTTCTCATCAGATCCTACTTCTATATAAACATGTATATGACTTTTGACTAACATTTGGTTGTGAATTCCGATGTGACAGATGTATATCTAAACAAACCAATTAATAATTCAAATTATACACCCCACTTTCCATTTTCTCTTCCGAGAATTCCATTCAGCTACACAATCTTATTTATTTGACGTGATTTGGTCGAAGGGAAATATCCAAATTCATGTTTTACTATTTCAATAATCCATACTTGTAACAATAAAATCTTAAGTGATAGACGACTGATTGCAAATATCTATTCTATATCTTCTCTACAAGGGATCCGCAATACCTTGTGTGTCATTCGAAAGTCTATTAACATAAATACAGCGGTAACAAGTGGCAATACAAAAGTGTAGAAACCATAAAAACGAGTTTAGGTGAATTGTCTCACATAATTATTATACTAAAGACAATCCAATATATATTTAAGCTAGAAGTCATGTGTAAATAAAATCAAAGCAATACTTTAAGATAAGGTGTAGTGAGCATTGAGTTATCTACATCAACCATCAATGCAATTCATTTTGTGTAAATTTGATTGGTTGGGGAGTTCTTGATATCTTCATAACCACATTATTCTAGTAACATAGAATGCAAAGACACTATACAACCTAAATTTCATAATAAAAAGAGGCCAAAACTTATCCATTCTACCCAAATCAAATCAAAACAAGTTTAACAATATGATGAAATGAACCAAAAGTATTATTATTATTATCATACTATAAAAATAAATAAATAAATTACATATGATCAGGTGAAGAAATATTTACTCAAATGTTACCCCAACCTACTCCACCTTTCTCTGGTCTACTTAATGCACAAAAGAGGCATTCAAGTTAATGCTAACATCATCAGTAATTCTTGTGCCAACCAATCTTCTGAAACAAAATTTAATTGAACAACATTTAATTTTTTCCTATCTGGTTGGTCACCCTTTTCTTTTCTTTTCATTATTTCTCCAATTTTAATATGCCATCATTTTATTTTTTTTATTTTTTATTTTTGCAGACTAGGGGTATCTATTCAATGTTGGGTTCTAAAGCAGCCCATCTGTAATTAATTTCTTGTTGCATTTTCCTATGAGGAAATTCAATGCCATATTAAATTTTGCAAAATTTTACCAGCAGAATCCACACCTACAAGAAAGATTTATTGAATGTAAATATTATTAATATTGTAATTTTTTGTTTTTGAATTTTTTACAGTATTGCAATTTAAATTCTTATCAAGAGAATAATTGATATGAAGAAAAAAAGTCCAAACTATTGGGCTCAATTGGACTGCTTATTGGGCCTTTTCTCTATAGGGTTAAGAACTAAATATATTGTCAATGTCAAGAAAAAAGTTGTGGGCTCAAAGAAATCTCAACCCATTAAAAATAAAAACTCAACCTTCAAGGTTTTTTTTTTCTCCATTCTCTTTTTTATTCAGAAAAAAATGTAAAGGAAATTTAATTCCAGGAAGAGATATGTGTGTATTAATATACATATTATATATATGGTTTGTTTCAATGGAGAAAAAATAATGTGTGAAAATAAGAAAGAGTTTTGAACCCCCTCCATTTATTTATAAATTAATAAGTTAAGATTAATTAATTTAATATAAATATTTTTTATAATTTTATGAATATTGAACATAAATTAAATTATAAAGAATATTATAATTTTTAAATTATTAAATGAATGATTGAGATTTGTTTATTTCTCATATAAATATTTTTTTTATATGATCCGAGACTAATAAAATATCTTACTCACCCATTTGACGTTCATGAACGTGAGTCCATGTAATAGATTTATAAAAAGTAAAGAATTATATTTCATTTGAAAGTTCAAATTTATAAAGAAACATAAATTCAATTTATTTATATTGTGTGTTTTTTTAATACGTTGAAGGGGAATAAAGGAGACCATATGAAGACGTGAGGTGATTAAAAAAAGGGAATTTTGATAACAAAGGTTAATTAATCCGAAGAGGAATACTTCTATCAATTTAATTCATTTAATCAAGTAAAATAAACGAGTTTTAAAAGAATAAATTAAGTGGGTTCCAAACTCCAATCACTATACTCCCTTGTATAAAATCAAAACACATTAGAATTTACATTGGATTAAAAGATTACTTGATGATGAGATTGAAAGTTTAATAATTATATTTTAAATAAAGTGATGATAGATTGAATGTTTAATAATTATATTTATAAATAAAGTGATGATGAGATTGAATCTTTAATAATTGTATTTTAATTAAAGTTGGAGGTGGGAAGGCTGGAAGTTGAACCTACACCAGTTACCCTGGAACCTCCACCAGTGGCAATCACCCTTTGAATTGATTTTGGAATATATTCTCATAAAAAATAAAAATAAAAATAAAAATGTATTTTTATTATTATTTATTTACCATTTTTTTTATCACAAAAACTAATAAAATATAATTAATAATATCGAAACAAAGGGAGTATTTGTTTGAACTTTTCATAAAAATTATACTATTTCATTTTTTGAACATAATCGTATAAAACATTAAATATTCTAAAAGTCATATATTTTTTATTTTTTTAAATTTACTAGTCATTTTGTTATCTAGTGCATTCACAAATTATTCATTCATTTTTTATAAATGTAAACTTTATTCTATTTAAATGTAATAATTCAAGTGAGATACAAATTTCATTCAATATATAATATATTTCGAATCAAATTATTTTTTCTAATGCGCAGATTGTCAAACCAATATTCAACTAATAAAGTCAATTTTATGTTCTCCACTAAAGTCACTCAAATAGCTACTAAGCTTAATTCCATTTATTATTTCACTACTTTATCGGTCCATCATTTTTCATACACTTTAATATGAGATGAGTCCGTATAAAAATAATTTAATTCGATATATATTATATATTGAATACGAGTTTTATTTAATTTATTATATTTAAATAAATTGTGTCTAAAAAAGGGTATGAATCTATCTATTAAAACAAATTGAGTAGCAAATTATTGGACAATCTAAAATAAAAAGAAATAATATAATATGATTATAAAATAAATGAATTAAATATATTGTAAGTAAAATTGATGGATATTATTGTTATAATAAAAAAATTGATATATTGGGGAGTGAAGTTCAGTTGCCACCGGAAAAATAACAGCCATAAAACCAACCGCAGAGCTTACTCAACCGATCACTTTCCACTAACATCTTCACCATTTTCGATCCTTATTCGAAAATTGCAGCACCCAAGTCTCGGAAACGATGCGGGGAGGCTCTCTTCAGCTCCCGCAGCAAGTAGCAGCAGCGCCGGAGGAAGACGGAACCGGCGAGCGCTTGCTCCGCCCCGTCGCCGCCGCTGGCATAGTCGGCGGGCTTCGGAAAAAGGCGGTGGGGGTGAGGTCTTGGCTTCTTCTTTACTCCTCGGGACAGTCCCAGCTGGTGGATATCGAGAAACACGCCATCATGCGGCGGACCGGGCTCCCGGCCCGCGATCTCAGGATTCTCGACCCGCTGCTCTCGTACCCGTCCACCGTTCTCGGTCGGGAGCGCGCCATTGTTATCAATTTGGAGCACGTAAAGGCGATCATTACGGCCCATGAGGTTTTCTTGCTCAATTCAAAGGACCCTTCTGTGATTCCCTTTGTTGATGAGCTTCAGAGGAGGGTTCTTCGCCATTACCAGGCTGTCAAAGCTCAGGTTCTTCTTCTTATTTCTCTTTTTTCAACCTTCCTTTAGATGCTTCATAGAGTGCAGTGCAGTAGTTAGTTGCTCCCCACTTGTGTAATGTGTACTAGGAGAAGTAGCAGGATTAAGTATGACTCGTTTTGATTAATAGCAACTCTCCAAGATATGTTTCAATTCAATCTGTTCTGGTGAAGAATTGAGTGAGGTAAACTAATAAACTTTAGTTACATCTGAGGATAAGAGGAAGAAAGTATAGTTGATTGCTAGCTATTATGGTATGAGATAATTCTGGGAGAACTTGAATCATGCCACGTGTCACGATCTTATTAATGCAATAGGAAATGTTACACCGTTAGTTAATAGATGATCCCATTCGGGATGAGAGATAGCTAGAGAAGCTATTATGGTATGAGATCATTCTGGAAAAACTTGAATCATGTCATGTGTCACGATCTTACTAATGCAATGAAAAGGTTACACCATTAGGTAATAGATGATCCCATTCGGGATGAGAGACAGCCAGAGAAGCTATTATGGTATGAGATAATTCTGGGAAAACTTGATTGTGTGAAATTATTCAGACTGAGATGATTATGGTACAGAACTAACAGAGATTGCAATACTTGTTATATATTCACAGCGTGCTATATTATCTGCCAATGAAATATTTTCAGTAATTTGCATAGTTCAAGGTTTATATTGAACTGTTGTCCTTATTTCTCAATTTGGTTTTGCATGAGCATGACGAGCTATATCCTATATATCTGCCCAGATTTACCATCTCTTAATGTTGATCAAGATAGTTCGGTAATGCTTAGTACTGCCAATTATTCTTAGGTATCCTATAAAAGCATATTCCTAGAAAGTATGTACTCTGTGCTTCACATATCTGAATGAAGTGTGGTAATGGTGGTTAAGGAAGCTGGGAATGGAGAGAACACAAACTGGGCTAACTTGTATGATCTAGAAGAACCTCAATCAATGCCTGCAAGTCCTGCAGACAGGTCTAAACCTAATAGCGAAGGGGGAGAAAAGGGAGATGGGAAAGAACAGCCTGTGGAAAATCGAGATGGTCCAAAGCTGCTCCCTTTCGAATTTGTTGCATTAGAGGCATGCATCGAGGCTGCTTGCAGTTGCTTGGACAGTGAGGTATAAAAACTCTAATACTAGTTTTTATTTTTTGAGATCCAATATTTCATAATCTTTTCTTCTACTAATCATTCATTTTTTTCCCTCTGATCTCAAGTTAGGCAAGGACACTGGAGCAAGAAGCTCATCCAGCATTAGATAAACTAACTTCAAAAATTAGTACTCTCAATTTGGAGCGTGTCAGACAGATCAAAAGTCGCCTCGTTGCATTAACTGGTCGTGTGCAAAAGGTTAACCGGAGTATTTTCATATTATTTTTTTCTGTAACGTGTGCAAAAGATATCTTAAGTTGTGGAGAATTATTATTATTAATGTTTTGTTTTATGTCTAAGTTGTTAGTAATTCTCTGGTTGGTCTGTTGCATGGGACTTAGCTTGAAGTCGTTTAAATAATTCTGAAGTTACGGTTTGATCAGGACTTTTTGCAGCAATTCTTGTGGCTCGTGGGCCTTGTTTGAGGTATTTATTGATTCAGTAATGCAGTTTTCCTTTCCGCAGCTGTCTGTTTTTATCTCGACGAAGCTGATACGATTTGTCGTTTGTGTTCTTTTTCCTGTCATTGTGAGATTGTCACTCGGGATATCATATCTTGTGTTATACTGTTTTGTGATAGTTGGAGGTTCAAAGTGCCTATTGTTTCCTCAGAGCCGTTACACCGATCCCGAGGAGCTATAACACTGAATCCTTTACTAGTCTGAACTCTAAAGAGGAGTTTTCATTTGCAGTCTTGTTCTTTTCTTTTTAGTTACTGCCTTAATTTGAAATGTGCTTATCTTGCCTTATTGGGGCCTAGGTGTGAACATAACTTGTTAGGGTATTCCTACATAGTAATCCAGTGTACAATTCTCTTCCATCTAGTCATTCAAGACTTCTTTTTATCAGGTGAGGGATGAGCTGGAGCATTTGCTGGACGACGACGACGACATGGCTGAGATGTATTTAACAGACAAACTAGAACAGTTTGGCTCTTCTTCAGTTTCTACGTTGGATGAGCAAGATGGACTCGACGAGGCTGACATGGATGATAGGCATGCAACAACACCCCTGTCTTTCTATAAATACTTAAATGTTTCATAACATTCACTTAGAACTTAGAACATTATTAGTTTACAATTTCAGGACACCTGCTGAAATATTGATGGATGACACTGAGATTGAACACCAGAACATCGACAACGAGGAAGCATTGTTTGGTGGTCCTAATGCCCCAAGCCGACGCAGTCATGGGACCCATACTAGTATCCAGAGTTCCACGAGCAAGCCCCTCGATGTTGAAGAGCTCGAAATGCTCTTGGAAGCCTATTTTGTTCAGATAGATGGTACACTCAACAAGCTTTCCACAGTATGCAACTCATCTTTCTACTTGGCACTCAAACTTTCTTCTTCATCTTGTTCTTTTTCTTTTCATGTTCTTGAGCAGGATATTATTCCTCTTTTAGTTTCTTATTAAAGACGATTTCTACTGTTTCGTAGATGGCTCTCGTCTAACAACATTAATCTTCGAAAGTTACTGATGTTTCTACGATTGCGATTGTGCATGAAGCTGAGGGAGTACGTGGACGATACAGAAGATTACATCAATATCATGCTCGACGACAAACAAAACCATCTTCTTCAAATGGGGGTTATGTTAACAACAGCAACCCTTGTGGTGAGTGCTTTTGTGGTTGTTGCTGGGATTTTTGGCATGAACATCAAAATTGAGCTATTCAAAGACGAAGTACACGGGATGACTAGGTTTCTGTGGACGGTCGGAGGAGGCTCAGCCGCTGCTCTTTTCCTCTACGTGGTCGTGATCGCGTGGTGCAAACACAGACGCCTGCTGGAGTGAGTCGCTGCTCGAAACTGGTTCGCTTCGCCTCAGTATCTTATCTTTTGCATCTGCTGCTGAAAGTCCATTGTTTTCTTGCTTTATGCTTCGGCTGTGTTGCCCAATTTCATGAATTTACGTCTATAGACTTTGGTTCATATGAAAAAGTTGGTATTAATATCTCTTGCAAACGTTTCTTTTGAAATTGGACATCCCCTTGTAAGAAGTTCAATTTAAAGATTCTTTTTTCCTTGAATCATGTATATGAATTAGTATAGTTTTATTAAAGAAATATTTGATTTGTTGATTTGTGAATCCTTCCACAGTTCCACATCAGCAGATATAACCAGATCGAACACGGGCTTTAATATAACACTGAATTTGAGTTAGACTAATTTTAATGTAATGCTTAGAATCTGTAATTCGAGTGTTTGTGATAAAATGTTTAAGAAATATAGTTTGAATATAGATTTTCATAAAATGTAAATGTAGGGAGTATACTCAAACTATGAAAAGTCTAACAAAAATTGTGTTCTTTCCTTTTTGAAATTCAGATATCATAGTGTAGAGGGTTTTGTTAAATCTTCGAATTTGCAAAGCACAAGAGAGAGAGAGCACGAGATCTGCATATTTAACCTAAAAATGCTGCATTCGTGAATATATCTAAACACTTCAAATTAAATTTCATCAATAGGGTTTTAGAGTTGCTGAGGCGGCGAAGCAAAAACATACTTCACATTATATATCAAAACCGAAATCTAGTATTTAGATAATCTAAATGAATTAATAACAAAAGGGGCGAGCAAATAATCTTTAAGCATAAAAACAAAATTAAAGGGGGATTAAATCTGATCTGATAATCTCAAAAGTATCATTGAAACCAAGTGCCAAAATGGCCAATTATCCAAAACATCCAAATATCAAACATACGTAAATTAAAATATCCAAAACATACCAAAATCAAAATTACGAAATTTAAAATGTTCACTTTAACCTAAATAAAACCTCTTAGTATCTCCTTGGACCTCCACCACGGCCTCCGTAGGCAACCTGCGGAGCTCCGCCCATAGCTCCATCATCCTCTCGGAGGACTACACCTGGCAGATCCTTCATGCCCAGCGACTCAAGAAGATCGACAGTCTCCTGATCGACCTCAATGCGGTCGATCTTAATAGCGGACTCGTCAGGGACGAAGTCCATGCGGCGCTCGCGCTCCTCCTCCTGGAGCTTCAAGGAGATGCCGCGAACAGGTCCCTTCTGAATACGTTTCATCAGATGGGTTGAAAACCCAGCTATCTTGTTGCGTAGGCGCTTGGAGGGGATAATGGCGACCTCCTCCAGGATTTTCTTATTGGTGTGAAAATCCAGTGTCATCTTCGCGTAGTAACGCTCGATGACTTGCCTCGAGGACTTCTTCACCGTCTTTGTGCGAACACGACCCATCGTTGATTGTCTGCTGGTGGCGCGGCGGCGGAGGAAGAGGTGAGTATGACTGTGATTCTGCTCGCGCTAGCTAGGGTTTGGAATGAGGTGTGTCATTCATTTGCCTATATATAGTAGGGAGGCATTTGTTGTGAGTACCTATATTTCATGCTTATTACAAAATAGCCCCATAACTTCTTTTTATTTGGGAATTATTCAGCGGCCCTTTTGAACTATAAATGGGCCGAACAGAAAAGCCCATTAGTACTTAGAATTATAAATTATTTATATTACTTAAGCTTAATTATAAATTTAATTTTATAATAAGAAAATTGAAATCGCGATTCAGCATTTCTAAGTGCGTGTGTGATTCGTAATGCTGCCATTCTTGACGAAGAAGCAGCTAACCCTCACCATCTGCGGCTTGCTCATCGGCATCACCTGCAGCGCCGTTGGGGTCCATCTCTCTTACGCCAACGTCGCCCCTCAGCAGGCCCGAACCCAAGCCCGCAAAGAATACGTCAAAGCTCGACTTCGAAAACTCCTGGGAGACTAATAATACCTACAATTTCCATTTTTTGGTATTTCCCCACTTTATTCGTTTTTATGATTTCAATCTCACAATATGCGCTACTTTTTTTTTTGTGGCTGTTTTGATTGGTATGTATACCGATCACTGTCCTGATTTTGTTTTGAGCTAATTTACCGGAGTTTGTGTTTTAAGAAGTGCAAATTCGGAATATTCGATTTGATTGCTTCAGTTTGATGGTTTGTTGTTTTCTGGAATATGTTTTCTGCTTTGACTTAAGACTGGTAGTGTGTATGACTTTTGGATGTGTGGTTGAAAAAATTAGGTTTTCATTGCATCATCGCGTCCCATTAGCAAGTTAAATTACACGATTTACATGCTATCATCTGCTACGGGAAGAATCTAATCTAGTTGAATTAGTAATATGTAGTAACTTGCATGAAGAGACGCTTTGAACTCTATTCGATTAGGCTTGAAGAGCAAGGCTGCAAGAGAATGCTATATATCATTGTACTGCTTTTGCCTTGTGCAAATTGATAAAGGCTTACATTCTTCTGCGACCCTGACTCCTAGAACTGCCATTTTAGAAAGATCGATCCAAGAGATTGTCTAGGTTATGTTAGTGACATTAGATTGTTCAAAGTTCGACTTCAGGAGTTAACCTTCGTTTTTCTAAAAATGTCTACATTAATATGAGACTACGAGTGGTATCAGCATTTGGTGATTCCTCATTCCTGTAAGTTTAACTTTGTGCTCTCTGGGTTTGAAGATATCCGTCTTTGAGAGAACACTTTTATATTTACTCTGCTCAAATGACTTGTTTGGGAGATGCCTGATTGTTGATCATTTATTTCTACTGCTTCATGTTATTCAAAAAGTCATTTAGATGGAAGAAAGTACATAACTTATTTTTTAAGTTGAGTTCCACACTGACTGATTAATTTTCAATATTCAGCATCTCTGCTCAACATTTGGCCAAAGACAATCGGTATCCAGGAATTCCTTCTATCAGAAGGAGGTTATCATGAACTTTCTCATGTTATCTGACCGTGAATCTTTTATAAAGAGATGATTTTGGATGTGGCAGTAATGCCACATCATTTATCTGGTTTCAATGCTATCATGTTTGAAAATACAGCCACCACCATCAACAACCAGTTACTTTTCTTCCCCTTGTACCCAAGGTAAATTTTCGTTACTTTTCTCGAGTCCAATTTGTCAGGAAATGTTCAAAAAATGTAAATAGGCATAAAAGTGTTGCGCCCTAGTTCTTGCGAAGACACCTAGAACATATTTAATGACGCAAAAACTATTATTTTCATACAAAAATTAGAAGTTCATGTAATAAACTGACTAACTGAGCAACCCAATGACATTCAATAAGGTTCTCAGTACCACTTGTTTCTTCTTAAGCTTATGTATTTCTACTTGTTTTTATTTCCTTAAAAGTTGTTCTATCATTTGACTGTGTAAATGATAAATAGGTGATTCAGTGGAGAATACCCCAAGGTCAAGTTCTCGACCCTGTCAAACTATCGATCTTATTCGAGAATACAGTCGTGAAGTTGAAACAAGTTCTTATGGTGAGATTCACAGAATTTTTGCCCAAGACAGGTCTTTTGACCAAACTTTAGGCAATGGACATTCAGATGGCATTGAAGGAGATCAACTCTTAGAACAGATTCTTCAACCAAGCCGTGAGTGTGTTCAGAAGACGCTTTCCTTGATTAATCCCAGCCCACTTACTGATCTTGTTGCTACATACTTCGAACATAGTGAGAACACTTCCCGTTTATGCTTCATTCTCCGCCAGAGAGTCCGCCAGGCTCACCAAGCATATGCTCCTTTACACAATCTTCTTGCGGACCTTCCTATAGAGTTTGATTCTGACTCGTATTCTCTCTCTGATTCCCAATGCAACTTGGCGCATGGCATCTTTCTCCAGTTTAATAGTATTGAAAATCCCTTCCTCTCTCAAAATATACAGAACTTCGATGATATGCGCCAGTGCTTCAACGAGCTCTCTCATCAGCTCAATCATCATCCAGTAAAGTCACGGTCAAGGGTCCATCTCCCACACTACTGTTCAAGAGGATCTGCCTGGTGTCTGATTGCAGCTACTGTTGGTGTGGCCATAACAGCCGTAGCAATAGCTACCCATGCTCTAGTCGCCCTTACTGGAACCCCTGTATGTTTTGCCCTCTTCCCTTCAAATATGAGTAAGAAAGAAAAGGTCAATCTTGTTCATCTTGATGAGGCATCAAGAAGTACTTATGTTCTGCTCAAAGATCTAGACACCATTGATCGCCTGGTTGCCCATTTACACGATGATATCGAAAACGACCAGGAATCTATTCGTCATTCGCTAGAGAGGGATATGGACAGTTATCTCATTCAGGAGATACTGAAGCAGCTTCGCAGAAACCGTCCAAGTTTTATGGAACGACTAAAGTATCTCCAGGACAATTTGTATCTCTGTCTTGATGCAATAAAGCAGACCAGATCACGAGTTCTTCAAAAGCTCCATCTGCATCATCAACTTCAAGAGTGATTGCTCTAGAGATATATAAAATTTGCTTTATGGTGATTTCTGTGACACTATATGAACCTATTCTATCAACATGTTGCAGCTCATCTAGGTTAGAGTGTGATTTGTTAGTTATGCAAATAAACACATTCTGCACCTTTATGTTGTGATATTTGTAGCTTTGTGTTTCTAATATAGTCTTATAGTATTCCTCAATGAGAGATGGGGCGAATTCTTCTCTTCTATTTCAAGCACACTTTGATAGTATTTTGACCATTTTTTATTGAACATGATGAATAAAGTCGATTCTTGAAATTCTATAAGATATTCAAAATCAATATTTACACTTTTTTTGAATTCATTTTTTTGCTGATTTTTTTATGCAGATGGCTTTTTATCGATTTCGAGCTGGATATGATTCATTTTGGGTTTATGATTTTATATATTTTCACTAACTATTTAGTTGGTTCTTGGTTGAGTTTAATGAAGGGACAGATTCTCATTCTTTTAATATTTCTTTAAAAGCAATGCCCGCCTTCTCCTCCCATCTGTGGGGAAAGGCTGCAGAAATTCTTGCAGTTTAGAAATGAGGATAGAGAGAGGAGAATCTGTACACATGAGGGTTTTCTGGAGCAGATGGTGCATGGGGAGATGGATGATCTTCACAAGTTGAAGAAGAGCATCCAATTTAAAGAATCTCAACAATTCATCATCAACTCTCTGCACTCTAATTCTTTCAATGCTTTTCAGTTAGAGCAGCTAAAAGCCATGGATTCTTTTGTGGATGACATGCTTAAGAACCTTCTGCAAAAGGATAGTGCCTTTAATAACATTTTTAGTGTTTTTTTTTTGTGTCAATCAAGGAATTTTCTTTTTCATAATAATGATTTGTCTTTTTTTGGATAAAAATTTATAGAATGTTCATTAATTTACTTATAATCCATAATCTTTTAATGTTTCAATCTTTTTACATAAAAAGATCGTTATTAGTGAAACTAAGTACTAAAAACGATTATATCATTCGTATTTGATTTGTTTTGATTAAAAATATTAAGGGGTAATAGGTAAAATTACCCAATCCAAAAAAAGTAAAGATAAAAAATATCACTTTTTACGATAACATGAAGAATTTTTTAATTTTTATTTTTTATTTTTAGGTGGATATTTTTTATCTTCTACTTATTAAAATGAGTATTTTAACTTTTGCCCCAAATATTAATATATTTAGTTAAAATAGATCAATCTATAACTAAATATAAAAACAAGGTTTTAACCGTTTTTTTAGAACGATAGTTTTCAGGAGATAGTTTTAGCATTCAATAGACGCATCTCTTTGAAGAAACACAACCATTAGTAATTTTCACATTCAGTATTGGTAGCATTCGGCCAAATAATTTTCATATTCTCATAGAATGAAAAGTCATCTCTTCAGACAAAAGATTAGCATCCAATAGACGCATCTCTCTGAAGAAACACAAATTGCTGCATTTAAATTGCAACAATTCCAAAACATTCACAACAAGTTGGATCTCATTTCGATTAGCGAATCGGAACCATGGCAGGGCGTTCGCCGGCTATGATCGTGACGAATACTCCGGCCAAAGATCTCGCTTACACCAATTTCGCCTATTGCTCCCCCTCCGATCTCCGGAATTTCGTCTTGCCTGAATCCGGCCTCGCATACGCTTTGATTGAAGAGTTGCAGTTATGCTTTAACGAAGAACTGCATCTGTTAATGAAAAGTCACCTTCAAACAAAACAAAGAGTTGCATCTCTTAATGAAAAGTCTTTTAAATTTTCAAAGTCTGCGTGTGAGGCTTTAATTTTTGCACTTGTATGGGATATGGGGCGTCTCTGCGGAAGAAGTTGAGAAAGGGGCGCTCCGCCATGTTCTGGTGACGGATGAACACTTCCAATTGAGTCAGTGGCTCTTTTCGTTTTCATTCTAATAAAGCCTAATAATCTCTCCATCCTTCTTCATTCTTAGTTTCTTTTTTTTTTCTGAGTTGGGTTTGGATTTGATTTGAGTTGTTTTGAGGAAAAGAAGAAAGAAAGTTTGGATTTTGATTATTTTCTCAGAATTCATTGAATAGAATCAAATTTGATACAAATGAGATCACCGTAGATGAGTTTTCCCGATCGCAAACAACCACCGAACCCCTTACATCATCGGCGGCAACTCTCCGACATTTTGGCCATCGTTCTGTACAGGCTCCAACCTGCAATAGCTACAACAGCAGTCCGATTTGATGGCACAATTCCGTCAATTGAAAAAACTAAGAACTACTGAAAAAGTTCCAAACTTGGCACTACCATTCCAGCCAATAAATCAAAAAAGTAATTAATTAAATGCTCCTGGTATCAAAGGGACGATTTACATATTCTACAAAACTCGAATATGTGCCAAATTCATGGAAGGTACCTGTAGAAACGGCGATCATTGCACATTCGCTCATGGAGTAAAGGATTTCGATGAGTCGCCTTCGAATTTGCAAGAGCTGATTGCAGAATCTTGATCACTATAGATTTCTTTAGATTTAGTTCCTATTTATTTCAACTCTTTCCAAAATTCTATCTTCACATACGTGAGAGTTATGTTGAAGAGATAATTGAAAAGGATCTCTCAAATTGGGTTTTTACTTTATTATAATGACTTGTATACTTGCAAACTCTGGTTTCTTTGTAGGAGCCGCAAAAAAGTCCGGATGATGGCAACACAAATTTTCCTCGGACTTCTACTTCATATGGTATTGACAATGTATTTGGTGTTTTCCTTTTAATTTCGATTGTTATGTTTGAATCCAGTGTTGTGAATTTGGATTTGTTGATCATAAAATTTTTCTATTTTTAATGATATATTGGATCTGATGAGCTGCAGAGGTGGATGAATCTCCAGGAAAGCACTAGAATATATAAAAATATGGGTTGTCATAATCTCCATAATCACACCATTATCCCGGCAACTCAACCACCGTCGCGCATCCCCTGTCTCCACCACGGCCAACCTATGTTGGGCGCAAAATGTTCGAGTCAATGTCGAGCTTAGGGGCATCATCTTTACGTGCCAGCTTGAGACCATCTTAAGGCCAAGTTGTGAACGTCATCGTCACCATTGGTTTGTCATTGCTCCTGAATTTGCTCATTTGCTTCATTATTTGTTTCAGGATATTCTTTTTATGATATCCAATTTCTTTAGGATTTGATTCTTCTGCGGAACCTCGTGTCATGGCTAAGGAGATCGAAGATGCATCTAGATGACAATGAATGAAATCCATGTACTTATTGTAGCCTTCTCCTTAGGAAGTCGAAGCTATTTTTTTCTGAAAAAGAAGTTTCTGCTTTTAAGAGCCTTTGCCAGATCTTTGGTGGCAATATTAGTGTATAGGATTGTGTCTTCTCATTTGACGTTGTTTTCAAAAATAATGTGTCTAAATGATTGTCCTAGGCTTTTGGAGGTACGTAATGTCCAATTATGTTGACTCCTATGTGATTGTGTTTCTGCATTTGGCATTGTGGAACCAATTTTGATTGACAATCTAACCTTATCATTCTTAAGATCCACTAAAACAATTTGCATTAGGTAGTGTTGCAGAATAAACAGCAACATACTCCCTTTGTTAAGCCACCATACTAATCTGTATTAAGTTTGTCCTTTGCCTCAAAATTAGATGCTTCAGAAGTACATAATCCCTTCGTTTGAAAGCTGCCATATTCATTCCAGCAGAAGTTTTCAAACATATAGGATTTGGTTTTGCACCGGGAGGTTGTGAAACTGATGAATCTTTATGTTCTGTCAATGCCATCTCTGGTTTTCTAGAAAGCTTTTGTACAAAGAAGACAACAACATAATTCATCAACAATAAAGAATGAGAATAATTAACTACTCATAAGAAAGAATCAAAGAGTGATTACCTCTGAACACTGACTGCAACAATGGGATTTACAATTTTCGCATTGCTGCGCATCTCCCCCAACATTGTCTTTGGAATATTCATAAGTCTGTATATAACTCCAATGTAAATTTGGATATGAAAATTACTCCTCAAGATCAAGGGAAGCAGTATTAATTTCATCAATAACAAGGTTCTTGACCATGAGATCACAAAAGGAATTATATGGAAGGTAAAAGTAAATCTCAAAAAATCATCGTACTGCATTAATGTCATATAGAAATGACTAATATAGCAGCATTAATGTCAAGGAATTATATGGAACACCCAACTTAATCTCATGGATATTTTTATTAGATAAGTTAAAGTATGCCCCACTGGTGATTCATCTAAGTCTTACATTTAAAAACTCTCTTTTTTAGATAGTTTTATTTTCGAGATTAACGTCAAAATTAAAAACACTAAGACATTCTATAATAAGCTACTTGAAAGTAATATTCTCAAGGTATATCAAATTTATTTTATACTCAAAATATAATTTATTTCCATATAAATTCTGTATATTTATAAATTTCATCAATGATAGAATATACTTTGAAAAATATAAAATATTACTATAATATAAAATTATATATATTTAATATTTATAAATATTTTAGAGAATATATACTCCCGTGCATAGCACGGGCAAATGTTCTAGTTTTAGTGGAACAAAAGAGAATATAATAATTATAGAAAACAATAGTTCATATGTTTATTGATTTATCGTTGATAAGTTCTTGGTTGAGTAGGAACCTATCATAGAATATGTTAGTAATTAAATAAGAATTGTAGTTCTTAGATAAATATCAAAAATTAATTTGAATAGATAATCAACAAGTTATATTAACGATATATTAAATTTATACGTAGAATATATTAAAATTATTAATATGTATTTCTGAAAAATATTATATTTTATATATTATAATAATATGGAAAAACCATAATATAAATAAATAAATAAAAAGTATTTGAGCCATGTGCCGAATCAAACTATATTGGATTGGTCATTTTTGTTAATAATAAAACAAAGTTATCATCGAATATGCTACTAATTATGGTAATAGTCGTTTCATCGATCACAAATGATTATGCTACTAATTTTTGGAAATAATTGTTTTGTCACAAACTGAAATGTTTTCGGTCTTGAAGCATAGGTTGAGCAGCATCATTTAAACTTGGGCGCAAATCACCAGATGCTCGAGCAAGAACAGTGTATCCTTCTTTGTCATGAGTGGCGTTTGCCCTGCCCTGTCACTCCTTCAATCAAGAATTCACACAATGCATTAAAGAACATATAATTAATGGTTATATATATAGTGATAACAACAAGTGTATCAAGGTTCAAATGCATAATGAAATACTTGAAGAATGATCTTATGCGAGACGAGACGGTGGCGACGGAGGCTGTAGTTGAGAATATGATGACGGCGAGGCGAGGTGAGGCCCCATATAGTGAGGCCTGTGGTTGCATTATTTATGCCTCGCCGCCCGCCGTCACCACAATCCCAACCACTGCCTCGATCGCCAAAAGTAAAGAAGGAGAGAAGAGGGGTATGACTTATGAGGTATGTGAGGAAGAAGAGTGATATTCCTATTTATTAAGGTAGAGAGGCGGATCGGAGGAGCTTTGCCACCTCATCTTTCACCAACTCTTAAGTCATAGTTTGTTATTTGTTATCCTAAGTGGCTGCCTACCATTTATTTCTCATTTTCAGTTTCCGACTTTATCTCCTATGTTGTTAGGGCTAAGGTGGTGCACCCAAACTTTCCTTCTTTTTCTTCTTTTTTTTTAAATAAGAGAAAGTTTCCTTTTTTGTGTTAGTTTCCTTTTCAAATGACAAGTGAGGAACATATAAAATTAAATTTATATGTTTTCTCGTTTCCCTAAAATACAACTCTCCTTTCTCTTCTTCGATATCTCACTTTTCACCCCTCTCCAAAAGTTAAATTATATTTAAAAGATATATAGCCTAATGACACACCTACGTCTCCTATGTTGTTAGGGCTAATGAGTTGCAGGTACACTGTTTCATTGATTTCATTCGAGTGTTATGGTTGGAGTCCTTGGTTACGCGAGCTTCTTTGAGCATCTAATTCTTTGAAAATGAGCTCAACGTACACTTTGTTGGAAGTTTGTGGTGCTTTGCTAATTTACATTCCTGCAGGAGTACAAAAATGTCCTCAACACTTTGTTGGAAGGAACCATCTTTCTGTTCACGACCGCTGCATACGAAACCATCGAAGAAATCAAGGTTCGATTATTCGCCTCTCTTGAAATCCCAAGTCTTCTCGTGCTTCCCTAAGCAGAATGCATGAACATTGCTTGATCACATGCTTTGTTTCTTTTCCTCTTCTGAATTCTGAATGTAGAAACTGAGGAGACGAATCTTAAATGATCGTCTGATGGTTGGTGAACGAGGCTTCTTGGATCCCGATGGACTCCCCAATTGTTGTCGTAGGGGTAGACATGTAAACGAACATAGCTATTCACGAGTTATTCAAAGTTCGTGGGCATACGGTACGGAGAGCAATATCGAGTTCTTTCCCGCGATGGTCGATAGTATATCTGAGAAACGGAAGGGGATGAGCGAGCAGCCAACGACTAGGCACGAGATATGGAGAGCTGCAAGGGCCATCCAGAGAGCAGCCTCTGCATTAAGTGGTGAGTGAAGTCACATGAAATTTTTTAAGATCACTGCTCAAAACCATTAGATGTGTCTACAAAAGTATCGATAGTTGTTTTTCTTCTGTTTTATGATAAAAAGGAAAAGCATTAGAAATTATATATGTATGATCATTTACAAAAGCTGAATCTACTTGAAAGTTCAGTGTACATATGTTTATATAGTTTTGGGATATTTCATAGTGAAGTACCCCATTGATCTTATATACTATTAGGCTTATTTCTCAATAATTATCATGCAATTATATTTTGTCTGTTAGAAACTAATGTTTAGGACATCTCATATATTCACACAAGAATACAATATTTTTATAATTTGTACGACTTTCTGCTTAGGAAACAGACGCTCTATCCACTGAGTTACAGGCGCTTGTTTGATTGCAAATTATAATACATTTTACTTATCAATAATTAACTACATATAATATTACTAATTTTGCACCCGTCCCGATATATATCTAGCTCAACTTGTCTTCAACCATAATGTAATAGCTTGATACAAATAAATAGTGCTTATGCTTCGGAAATACTTTTAGCTTCAACTCCATTTCAAGTATACTATCTTATCTACACATTTAGGTCATTTCGGCAGCAGATTTGATATGTTCCGGCAGATTTGATGCATCGAAATCGGGACATTTATGGATTCGGAGTTGTTTGAGGCGCGGCATTCCACCTTCTTCCACGTCGATACCTCTCAGTTCCTTCATGTTTCCGAGGAAATTGGAGTTGCTCATCACATTCAGGAGGGGGGCGTTTCTGGAAGCAGATAATGTCCCCATCTTCAATCTGTGTGTGTGTATGTGAAAGAGAGATAGTCAGCTTATGATACAGAATGACAACAAGTAAAACAGAAAATACCTGACTAAATCGAAACAAAGCTCGTTTATCAAGGCGTTCACACATAACGGATGGCTCAAATTTGATTTCCCGCAGACACAGCAAATAATAGCATTGCAACTCCAAAATACAGCTCCATGAATCTTAATGAAATACATTTCTATCTTGTGTGTCACAACCTGCCGTCTAACAAAATAGAGATGTGAAATGTTCAGATATGGCAAAACCAGACATACCTCAAAGAGTTCAATTTCTTGATCAGGAGTAAAACCAGCTAACTCATTCAGCTTTGTTATAATGTCAAGTGGCTTGCCAGTACTTCTTACAAAAAGCCTCCCAACATATCTGGAAGATGAAAATGATCCAACAATCATCAGCAGGCATAATTCTTAAATATTAGAATGATTCATGTGTTCTTGTAGTGTGAGCTGTACCTGAGCTCTTCTTTATGAGGGTCATATAGTTTAAAGAACAGAAGTATGTCTTCCTTATTCTTTTCTGGAGGGGGAACCAGTTGTAAATCCTACAATTTCAACAAAGTCAGCTTGCGTCAAATAGGAGAAACAAAATTTCCTCATGATGCACATATGCAATCAACTGATCAAGTAGTAGATATCATTTATATATTGGAAAAGAGATACCGATCCACGCTCTACTTCCAAGAACAACTTCAGCTCTGCATTGTGGGCTTTATTTGAGACTTCCCGCAGTGTTCCCACCTGCACAACATAAGCATGACAGGGAAAATAAAATCAAAATAACTAAGGAAAAGATTGACTACAGCTTTTTGAGCGTCTGGCTCAAGGAAACAGAAGACAACAATTAAATAAATAAGATTTAGCAGGCTGAAACCAACTCATACCACATCCAGAAAAAAGAAAGTGATTGAGTTTCAGAAAGTACTAAGAGGATAATTGGAATCAAAATATATAGCATATGCAACAAGAAGCAAAAAAAATCAGCCGACAGAAGCATGACCGTCATGCTGGTCTACGGCGGATGAAACCTGGGAGATGACGGTGAAAAGGGATCATTACATGGTTAGTTGAACTACACGACTACAGTTGTGAACAGTTGGAAACTAGAAAGGATTGGGAGACGTTTAGTTAAGGGTACCTGTGATTCTATATTATCAAGCATGTCACCTTGAGCATCCACCAGTACTGCCATATCCATGAATATCTGCAAAAGACGATAAATGCAACAATAAGAACTCCATTATGCATTGGGTCCGTTCTACTCTCAAAACTATGCAGTCTGGTTCTATCACAATACAAACACACACACACACAACAAATCAGGCTGAAATAAAAGTATATGGAACTTTTACAAGAGCCCATCAATCTCAAGACAAAATAATACTAGCAAGAAAGAAAAAATAGCAAGTTCTATATATAATATACAATCATGACAAATATGTATTGAGTTGGAAATTCATTGTCAATCCTGTCAGTTCATGCAATTCTTGAGTCGTATGTGTTATGATGGATACATTCCACATCTAAAACTGAATCCATAAATGGGCATGCACATCAAGACGACCGACATAGTTCAAACGTAATAATACAGCGATGTCCACACGAGTAGAAAATTAAAGTGGGTAGTCCATCTATACTATTCTACCTTTAAACAACAGGTTCCGTACTAGCAGATAAAACATGTACAAATACATACTATATGTACATTAGTTATAATACCTGTTGTAAATCTAGAAGCTTCTTCTCTAAATCTCTAACTGCATCATGGCGCTCTTGAATTTCTGCAAGTGTGTCCATTATCTGCATGTAAAAATAATTTTAGTATGTGACAAGCATAGATGAAAGAAACTGGCACAAATTAGCACATCGTGGATGTAGACATGTAGTCCTTTGGATTTGGATTGTTGGTTAGCAAGTTTGTGTAACACATTTACTCAAATAATTACGTAATGATCCCCACAAACTTCTTACGTTCTACAAGTTAAAAAGCAGTTATGGAATGAGGCAAGCAGTGACTAACATTTATAGGAACAATGAAATAATAATATGAATCATCCAAAACAAAAAGTCAAACAGAAATTGGAGCAGAAGAAAAGCAGAGGTGGAAATTTCAGAGTAGGAAGATACCTGGCCTCGGCCTCGTTCTCTAATTGCCTTCTGAAAAATCTGCTCACTATCCCCGGTCTCTATTAATTGATCAATCGTCTGAACAGATGGTTTAAATGAATCAATACCATTACAATACATTATAAATTTTAGGGAAATTAAAAAAAAACAGGCTTCACCTCTTCATCAGCTCGGGTGCCCGTAACTGAAAGAAACATGACACAGTTCATCCAATTAGTTAATGAATGTTAAGAAAGCTGTTATAGAAAAGCAAGATATTTGTTTCTAAAACAAGCATTGACACCTGTGAACACACGCCTCTCAACCACTTCACGATACTCTTGATGAATATTCTCTCTTAAAGTCTGCAAAGTACTTGCAATAAAAATTAGATATAAGGAAACTATTGCAGCAGACAAACAAAAGAGTGCGTACAATCCTACCTGAAACTCAGACATTTTATCTTTGAACCTCTTCTTCAAAGCCCTGCATTCAACAAAAGCCAATACGAAATAAGGTTTCACCTTTTTAATTATCATTGAATATAATCTATGCATGGTTATTAGAGGATCAAGGTGTTGCTCTATGTGGTCTAGAACAATTTATATTGCTGGAAAATTTGAAGGTTACTATTTCCAGAAAAAAAGAATAGCAGCTCATTAACTTGATTATTTAGAGCCAAACCCAACGGTCAAAACACATATAAAAACTAAAACAGAGGGAGTAATCTTCAAGTAACAACGATTTAGAGACAAGTAATTAGCCTAGAGATGATACTTTAATTGTATAGTGAGGATCCATAATAAAGAATAGTTACTCTGAATCTGTGATTAACTTTTTTACTCAAACCAACATAATCACTAAACAAAAGCATGGGGTAGTCAAATTCAGATGTCACATCAGCTCCTTATGATACAAAGATAGCCAGGCCATAAAAGAAGAGTGAAATTACACTGTTGTGGCAGTTCTTGATCTGTCCACACCCGATCCTTTTCCGCATCCAGGCTTTTGTCTATTGGCTAAATTCTAGAAAACACATAACAATAATCACTGCTAGAAAAAATTCTACTTAGTAAACCGTAATAAGACATGAAACAAATATCTTTACCTCTTTGTCAAGTTCCTCAATTTTCAATTTAATTAAACGGGCAAATTTTCCTACTTCATCAACATCCTTCTCCATTCGCTTCTTGATTCCTACATGGTTAAACCAAATATTGATCAAAAAAGGTCCCCCAGACAAAAATAGAAAAAGATAAGGCAAAAGAAAACTGAAGAAAAATATTTATTGACAAAATCTGACATATTAGAAAGGTCTGTGAATTGGTTAAAGAAGTGCATTGCTCATGTAAACAAGAAAAGTTATTACTAACTTGTATATTTAGAATGTCTCGGATACAATGAAAAGCTTATATTGTAAACATGGCATATGTTTTAATAAGTGTACCTTTCATTGCTGTAGCCTTGGTAACGGCCTTCGATTCCTCGTGAGCGTCCTGCAGTTGAAGGATAGTGAATATCGTTAGAATTTAAATGGTGCATATCATCAGACTTCTATGCTCAGATAGCCTTTAACAATTATTAATAATTTGCTACTACTTAGCAGCTCAAATAGATAAACACAAAACTTTAATCGTATAAATATTCAACTTGATCCACCACTTAGCTACAGATATGCAAAATCAACATGCATGTATCCAGTAATGTGCATGTAAACAGTACACTAATATATTGTGGATGGAAACTAATATTCATGCAATCAGCAAAGTTGGATAATCTGAAGTCATGAGGAATGACTTCTGTATATTTAACATGATATGTAACTATATGTAGGGAAAGCCAAAACCTGAGTTATTGGAAACTGAATATGTAGTGTAATAACTTATATTAATTACCCACACACACAAAAAAAGAGTAAAGAGAAAGAAGATGAAATGCTAATAAAATATGCTCATATTCAATTATTTTAGATAAGTCAAGAGCACCAATTATTGAAACATCACAGCTACAGTCTACCAGAAGCAAAGTTAAATTTTATAGGCTGAGAACTTTACAACTCTCTACAAACACTTCATGGCTTCTTCTATTTCTTGACTCATAGGAAAAGAAGTTCATCTTATCTTAATCCACACAGATTTCTATTTAGAAACAAGAAAAGAAAAGGCACAAACCTGAAGCTTTCTCAGTAGGGCATTGACCTTTTCATATTGTTTTTCAATTTCCTGAACCTGTCAATTATGCAAACGAAAGCCTAAGTCTCAATGAAATAAGCCCCAGTTTATAAATCATAACATAAGTGTATTAAGGCCATTCAATGAACAAGTAAGTAACTCCTTCTAGTGATCATCATCAACTGTTATAGAGATAAGTTGTAGTCACCTTCTTAAAGAAATCTTCAAGATCTGCCACGAGAAGTGTTTAGAATAAAGTTGTCCACAATAAAAAAAGGCATCCTCAGAAATAAATAATACCATAAAATGATTCTTTTCTTGTTGATTTGAAGTCCACATTGATGCATGCAATATAATTCATATGATGGCCTTCAAATAACTTTTGTATGGTCCCTTCAACAACAGTCCCCTGCCCAGTAAATGAAGATGATTACATCGACATTTCTTGATCGCCCTGCAACGTCTGCACCTTTTCAGTACTTTCTTGAGGCGTTTGTACTCGACATGGCAGCAATTCTCCACCAAACTCTCTTGATTCGTCTCCAGATACTCGGAAAACTTCTCCCCAAACTTCATCGATTCAGATCTATCAGTGAGCAGATCGAATTTCGAGTGTTGGCCAAGCAACAAAATTGAAAGTCCCAATTCCACTAAATCGGGAAGATCAGAATTTTTGGATAACAAACTCTATATATCGCTAACCACTGCATGCGTCGCCATCTTTATTATTTTTATTTTCCATTTTTGGGAAATTCAAGAAAACCCGATTCACGTTGTACAATAAAATAATTTATATATTATTAAAATTATTATACCAATTAGGATGGGAAATGTATCGAAGATATATTTAATGGGAAATATTAACGACTGTATTCACGTGTTTTACTACAGCACTATTCAAAAAGAAATCAAAGAAAAGTAAAGTAAAAAATCCCGTCATTCATATTCTCAACTCCGTCGACTGGCGCCGCCGAAGAAACCGCCACCACCACCGAGCATCCTCCTCCTACAAATCCTCCTTCTACTTCGCAGCCTGAGCATACGTCGACTGATGGAGCGCGCTCGCCGCAGAGCAGGTATGACCAAACGCCTAGACGTCATTGCTGCAGGATATGATTAAGGGAGATAGAACGAAAGAGGAGGGAGGAGAAAGAAAAGGCTACAACTAAATATATAAAAAAAAATAAAATAACCGTTTCGGGGGGTCAAAATTTTAACCGGAATATTATATTGAATTTCCCGTTTTAAAAATAAACTAGTTTGTGCACCCGTACGATGCACGGTAAAAATTAAAATTAATAAAATATTTAATTACAAATTAATTTTTATTTAAAAACTTATATGAAAAACAAAAAAAGTATTTCAATCATCTATATTTTTAATAAATTAATGGTTATGATTTTCACTCCAAATTAAATTTCATTTAAAAAACTTTCATACTTCAATAGTGATGAAAATTATTTAAATTAAATTCAATTAATATTAGTCATTGCTTGTGCATTGGTGACAACATAGATTCTTACTCGTTTCTCGTACGTATATATTTTTTTTAATATGACCCAGCTATATATATATATATATATATATAATCTATGGTCCAAATTAAATATGTATCAAATTTATACACAGAGTGCATTAAAATTATAATGCATTGGTTAATGAATAAAAATGCATTATCAACTTATGTAATAAGATTATGCGTGTAATGCATCACAATAATGTGTATCATGCATAAGTTTTAGTTCTTATATAAGAATTGGTCCTCACTGGATCCTACCCTTATATATATATGGGTAGTCAATAGATCAAATATAATTATAATTAGTTTCACACGTGTTAATTAATATATTAAACTTGAGATGTTTACTTTATCAAAATTGATGGTTAAAATTAATTAATTTTTAAATTAAAATATTACAAATGTAATAATTATTATATATATATATAATGGATTTATTCTTTATTTGTTGAGATTTTATTATGGTATATTTAGTTGTAATAGCTTTTGAAAATCATGATTTTTGCTTAAAATTTGTTAAATAAAGAAATGTGTCTAAATAAGTGAGATAACTCAAAAAGAAAAATGTGTTTAAATAAGTGGGACGAAATTAATATATGTTAGTTTTGAATTTATCAATTATACAAATTGATTATAATTATTAGTATTAAATATTAAAAATAATTATATACCCTGATCAAATAGGACAAATTTTTAGTATTAAATAGATTCAGTTTGTACATGTATATTATGAATTATTCAATGTTCAACTTATCTTATTGCTCTATTGGCTCATACTATAGGATTTGTAATAGCTTTTGAAAATCATGATTTTTGCTTAAAATTTGTTAAATAAAGAAATGTGTCTAAATAAGTGAGATAACTCAAAAAGAAAAATGTGTTTAAATAAGTGGGACGAAATTAATATATGTTAGTTTTGAATTTATCAATTATACAAAATGATTATAATTATTAGTATTAAATATTAAAAATAATTATATACCCTGATCAAATAGGACAAATTTTTAGTACTAAATAGATTCAGTTTGTACATGTATATTATGAATTGTTCAATGTTCAACTTATTTTATATATATATATAGATTTTCTTAGAACTTTATATTTTATCTGTGTCCAAACAATATTTAAAATGAGTATTATACATATGCAACTAATATTCTAAAGTCATCTCGTACATGTCTTATTATGTTACCGAAAATATAAATAACTGTTAAATAATTAACATTATATATACATTGTGTTAATTTGTAATTGAAATAAGAGAATAAAATGAGATTAATATGAACAACTTTCTAGAACATTAAATATATTAATTTTAGGATGTTTTGAGTTCTTTTTAAATAAAAATAAATTATGCATTTCTCATTACTGGAAGAATATTTATACTCGGTCAATTGTAATAGAAATAGTCTTTTCTTCCCAACTTAAAATGAATTCTCCTATAGAATAAGATATAGTGGAAGGATAACATCAACATCGGAAGGACTACGCATACAATTAACATGTGCAAGTGATATATACCATCAAAGATGGTGTGTACCCGTATTTAACTTGGTAGAAAACGCATAACTAAAGAAAACATTCTCATTAAACATCAAGAATCTTCCCTCAACTCCCATCCCCACGCCCTTCCATTTAACGACAATCACTTTAATCAGAAAGACATGAACAAATTAAATAAAAGATTACAAAGGACTGACAACAACATGCACGATATTTGGAGATGTTGAGGAACTTACAATTACCAAAGACTTCTTCCCAACATTGAGGATGTTGAGGAACTCCTTGTTCTCGAAAGATGATATCTCGCCATGGAAATTATTGTTGTGAAGGTGCAGACACCTCAATTTGTAAATCTGCTATAGATTTGGAGATTTCTCCGAACAATTGTTCGCTAACTCTAGCATTTACAAATTCTAAATGTTGCATATTCAATTGTTGCATGTTGAAGGGGAGAGTGCAACAATAGATAACCCACATTCCAAGTCTTTTCATCCGGCACTTGTTGTAAGACTTGCGCTCGATGTGCAACGATATCGTACTTCGCCTCCAAGTTTCAACCACAATTGTTGCTTTCATTGCACGATATTAATTGTAGCGTATGTGATAAATTCAAAGCAACATCATCGAGCAGGTTGAAAGATTAAGTTACCATCTTCTTCTCATAATATGGTAGCATTACTGTGGCTGCAATCTCTGAGTCGAACTTCTTCACACACTTTCGACATGTCGCACACTGACTTTGAACAGATGGGCAAGCATATCTGCTCAATAAAAGATCACGTCAATTTTGAATTTATTTAGCACGAGACAATGACGTCATTCCTCGACTCAATTAGATATTGCACACGAATACTTATATTCGCTCGTGATTCAGAAAAATAAGCAACATATTGCAAATAGGACACTTAACACCGTACCTGAAAGCAAACAGGGAATCATGGTGCATTGTCCTCTCCACACATGGATTGATGCTCTTCAGAGATGCTGAATACCAACATTAATCAAAACTCGCTGCCAAACATTCACTGCATTTGGTACACTGAAAGAAATTCTCCATATTTGTTACTCTCACCACATATGTTACAGTCGAACGATGTTTAAAAAACACTAAGTAAAAAAGGACAACCGACATCTAAGAGAATTGAAACATAAATTATTTAAGGATCGAACTACTTCTTTATCTTTAAAATCAAACTTTCGAATGTATAAAATCAAAGACGGGTTTATGTACCTGCAAATACCGCAATCATTGCACTGATACTGCTATTTGGATGTCTGTAGAGGGTAAGATGCTATAAGTCCTCAGAGTTCAATTTGTCGCATGTTTCCGCGAGCATGGTTGCAACTTTAGTTCCGGCGGCGACACCCACTATCTGCAGCAGCAACTCTGGCGACTTTTTGGGCACAACAATAAACTTCTTTGCCTTTTAGGCTAGAGTTTTCTCACGATGGTCGTGTCCCTGGTAATGAGGCGAGTTTATCAGGTTTTAGATTCGGTGACCAATACTGTAGTCGTGGTGAAATCAGAGGGGGCTCTAGAGTGATTCTTCTCCACCGCGCGATGACGATTGGTGCAACATTGCGAGGTGATTAATACCGTTGAGGCAGAAATTGTGGCAACTGACAATCTCTAATTATCAAAATCCATAGAAATAAAGAAAATGGAGATATCATAAATTGAAACATTCCTCTCTCTGTGCGCACGCGACTGAGAGGTTAGCCGTGTATCATTTGTTTCTGGAAATATTTTTATAATATTAATTTAATAAATTGTGAAAGGACACGTATGTTTAGAATAAACCTTTTCCTATATTGATTTTGGTGTTTAAGAAACTGCTTCAATAACCGTTTAAGAAAATAACTGTCAATTGTATTTTGTTTTTAATTAATAGATAGATACCAATTATAATTTATTATATTATAATATATATTTTTTTATTTTTAATAAATATTAATTAAAACAATATATTTATTTGTAGAATGTATATTTAATATTGTCTTGATTATTTATTTTCTACTGTATTTTCTGAAGGCCAATATCGGGTGTTCACTTTGCCCAATGTTTTAGGCCCACTTATTATGTATGTAAGGAAATTGGGAAAGGGGAGAAGAAAAGTTTTTGGCAGATAGGGGAAAGTAACTCGAGAGTTTTAACATATTTTTCTTGGTTCTATTAAGACGATGGTTCTATTAAGACGAGACGTATTCTTTTTTGATCGTTCTAATTAAATTGTGAATCAGAATATATGGAATAGGACATGCTAATCTAATAACTCCATTTCATCAAACATTTGTGAGATTCTAGAGGGGAATGATCAATTCAATGTTAGAAAACATTATGGATTTAAGCAATTACCAAAATAAGTAAAAGGAGTTGCTATAAAAATTTAATTAAAAGGATTAAAGTTCCATTTTAATTTTGAAATTCAAATTTATCTTCTAATACAATATATTTCATATCATTCTTGCAAAAACAATTTACATTACATAATCATTTAGAGAGAGAATGAGAGAAAGAAATTCCAGAATGAAGAAAGTTTGAGATTCAGTGTCTTATATTTATATATCACAATCAAATTTATCATTTTAGTTAATATTTACTAACAATAAGAAATATTTATTATGATATAATGAATCATAATTATAACAACTTTAAAAAGCATATATTATGTTTTTAAAGGTATCAATTCCAAAAATTAATTAAAAGTGATAATAAATACAAAGAATAATTATATACCCATGAACTCCAATACTAAATACAAAATTAAACTAAAACATACAAAACTAAAATAAAAATATATATTAAAATTTAATTATGAGATAATAAGACACAAAAATAAGACAATAAATGTGAATGGTTAACATATCATTACATAAATCATTTCAATTGCTTTTGGGTAAATAAATTGGTGACCAACTACCTTCTTGTTTTCATCTTGAAATTCCTTTGAATCTGGAAAGCGGTAATGATATGCCTATATATACAACTTTTATTCTTAATTCTAAATTTATCAAGTTGCATTATTATTAGGACAATGATTTTAATATATTCCTAATTACTTTATCTTATGCTATTGTAATTTTTCTTTATTCAGGAAACATCGTCTCAAAACAAAATACCATTATTAATAACTTTAACCACATTCTTTGTACAATTTAAACGATAACATAATACTTAATAGGATGAGAGTAAAACTCATACCACAATATTAATTGTATTAGTAATTATCTTAATTACCTGATAATTTCAAATTAAAATTACATGGATTAGATGAGATGATGACAATGAGAATGATAGAACATAAATGACTTTTATTTAAAGTTAATTTAGTGCAAATACATAAACTCTTACGAAATCTAGTTTATTTTTCTCATACATCATCAAAACTTGTTATAATTAAATACACAAATTTCATATATTTTATGAAATTCCCACCAAATCAAATGTCAAAAATTAAACATGATATAGACTTTATGTTGGTATTAGTTAAAGAAGGTTACTAAATTTCAAACACATGTATAATTTACAAAACTATACTTACACTAGATGAAATTATTCTTGTTGTCAATATTCAATTCTAAATTATTTATTTTAAGTTTTAATATTTAAAAAATAAAAATATATCATGTCAGCATTTTATTTTTGTCAAAATTTAATTTTATGAAAATTTCAAGAAAGTGTGAAAGCTTTTATATTTACAAAAGCTTTTATTATAGTAATTTTATATTTGTTTTGTAATTTTTTTTTAAATTACATTTGATGTTGATGGGTGTTTGTTAATTAATATTTTTTTATAATTTAAATTATTAATATTTTATTTTGATTTAAAAAATCATAAATATACTAATAAAATAAACATGAAGTAATTAAAATAAATTATCCAACAAAACTATGAAACATTGAAATATAATAGAAAAAAACACGAGAAAAAAAACTCAAAGTGTGGTGGTTGTTTTAGGTGCACAACAACTATTGTGTTTTTACCCCACGGTAGGGGAACCAACCCAAAAATATAGGATTTTTAAACTTTATTTTCATTTAAAAAATAGAAAATATTTTTTAGTTAATATCATTAATGTTTTCAAATTTTATTTTGAATATTCATTTAAACAACAGATTACTTAAAAGTTAAAATCATTAACATCATTAATCTTAATATTTTGATATAAATTCAAATAAAAAATCGATTAATTTTTTTATAGATATTAATTATATGTATTTTTGATAAAGTTATTATAGGACTTAAAGTGTAAATTTTATTAATTTAATTAATTATAATAGATTTAAAATTATTTACGGAGGGATGCAACAATTCACAATTAACATCAATATATACCTCACGTTTTTGGCATTCATGAACTCATCTTATTCATAGAGATATAATTGCTGTTGGTGTATTTATAATTATTATTTTGTTTTTTAAAATATTATATTTCTAAGTGAACATTTATATTTAAGAGGCGTCTGTCGTCATCGCTCCTCTCGTCACACAGTCACCGACTCAGTCACTCTCATACCAGAGCTTCCGAAGAAGGTTTTGCCTAATCTTATTATGAATTTCACTTCATCCAGCTTTGCATTTGAGTGTAGATTGCGGAGTTGTAAGTTTTGCTAACAATATTCATTTCTTTTTCTATAAAGGATTTCATTGATGGAGAGAGCGATGAAATTTGTTTTAGGATTGGAGTGACGATAATAATGAAGCTTTTATAGAGATCTAATTCCAAATAGGTGATCTGGTAAATCATTTTGAGCTTCATCTGACAGCATTTTTTTCAGAATTTGTATTTTCTGCATTGCACCTCACTTGTTTGTTAGAATACTACGAGAAAGTTAACTGGCCATGCCCCTATTTATGTATGTTAAAGCTTATAATTTCATGACAGTGGTGCTTTTCCTTTAAGAAAATGTCAAGGGATAGTTAAACTACGGGGAGCAGCCATGCTCATGACATCTCACCGATTGCTGAGAAAGCTTTCCCATGCTGACTCCAACTTCTTTGTGCATGTGAATTCTATTGGTAAAATTCACATTCACTTGTTAAATGTTAATATTTCATGATATCATCCTTTTGGTTACACCATATTGCAGTTGGTGAGAAAGCTTTATAACTTTTTTATTTTTGTTCTTTCTTGTGTCAGGGAGCTCTGCAGCCTCTGTTCAAAGATTTCTGGCTGTTACGTTTTATTCAACATTGGGTCCGAATCAACCTCATAGTGAATACTGTGAAGGTGGTAATGGTATTGGAAAAGTTCCATTGGCTAAGAGTTTAGCGAACTTGTTGGAGGAGTCCTCAAATTTAACCGACAAAGCGGAGAAAATGAGCTATTCTGGTGAGGAAGATTCTGAAAAATTGTCCCTGGCAAAGAATTTGGCATCCTTGGTTCAAGAATCTTGTGAAGTTTCCAACAAAAAATCAAAACAGAGAACCTTTGTGGAGATTAAAAGGTTTATTGAGATGCGTATAAAGAAGAAGGTGAAAGCGCAGTTCACGAATGGAAAATACCAGGATCTCATGACGAAAGTGATTGCTAATCCCAGCACTCTAAAGGATGCTTATGATTGTTTAAGAGCGACTTCTAATGTTGATTTGACATCAGTTCGAGATGACTTGTCATTTGAGTCCATTGCAGAAGAACTATCAAGTGGATACTTCGATGTTGGGGCTAATATTTATTCAGTACGGACTAGAGGGCCAAAGGTCAAGAAAGAGGAACTAATTTTCCCGAAACTGAAGTTAAGAGTTGTTCAAGAGGCCATTAGGATAGTCTTGGATGTTGTTTACCGTCCTCACTTCTCTAGGATTTCCCATGGTCTTCGAAGTAATAGGAATCATTGGTCGGCTTTGAACTATATCCGCAAAGAGATACCTGACTCTGACTGGTGGTTTACACTGCCTATTAACAAAAAACTTGATGAATGCATCTTTGGGAAACTTCTGTATTTAATGGAGGAAAAGATAGAAGATCCTGGTATATATAGAATAATAAAGGATATGTTTTATGCTGGAGCACTCAATTTAGAATTCGGGTCTTTTCCTAAAGGACATGGTCTTCCACAAGAAGGGGTACTATCACCTATTTTAATGAACATATATCTCGATCTCTTTGACCGTGAGGTATACAAGATGTCAATGAAATATGAGACCTCACAATCTCTTGGGGATGAAGAGCAGAAGTCGCACTCAAAGCTCCGTGGATGGTTTAGGAAACAGATAAATGGCAGTAGTAAGCAACAACAAGATTTTGGAAAGGACTCTGGTGTGAGGATACATTGTTGTCGCTTTATGGATGAGATATTTTTTGCCTTTTCTGGTTCCAAAGAAGTCACTTTGGCTTTTAAGTCCGAGATTGAAGGGTTCCTAAAGAATTCTCTCTATTTGGAGGTAGATGATCAAGCTGAGATATTAGCATCTAATGATCCACGCGGTGTTAAGTTTCTTGGTACTATGACCAGAAGGCATCTGAAAGAGAATCCTGCTTTACGAGCTGTTCACAAGTTGAAGGACAAAGTCAAGCTATTTGCTGAACAAAAACAAGAGTCTTGGGATGCAGGAACTCTCAGGATTGGTAAGAAATGGCTGGCTCATGGACTGAAAAAAGTGAAAGAGTCAGAGATCAAACAGTTAGCTGATAGTAGCTCTGTTTTACACCAGATTTCCTGTTATCGTAGATTCGGGATGAAAACAGACCACTGGTACAAGGTGTTGCTGAAAATATGGATGCAACATATAAATGCTAAAAGTGCAGGGAATGAAGAAAAACTATTAACTGGGCATGTTGTAGAGCCAGCTCTTCCACAAGAACTAAGAGATTCTTACCTCGAGTTTCAGAAACGAGCTAAAGAATACGTTGATTCTGAGACATCTTCAACGCTTGCTCTTTTAAATGGCGCCAATTCATCAAACCATTCTCTTTTTATAACAGAAACTGTTGTCCCACTAAACATATTAACAAAGCGTCTTCATCGCTACGGATTGACTAATAGGAAGGGATATGCTCGGTCATGCTATGTACTAATCTTACTGGATCATGATCAAATTATTGATTGGTTTACAGGATTAGCTCACCGCTGGCTAAGATGGTACAGGGGATGCAGCAACTTTGATCAAGTGAAGCACATCATTTCCGATCATGTAAGGATGTCATGCATTAGAACACTAGCGGTGAAGTACAGAATCCATGAGGCAGATATAGAGAAGAAATATGATTCAGAGCTGAGCAGAATCCCTTCAACTCAAGAGATTGAACTCGAGGAAGCAAACACGGAACTGATTTCTCCAGAACCAAACTTCGATGGCGCCTTAATGTATACAACAAACTACAGTGGTTTATGTTTGTTGTCATTGGCTAGAATGGTAAGCGAGTCACGACCTTGCAATTGTTTCGCCATAGGTTGCTCGGCCTCGGTTTCTTGTGTTTATACTCTTCATGTAATGGAAAGACAAAAATATCCAGCTTGGAAGACTGGATTTTCAAGTTCTATACATCCCAGCTTACATAGGAGGAGAATAGGATTGTGTAAACAGCACTTAAAGGATTTGTTTCTTGGAAACATATCACTGCAATCAATAGATTTTGGTGCTTGGAGATGATTTATAGTCTTTGGTCGTATACTCGTATTGTTTTGCCTTTGCATGCTGTTCAGATTAGGAAATGTTGCTACTGCAGAAATGCTTCATTTGAAACCAGGTTCTTGAAAGTGTATAGCTGGAAATCTTGAAAGCTAGGAAAACTAAAAGGTACTTGCCAATGCAGGCATTACATTGCTACATCTTTTTTTATTCAATTTACATGCTAAGGTGGTAACTTAAATCTTCTCTTGGATCTTGATTTTGAAGTATATAAATTATGGAATGAGAGAAAATGCTCGTCTTTTCTTGCATCGACTTTGCCATAGCAATAGTGGCTTTGGGTCCTTTAGCAATTATGTCTGCAGTGGTTCTATATTTGCAGGAATAGCTAGTTCAACACTTGAGCTCCACGAACATATAGTTGTTTATGATTTCCTATCTTGAGTCGATATATCAATGTCCCAATATTAGACATTTTTAGACTTCATCTCTGGATCAACAATCATGAAATCATCTCTTCGGTTTATACTTTATTATCACTTTGAAAATCTGGCAGGGATGTATGAACAACGTCTCCATGGCACTAACTTGCTTCCCTACAATTTCTTACTTTCTTGCAGGCAAATCATGCAAATTTGGATGCTAGCTTTAAGGTACGTATGGTTTCCTTATGTGATAGATCGATCGGTATGGGCATCGTCTTATTCGTTTTGAGTTACCTGTCCTTGCTTCATTAAGTTATACTATCCCCGTTAGTTTAAGCTTATTATATGCATCTTATTTCAGCAGTCAAAACTAAGACTTGATGAAAACTAGAATGCCGGCATTTTCTTTGTATGAACTTGCTGCTAGTTTTGCTTCTTGAAAGCATCTCTTTTTGGGCAGAACTTGGCTTTCATTGATTCCACCTTAGTATACATTTGATTTGATTTGATTTCATTACTATATGTTGTATTTAATGGCATATTTAATTACGAATAATGGGCATTTTGTAAGCAAATGGGATTCAGTTTTCACTTTTATGTCCCAAATTTTAATATTTTTAATGTATTTTTTTATAATTTCAATTTTATATGTTTGAGTTTAATTTTGTACTTAATATTATTAAAGTATATAATTATTTTAACATGTAAATAAAGGTGTTTGCGGTTACGAACTTTAACCGGACCACCGGTTCATGGTTCCATTATTTCGGGACCACAGCCAAATCGTGATTACTACGGTTTATGATTCATAATCGGAACCATCCAAGGCGATTCTGACTTCGAACACTGCTTAAAATTCTCAATCGTTGGTTCTTTTAGGACCACCTTAAAAAATGCATATTTATTTATATAAATTTACAAATTATAATTTAATTTAATGAGTTGCAAATAACGATTCATATAATATATGATATAAAATTAAATTATGAATAAAAAATATATGAAAATTGTTGAGAAACTTTTGGTTCACGGTTTCGAACATTTGTAACCAGAATTAAATAGTTCCCTACATAGTTACATTTCCCAGAATTGCTAATTAAAGTTGTTGGTTACTGTCCGATTCACTCCAACGGTTACGGTTACGGTTCTTTTGAATACTTCTTTCTACATGTAATGTCTCTTTTGAATGATTTCTTGTGTCGGCATTAATTATAATTTATTATATTATAATAAAATTTTATTTTTAATAATTATGAAGAATAGCATACTAAAATCACATCCTCTTTGTAAGAGAGTAATTGAGTTTATCAATTAAAGATGTGGTTGTTCGAATATAGATTTTATGAACCTTATCTAATACGATTTGGTGAATTTGTGTTCGAACTCACAATCACAATATTAAACCCCCTCTTAATTAATTTGGTTGAACCTTATCTCATACAAGTTATTATTTAGTGATTTAAAACCCACAACATTAAATATTAAACTTGGATTTGAATAACAATAATTTGGTTGACACTCAACGCAGTGGAGACATTGGAAGTTCAACACGACACTTGCTTTTATTAATTATCAATTAATTACACTCCAATTATTATGAATCCAAACAGAGATCAGTTCAAACGTAGCAACTATGATGTTTACTCCTCACCACATTAGTCCCCTAATATATGTTAAAACAATTTTATAGACAATGACTTTATATTTTTTTATATTTGGTGAATAGAATCATTATTTGTAGACAAGATTAGCGTTAAAAGGCCGGTCATTATTTATTGTGTTGATTACAATCTTTTTCTTAAAGTATTTCATATTTATTTGAGAAATTATAATTTTAAAAATATATATCCTAATTTTAAATTTATTAACTCTAAAATTATTTACATCTGAGAGTAAATAAAAAATAATTAATTATATTTAAGTAGAATGAACACGTAATACTAAGCATAAAATTAAAATTTAAAATATATAATTAAAATTGAAAAAATAAATAAATAATATAAAGTATGACTGAAATATTAAATAAAGAAAAGCTCATTTTTGTTTATTTAAATTGTAGTCTTTCAAATCGACAACGTATGCTCCCATTCTCACATCACTATATAATCATAATTTCCACTACAAATAATCAAATATATTCAAAATGAAACATACATTATTTTCAGATTTCAAAACTCTACCGCCGCCGCCGGAGCAGCAGCCGGAAATGGATCCTCCGCCACCGACAGCAGCCGAAGCCGGCTTCTCCAGCTTGCACCACGAAATCATCGAGTCTCACATCCTCACCCGCTTGGACGGCCCGAGTCTCGCCTCCGCCGCCTGCTGCTCCGCAGCCCTCCGCCGCGGCTCCTCCCACCACAACCTCTGGCTCAACATCTGCCTCTCAACGTGGCCGTCTACCGCCTCCGCGCGCCTCACCCACCTCATCTCCGCCTTCCCCGGCGGCGGCCCCCGCGCATTCTTCTCCCAAGCCTTCCCTCTCCTCTCCGACCTCCGCCACAACCGCACATCCCCCGCCCCGCCGGAGATCCTCTCCGCCGTCGATATCCACTACGACGGCAAGCTAATCTTCACCAAACTCCACGCCACCGAGACCGGCGGCGACTGGTTCCGCTCCTCGCCGTTCCGCGTCGACCTTCTAGAACCCAAGGACGCAGGAGCGAAGATCGGCGGCGGCGGAGAAGCAGGCGCGTGCGCTGGATTCGCAGAGAGGATGAGGCTGAGCTGGATCGCGATCGATCCGGAGGGGAGGCGGGCGGTGAATCTGTCGTCGCAGGAAGCCGTGGCGGTGCGGCGGCACTGGCTGACAGGGGAGGTGGAGGTGCGGTTCGCGTCGATCGTGGGGCACGTGCAGTGCGGGATAGTGGTCACGTGCGGAGGGGAGATAGGGAAGGTGCGGGTGAAGGGAGTGAGGCTGGAAATGGAGGACTTGGATGGGAAGCATTTGAATGGCGAGGACAGTATGGTCATTTTAGAAGGTGCATTTGAGGGCAAAAGGGGAAAGGGCAGGAATAGGGCGGGAGAGAGGTATAGAGAATTTGAGGAATTGAAGAGAGAGAGGAGAGAAAGAGAGGTTAAGAGAGAGGGAGATTTGGACATGTTCTGTGTAGCTTTCGCCCTCTCTCTCTTCTTTTTTTTTGCCTCTTATTTTTTCTAAAATTTTAAATATTTATTTCTTATGGTAAATACAAATTTTATCAAATAATAATATTAAATCTTATCTATTCTTTTTGGTGAATTTCTGGATTTGATAATTTTACAAATGTATATTCCCATTTGTTATGTAATGAAAATTTATACTACTACACTAACACCTCACTTCACTAACATGCAATATGCTAAGTGCAAAATGTATACACAAAGTTGTCAAACAATAATTTTCTTAAGGTAAAAAGTTGTTAAGCTTAAAAATTACAAATTTTAATTATTTCCAAGTATAAATAATATGAACCTTATCATTTTAACTATTTAAAATTTTGAGTTTTTTCCCCACAATTGAGAATATTCCCTTTGAACTATAGCTAACAACAAATACAAAGTGTATTGTGAGTAAATCAACATAACTTTTAACAAAAATTATAAAATATGTTTTGAATAGAGAAAACAAAGAAGAATATATCTAAAATTTAAAATTTGTATATTCAAATCAGTAATAAAAATAAACGGATGTAATAAGAAAGGCAAATATGGTGTGATATGAATAAAAGCCCAGTATATATATATATATACATAACACAGTAGCATTTGAAGTGGAGAGTAATTACAAACGAGAGCTTAATTAGAAGGGAAACGATGAAATTCATTCACAAGAAACAAGACGACTTCTGATGCATGCATATGCACGATTCATATAAAAAGTACTTCGTATATAGAAGAAGAAATGTGAAATAGATCAGTCAGTGTTTCCTGAGAGCCACGGCGGAGATGAGGACTAGAAAAACAAGCAGCGCCGCCGTGATGATGGATCCGACAACGGCGCCGCTCGACTTCGAGCAGAAATCTTTGAACTGGTTGCAAATAGCAAGCCAGTTGGCGCTCGAGCTGCCGTTGTGGGCCAGGTACACTATCGCCGCCCCGGCTCCCCCCGCCGCCGTGCCCAGCGCCAACGCCACCTGCAATTCATCATTCATATATATATACATGCTTTAATTTCACTCTACACTACACACACACACACACACATATATATATAGAGAGAGAGAATAATGGGTGGTCGAAGCTTACTACGTCGCAGATAATGAGTAGGAGACGAGGTCCAATGGTAAGAGGTCGAGCAATGCAGACAATGGAAAAAGGCACTGACAGAAGTAGGTAACCAGCAACTATCGCCATTGTTATAACGAAGAATCTGCACCACAGCAGCAACAGAAAGGAGAAAGAAGAAGAAAAGCATACATTAATTTCATAGTAATAACAAAGGATGTTGGAGCATGACTGAGTTTTTGACGCATTGTTCAACACCGGCTCACAATTTAATTATTTAGTTCAAGTTGGGCTCGTTTAATTATTTCGATGTTTAAGTTTGGCTCTAGCTCGACTCCACCTTTTGATCTGTTGTTCAAAATCCACACGCTATCCTAGTTATTGAGTTCGAGTTTGACTCGTGCATTACTCATAATATTATTCTGAAGCTCGACTTGTGACTTGTGCATTACTCGTTTAATATTCATATTAATGATTTTCGAGTCAAATTCATATAAATTTTCTAATTTACCAAATTAGTTGGTTTAGCTTGAGACTTGTGTGAAGACTCGATTAATGGTTTACAAATTCATATAAATTTTCTAATTTAGCAAATTAGTTGGTTTAGCTTGAGACTTGTGTGAAGACTCGATTAATGGTTTGGGTAACATACTCGTAAATAAATGAACTCAAACAATGTTCATAAACTCAAGGAGTGGAGCATCATCTGATTCGAACTCGGCTACTTAAGTAGCGTGCCCGAAATCGGACTAAAGTTTAGCTCATTTACTATCGAATCAAACTCTATTCGTTTCCAACCCTAATATCAAACTCCACCCCAAAAGAAGAATAAAGTATATTTTCCTAAAAGGGGAAATAGTTTGATTTAGCCAAATTAATATAGCAAACACAAATTTTAACCATCTCTAATTTTATAATGAAATAGTAACCATTCTGTATTTATTTTTCCTTTATTGCCCTTTCATTAATTAATTAAAAAACTATTCTTCCATAATTATTGTTTCTCCTTTAATTATTTTTCATCGGTGTATTGTATTAATAAATTATTATTATAGATGCATGCCTAGGGTTCATATGGTAGGGTATAGTATTTAATTATAAACCAAATTTTATTTTTAAATTCTGTAGTATTTTGAAGGAATTAATTAGATGGAGGGTATTATAGACATAAAAGGCTAGATTTATGATTTTTTATACGTGTGGCTAATATTTGAGTTTACTATAACAAAATGGTTATCATAGAAGTTACCCCTTCCTAAAACCCCTTTTTACTGAATTAAGAAGAAACTATTAAGTGGCAGTCTACTTTGTATAATATAATCAATTAATATAATAATTAAGTTAATTTAATATTTACTTTGACGAACAAATGAAATGATAGATTGCTCAATTTAAAACCGATTTAATAATTTTATCTTTCATATCCTTTATCTTATATGTTATCAATCTAGTTTATTAGTTACTCTTAATTTGATAGAAATTAAAATTTTGTAGGAAGAAATGAACTGACACGAAAGTAGGGACATCATCGTAACCAGCTTGGAATTGTATGTATTGAGTGGAGAAAGGTAGCGTCTCCTCGGCATTGGCCATGGCCACGGCGACAGCCAAGGCTGCCGCCAGTGCGGCTAGGCGGAGGACGAGATCGAACACGGCAAAACCCTTTTTGTACCCGGCGGCGGCACGGCGGTCGTGGCCCACCGCCGCAGCTAGAAGAGGCGCTTTCCATTTCCTTTCCTTGCTTGTGTTTCCCATTTCTATGGTGGCTCCCTCACTCTTCTCCATCTTTTTCTTTGATTTTTTATGATTAAATCTCAACCGTTGATTTCAATTATTTTGAGTTGTGATGCATAGGAAATAGGAAATGTGGCTCTATATATAGCAATTTGTTTGCATGGTTTAATTATGAATGAATTAATTAAATTTGGGATGATGATGCAGTGCAAAGATAATGGAGCTAGCAAGAGGAGTTGTTAATGTTGTTGTTGTCCTTTTTGTTGAGGGGGAATAATTAATTTTTAATTTGGACTTATAATGTGGAAGATTAATTTTTTGGGGTAGATACTAGATAGTGGATTGACATTAGATTAATGGGTAGATAGAATCATGCATTTTTTATTTTAAATTGTAATTGTGATCTAATGTAAATACATAAAAATTTTAATATATTTTTATTTTTCAATTACATATATAAATTCTCACAAATTAAAGTCATGAATTTGTTATAAAATTAAATTTCGACTAAACTAAAGTGTTGTCACTTGTCATGTCATATTTTCTTATTTCTTAAGATCTTGAAATTTTTATGATTTAAACGTGGATATTGACAAAATAATAACTATAATCAACAAATGAAAGTAAAGCCCGGATATTGTCTAAATTAGATTTGTAAAGTATAAGCATTGTTTTATAAGTTATATATGTGTTTGAAATTTATTTAATGTGAAAGTAAAATTTTTGATATATGTACCAACATAAATATAGATCATGTTATATTCAATTTTGCTAAAACTTGATTTTATGGGAAAAAAATCATAAAAGTCTACAAATGTGTGTATTTTCGACAAACTTTTATATGTTTTAAAAAATAAAAATTGTTGAAAGTTTGTTGTATTTTGACTAAATTATCCAAATTTATTATAAGTTGTGGTTGGAAACTGTCTCTATTGTTAAAAAATATTCTCAATATATTTTTTTGGATAAAAATTAACATTAACTAATTTTCGTCCACCCTCTTTCCCAACTAAGATAAAAAATTTCTTTTGGGCATGGTAATAAGGAATATATATTTAGAATATTGATGATAAAAAAAATATTATTTAAAGTTATATATATAATAAGGGTGTCCTAAAAAACAAATGACTCGTGTTACTTGAGACGGTCCAAAAAAAATACGACTTATCTTAGTTAGAACTGAGGGAGTATGATATATAATTATTGAGTATTCTTTCATTTTCGTCGATATTACTGGGAATATATAATTATCTTAGAAAATTGCATGGCTAACATAAGATACTTGAAAGTTGGAATATATAATGCATGACACTAAACTAGTTTACTAGAATAATTAGTCAACTTAATTAACATCAAATACCCTCCCTAATCCACTATTAATCAATTTGATAAATCTATAATGGCAATTCTTAAACCTAGACCACTATGAGAGAGACACGTAATAAAGGTTAGTTTGGAAAATCTAAAGAAGTTGTTTGGTTCGAAGGACGAGGGATAATGAAATTACATTACTAAAAATTATTGAGATTTAAAATTTCTATAATTTTTCATCGCTAAATAATACTCCTTTTACTATAAAAAATGTATTTTTATCCTGTCTTGCACAAGAAATATACTCTTTCTTTTTTTTATAAATTCTCATAAACGCCTAATATTTTAAATTAACCTCACATATATTCTATTTAGTGAGTTTCTTGTCCAGTGTCCACTACAAATATAATTTTCAATTTTTTTAAGACTCGTGGGTACTAATTCCTTGACAATATACTTTTCATGGACAGTCAGAGTTTTCCTTATAAAATGCCACTAATATATAATATAATAAGAAATTGCAAAGTTCATAATGTAAATTTGTGGTGCAATTAAGAAATAAATACTAAATTTTGGTTTTAAAAATGGGATAAACCGTAGGAATTTGTGGTGAAAGTGGGCTTATGAAACAGAGAGAGAAGTGGGCTTATGGGTTAGTTGGGCCTAAATGAATAAAAAGAAGCCCACCCACTAAAGCTATTTATGTGAGAATAGTTAATGCTTGTGTTAGACTCTTTATGATCTTTTAAATTTAATATATTATTCGTTTCATTAAATATGTATCGTTTTAATTAAATATATTAATATTTTTTTATTAAAATAAGTCAAACTTAATATGATAGATATATTATGCATCAAAGATGGAAAGAGAATTATTTTGAAATAATTGTTCAATAAAGATCTTTATTAATAATTCCTCATACATATATTGTTTGAGATTCATTACACAAAACTTCCAAATCAAACCTACATATCACCAAAAACCCAAGTCTTATTTTTAAATAAACCTACATATCACATGTTTGGTTGCATATATAAATATGAATTAATATATAGTTCATTCATAAATTGATGAACTGGTCATAATCCCAGCATGATTCAGTGTCTTGATTAATGTTTTCATTTCCAGTTAATTGATTTGGATTATTATTAATAACCACGTCGGTTCGTGAAGACGAGCTCTCGACTGCCATGTCGTCGGAAGGCGGCCGTCGATCGAATCCTCTGATGCTTCTTGATTTTTTGTATATTCTGCATAGGCTCACTTCTTCCCTTAACTGCAACCATCAAATTAAATCAAGAAAATATGGTAGCTCATGGCACAGATAGCAACTGCAACCATCAAATTAAATCAAGAAAATATGGTAGCTCATGGCACAGATAGCAAGCGAAAGGTTAAATTTTTACTGGTCCTCCTTTTAAGTCTCACGTTTCGTGTCTCATAATTAAATTTTATTATTATTTTTTATTTTATACGTTTAGTTTAATTTAATAGTAAATAATACTATTAAGGTTGATCTCATCTAAATAGGATATATAATTATTTTCGCATGATTTTTGATGTTTAGAAGCATGATTTGGATATGAAGCTAACATTAATATATATAATATGTGGCAAAAGATATTATAATCATAATTTAATTCCTCAAAAAAAAATTGTGTAATTAACCATACTATGGTACATATTAATAATTTGATTTTTTATGTTATTAATGCTAGATTTTGATTATTCTCATTGTCCCATTGCACTTATCCAGAAAATAAAATTGAGACTAGGTCATGCCAAAACCCTAAGGAGGTGATTGGTTGGATGGAATGGAATAAGGTAGGAATGCAATGGAGTGTGGAATGGAATGAAGGGGAGAATGGAATGGAAATGATAAGTCATTCACATGCTTGGAGTGTAGAAGGAATAAGCATGTAATGGAATGACAATTTGTTAATTCATTTTTATAATAATTGATTGCTACAAATAAACTGATGAATAAATCATATTTATATTGTAATACGAAATCATAGTTTTAATATTCCATATAAGATTGTTATTCGTATTTTTTTGTTCTTTTGATTATCGAATTTCTCTACTTTTTTCATTATTTTTCCTTTGTTTTTTTATGGACCAAAATAATTCAAATCAAAATGTTTCAGTATAAAATTTTAAAATGTATGAGTGAACATTCATATATATGGTTCAATGATGTCCATAAAATCGAACGAAATTAAATTAAAAAATTAGATTGGAAAAAAAATAATCCAACTAAGCAAAAAATTAATTGGACCAAACTAACCAAATTTATTTTGATTTGGTTCTATTTATCCGAATATTCAATAATTCTCATGTACTAACAAAATTTAAAATTATAATCACAACATTTAAGTTGTTAAATCCCACATATATCTTCAATAGTTTTCAATTTTCAAATGATAATAAACTTTACAAATTTATTAAATTTCATAATTCTAATTTTTGTAAATAAAATAATAATGAATTAAATAATTTATCACATTTAATTTATTGCATATTTTTAAATTTAAATATACAAAAAATAATAAAAATATATATGATGATGAAATAATTTTATTTAATAAAAAAATATATTTTAATATTAAAAAATAATTTGGTTTTTGAATATTATATTGATTTGTAGGGATGAAATTTGGGCGAATATTATCCGTTCGATCCGAAGTCGTATCCGATCGAAATCTAATTTGGGATAAAAAAAAATCAATATCCTGTCAAATTCGGATTCGAATCCGAAAATTTGAATTTGGATCCGGGATCCAATTCGGATTACGTAATATTCGCCCGTATCCGAAATTTCTGGCCTATATTTTTATCGGATATTATCCGCATAACAAATCTGGATTTCCGAATTTTTATATATATTTTACTTATATTATATGTACATATATATGTGTGTGTGTGTGTAACAATCCGATTTTAATTTATTTTACTTGCTAAATGTTACTTTAAAAATTATTTTATTAATTTAAGAATGTGTGGAAAGTTTAATTTTTTGAGTTTTAAGATAGTATATGTCGCGCCCTTAGATATATTATTAATTTATTATATCAATAATTAAATCATAACTTTACATATTTAGTATAAAAAAAAATTGTAATATAATAATAATAATTAAGATATACTTATAATAATAGTAATAATTAGGAACTACATATTGTATACATATTATCCGATTATATTTTTCAAATCCGACCCGGATCCGTACCATATTCGTCCCTTGTCCGTATCCAGAATATTTCGAATTCGTATCCGAATCTGGCGTTCCCGTATCCGACTCCGGATTCAAGTCAAATCAAATTAAAATTTGATTTAAAAATAAAATCTAATCAATTAAATTTTTGAGTTTGGTTATTGGAATTCGGTTAATTTTGCTCACTTACTAAAACATGTATACTCAATTTTAATGATCATAATTAAAATTTATAAAGTAATAAAATTTAAATTATAAAATAATTTATTTTTCATAATAAATAAATAATATATCATTCAATGAATATATCTAATAATATTTTTTATTAAAAAATGGTTTTGTAAATATTATAAAAAAAATATTATTATTATTATTATTATTTTGTGTAGGTGATGAGTGTGGTTTATAGTGAAATTAACAAATCAACAAATATTGTAATTATTTTTATCCAAATAAAAAATAAAAACAATTATATAATGATTAGGAATGGCTAATACCTTGGAGTTTGGGATGAATGGCTAATCTTAATCCTAAGGGAATGGTGATTCCAAATTGAATGGCTATTCCTAATCATAAAATGAACCAAGCAAAGGAATGGAATGAAGCAAAGAATGCTCATTCCATTCCATCCCCCATTTCTTCATACCAATCACCTCCTAAGGAGGTGATTGGTACATGAGAATAAATGATAGAATTAAATGGTGATTCTTACCTCCATTTCATTCATATGCTTGTTTAGACATATAATTAAGAATCATCATTTCATTTGGAATCACCATTCAACTCTATAAAAGAATGATCATTCATCCCCTTACTTATGGTATTAACTATTCATACCTCTCATATTTTTATTATTTTGACAATATTATATTTATATATATATATACATATTAATTATTAATTTGACAAATTTATCAATTAATAAATTTTACTTTTAATTTTTAATTTTCATTATCTCTATTTTTTTTATCTCTCTATTTCTTCCATTTTTCTTATTTATATTTATTTTAATCGATTTTCTGCAACATAAAAGTAAATGCATAAATTACGTAAATTCTCCTATAGTCCTACTATTATATCGTGAACACGCATACTCTATTACAAACATTGTAACATACACACACTCATAAAAAATATACAAAAAATGTTGGAAAAATGATATTGTGTGTGTTAGTGCACCAATGAAGGACGATGATGATAGTGAATGATATATATGTGTGTATTTGACATAAGTCGATCGTAGTGTGCATATGTGTATATATTGTATGTGAGTGTGGAAATTGTGTTATATATGCTTACATACGTCTTATGCTTGTGCGCATAAAGTGGAATTTTTTAAAATATTTTTTTTATTTTTATATTTAAATTTAAATCCGTAAAAAATAAAAAATAAATTGTATTATAAATATTATTGTAATAAAAATATGAAATTTTTTTGACGATTCCATTCCATCCGTATTCCTTGCACATACCAAGCATAGGAATCAAACATATTTTGTCATTTCATTCTTACCTTCATTCCATTCCACACACCATTTCATTCCCACCTTATTCCATTCAACCGTACCAATCACCTCTTAATATTATAAATAATTTTCTGTATTGTCCATATTATTTTTTGGATATAATCCTACAAAACACTAAATATTATAAATCTCTTACATATTATATTTTGTGAATTCTTACCACTAAAAACACATTTTCCAACTTTTTAAAATATAATCGATTTCAACTATCTCACGACACACTTTTTCGTGGACAAATGGAGTAACAGGTGTTAGATATCAAACCTATAGAACACAAATTTTTGCTCATGAAAAACACAAGAAATATAATATTATTAGAGTGAATTAATACCTGTGGATTTGGAAGTGGAGGAGTTGATGAGGAAGAAGGCAATGAATCAACAACAGCCTTATACTCATTCATTTTCCAACTAGTCTTGATCCCATTAGGAGCTCTTCCCACATAGAACACCATCGTCCTTTTCCGACCGATCACACAATGCTGCGACGAGTAGACGTTACCGGGAGAGCCGGTGGCCTTCCAGTAGCCCTCCGTCGTTAACCGGTTAGCTCTCCCGCCTCGACCCTCCCTTCTTTGCCTCTCATTGAAGAAGAACCACTGCTCACTCTCCATGTCTCCACCAACTTCTGCATCCTCAATATTTGTTTAATTATTTCATCAAAAACCCTTCACTGTAACTTCTTTACTACACCAATATATATAACACACACCCAGAAAACCCTAATTTATGTTAGAAAAAGAAAAAAGAAAAGCTTACGTGGAAGGTCCCAAGGGTTAAAGTCGTAAATATGGAGGGGTGGGATAACCCTAGAAATCTCTTCCATTCTTGAGCCTCTGAGCTTGTGATAGAGATAGAAAGAAACCAGCTCTTCCTCCGTGGGGAAGAATCTGAAACCTGGTAGAACCTCCTCCATCTCTCTCTCTCTCTATCTCTTTAATTCTCCCAAAAACACATGCAAATACATGTGGTGGTGTTGAACATGAATTTATAGTGAAATTAAGAATATGGATGTGAGGTAAGTAGTGATTCCGAGTTATGAAAAATGGAGGAAAAGATAAGAAAGAGAGGAATCTCTGACTGAATGAAGGAATGCATGGAAATTTCTTGATATTTTAATTTGTGGAAAATATTATGCATGTGTTCCCATTTTAATATTCTCTTCTGTAGATTTCAGTACACGTGTATCTTTAATTATATATGTTTGATACTATGCATAATCTGCTATACAGCTTTATATCTGCACAATTCCATCTTAGTATCTTACAACCAATTAGATCTCATTCATTTATAGGTATATATGTGTTAATTAATTAATTTTGATAATTAATTGAGTCGATCTATTAAATGTTGGAATTGGCTATATTCAACAAATATTAATTAGTTTGTTTTAAAAGAAATTAAATGATAAAAATAACTCTTTAAAATCTCATTACTGTTATATATTTTAGGATACTCTCGGTGTAAAAAAAAAAACAAATTGCTTTTAGCAGAATGAGAAAATGAAATATCTGGCAGAAGATTTCTTTTCTTCGATAAAAGGGTTAATTACACCAAAATTTACGAATTTTAGTTGAACTTTTAATGAAAAACACAGAACTATTTAATTTGCATTTTAAATCAATTTTACATATTTTTTCAATTTTTCTTAAAATTATAGTGCAACATGTTAAATATAACATGATTCAAATAATATATTGTATCCTAATGTGAGAAAGAAGTTTGAGAAGCTTAATTTAAATTATAACATTTGGTATCGAAATAGCATATTGAAAGTGTCGAATTAAATTTGAATTATGATATCTCATCTGAAATAGCATGACTTATATATATATCAACCAAGCTATAATACTAAGAAAAAATAAAATGCTAGCTTAGCTTGGTAGCCAAATAAGTTACCTAAGCATTACGCATACGTCTATTTTGGTTTCAAATTAATTAATCAATTAAGTAGTGTAAAGTGTAAACTAACGAGCAGGACTAAAAAAAGTAATTAATCGTTGAGTCAAATTAGTGTAGTCAAAATGGGATATGGGTCAGTAAGTCACGATTATAGAATATGGTCGTCCTATGAGGTTTTGCCACACTAAATAATTATAATTATAATTAGATTTTATAAAGAGAAATTGTCCATGAAAATTAGAATTGGAATCGATAGTGATCCGAGTCAACTCAGTCAATTAACGCGGTCAATAATTCGACCCAGAGACTCGAGAGTCTTGACTTATATTTAACTCATCAACCTGAAATAGAACGCCTCCCATATTAATGACTAACATAATTTAATTTAATGTGTTGCACTTATAATGTTTATTACTTTTTATTTTTTTTATTAGAGTATAATATTTTATATAAAATAAGAACAAAATAATTATCATTATAGTAATTCGTATGTTTATGTGGCATTGCCATATCGATTTATGACACGTTAAGTTGTGTTTGATTAATTAAATCGGTAAGATAATTGCTTTTAAATTTCTCTATATAGTTCATTTCTTATATTTCCTTAGAAATTCAACCACTTCTTATACCTTAGATGTTGTTTACTTTGAGTGGTTAACTGGATTGATAAAATATACGATTGATTATTTGAAGGATAAGATTATTAAATTAGTTTAAAATCAAGTTATCCATCAAAGTAAACATGAAATTAGTTTGAATTAATTTTATCAATTTTTCTTATCCTGCAAAGTAAAGTAAACTAAGTTAATTCAAAATTTGGTCAAATCTCCCCACACCATCCCATCATGGGAACAACTTCAACTGTATATTATACTTATATCATGATAATTACACGACCATATATATTATAATTATAGGCTAATTATTATGAAATATATATCGTATTTTAAATATCAAACATGGTCAAAATGTATGTTTTGCCGTCCCCCTCAGTTTCCTACACCATCCACACCTCCATAGGTAGTAACAGTCTTATATTAATAATCCCACTGCTTATCACAACATGTTAATAACTCAGCCACCTTCGTCTCCTTTAATTTGCACCATATATCATCTTTGCATCCACTCGATTAATGAGTGTGCTTGTTTTACTATACACATCCCATATGATAGATATTATTGGAAACTGTGTTTTTTGGATCCCTATCTACGTTCTTTTTACTTCGCAAATAATTGGAATCGTCCATATATTCTCACAAACATAAAGAAAAACCAAAGGAAAATGGAATCGTACAAGTAGAACGAAAATTCATATTCGGTTTGGTTTACAATAGGACCTCTTAATCTTAAATTTAAGCCCAACCCAAGAGAAAACAAATACTAACTCAATGGGTCGATATCAAATATCACATTCCATCACTCGACTCCAACTTCAAAGACTATTTATTCTCGGACTAATTTTATTTATAGCCCCATTTCTCTCTATATAGCCCTTTATTTTTAAAATTAAATAAAAATATGGATAATTTACTTTTCCACTCTTTTAATGTAGCCCCCGATATCTATATTAAATTCTCTCTCTTTCCCTCATAACTGTCGATAGAAACCTAACAATTAACATTAATCATTTTAATTGTATTTGCACCAGTTCCTACAAAATAATCTCATTAAAATGTGTTGTTTTCATTTATCAGTAGAAAATATTTTAATTGTAATTAAATAATTCATTCTCTTCACAAAAAACCTTCTCCTTCATTCATGCGTCTATTTAATCCACGGATATCCTAAATTAGAAAATTCACCAATTAAGATTTGAATGGTGCAATACTGTAAAGTAGAGGTGACAATCGGGATATGATTAGTTACTCGTCCCGAAGTCCCGATCTCGAAAAATATCAATTTTTTGGTTTCCGCCCCAAATAAAAATATTTAAAATTGTCGAACAGGACCAAAATTTTCTTAATTTGTAAAATTAAAATTAATTTTAAAAATTGAGAGTTCCAAAAATATCCAAAATCTCAATTTTGGTCACAGCCATAAAAGTTCAAAAGTCGGGTTGAGACTGAAAAAATCTAATTAAGTTCTACTAAGTCCCAAAATCTAATCCCTACTGTAAAGTGTGAAGTGATAGATTAAAAATAATTTTATGCCTTCAAATAATGAAGCTTGATTCATTTTTACCATTGTTGTTTGAATAATCTCATAACTACCGACTCTTTTTGTAGTTCTAAGGATAAATCTGTAAATTTATTAATATTTCTGTTTTATTTAATAAATGTGTGGCTATAGAATGAGAATTTGTGGCTATAAATAAAATCACCCTTATTCTCGTGAGAAACCAAAGTTTTTTTTTTTGTCTAACACAATAAATCTTGAATTTCCAGTTATGAATAAATGACTTGATTTTATAATTTAAATTTGATATAATGATAATTTTAAAAAGATATTATATTAAAAAAATATATTTTTTAATCTTAAATAATTAATTATGTTATATATCATCATCTTATTAAAATAAATAGAAAATGCAGCAGGATTGGACAATCTAAGATTTAGATTGTGCAAAATACATAAAAGAATTCTGCTAGCAATAATCCCACTCTTGGAAAATGGAAGGTCATTATAATCCGCTGCTAGTCGTTCTCAATTCTGAACTTCTCATTAATAGTAAAATATTTGTATATTGTAGTCTAAGGCTTTGGGAACACCATCAAATTCTAGAATTCCAATTTATTTAAATTCACCGTTGTACTTGGTGTATTAGGCGAAGTAGACAAGTTTGCATCTCTCTTTCATTAAAGAATTTCCATCAGCTTTCACGTTCATAGCACTTGTACACGAATTTTGGATTGCGACGCACTACGAAATCTAAATCCGAATATGCACAAATTTGCGTTATCGATATATGCATAAAACATCCAACAAAGAGAGCGAAAGGCTTTTCTGGCAAACATGTCAATTATATCAAAGCATTTTGGGGAGACAATACTAATGCTAATGCTTCGATTCAATACCTTAACAAAATGGCATCAACAATTATTTACTGTTATCGGATCAAAAACGCATAAATAGTAGAAATTAAAAACCCAAAAATGTTGGCAAAAATTCAGTCGAGAAAACCTGTTTGGCGCCACACTGCATTGCGCACCTGCCGCAGATCTCTCCCCTTGAGCGTGCGCCCCACGCCCTCCAGCACCGAAAACGTGGTGTTCCGATTCCTCAAGGACACACGCGCCACCATCTCGTGCGGCGGAAGCACCTCCTCTTCCTCGTCGCCGCCGTCCACGAACGCCGCCATCTCCTCGTTCCTCGCCTTCCTCGGCATCATCGGAACTTTCACCGGCGCCGACTGCTGGAATCGCCGCACCGGCACCGATTGAGTGTACTTCGCCTCCGCCGTGGAATGAGGCTTCGGAATCGCAGGGATATCGCGCGCGAACGATGCCGGCGGCGGCGAGCAGAGCGCGGGCTTCTGCACCACTACGGTATCGCTTCTCCGGCGATGGTCCTCCGTCAACGCAGCGAGGATTCCAAAATTCTCCGGCTGGTGGATCGATCGACGGAAGAGGCGATCGGCGCTTCTGGACTGGCCGCTACCAGACTCGTCGGAGAAGTCGCTGGTGTAGAAGACGTCGACTTCGTTGAGCTCGTATCCGGAGGCTGCGGCGGAGGAGGAGGCGTCGGAGATAGCAGCGGAAGAAGGAGGAGAGAAGACGGAGATGAATCGGTCCGACGAAGGCGAGCGGCGGTGGCGATAACCGGCGGCGTAGCTGGGATCCATTTTTTCCGCACCGTGTGAAAGCAGAGACTGGCGTAGTGGATTCTAATAAAGTAGTATCTGGAGAGGAGAAATGATTACCTGCAGTTGTGTTTTAGCATACTAATGTGGACCCGGTGTGGTGACACGTGGTGTTGTGATAGAGATCTCTCAGCCGTTAGATCTCAGTATTTAGCGACAAAAAAGGATAGGTCCAGGGGAGCGTGTTGCAGGGGATAATCGAGGATGTTGGGCCGACTAGATACTGGGGAAAGTGGAGTGGAATGCAGTGTTTTAGGGAAGGCTGTCTTATCTCAGGGAGTAGCATAAATACATCGCCTATAAATCTTAGTAATCTAATTCCGAAATTAACTTTATCTGACACGTTTTATATTTTATTAATTATATTATAATAATAAAATGTGGAATAATAATTCAATTATATTGGATATATACACTATGAAACATATGAACTTCTATAATCTTAGATGATGCTTAATGTGGTTCAATGTGTTTATAAATACTATTTATATCTCATTAAAAACAATCATAAGAAATTTGGTACGGAGATTACAAATGTAAAGTATTCTGTGTTAAAAAATAAAATTTAATATTTTAAACAATTTTTTTTTAAATATGATCACTTTTAATTGAATAACTCAATAAGAAAATGTAACTAATTTTAGTAGGATGATAGAAGTACAATAATACATAAAAAGTTAGTAAAGAAAATGTAGTTATGCATAAAAGTATTTTGAGTATGGAGTATATATGATTAGGAACAGAATATTATTAGGCTTGATGACTCATTTGAAAATTACCAAATTTGAGTTTCTAATCCAACTCGATTCGAGTTTTAAAAATTAAACTTGAGTTCAGTTCGATAAATAAAAATTGAGTTATAGTTTAGTTTATTTAGTATTCGATTTAATAATAATAATTTTGAGAGTGAGTTCAAATTCATTTTGTGTTCATTAAATATTTGAGCGTGAGTTTAATTTAATATGTAATTTATATTAATTTGACAAATTCATTAACTAATTTGTATATAAAGTTATTGAACTATTTGAAATCTGTCTCGTTTTAAAATTTTATAAGCAAACTAATTAACAAAATTTGCAAACTATGTAAAGTTCGGTTTGTTAAAATTATATTCGAACATCTTTTGAACTAAATACCATTAGACTCAAATTTAGCTCAAAAAATCATTTGAACTCAATAATAATATAGAGTTTAATTAATATAATACATATAAACTTTTATCAAATCGAATTCTCGAAGAACTTGATTAGTGCACTCTTCTCCATATATGAACAACAATTAAGTTGAGATGGATGGGAATCTCCATATATAGAATCTACTTAAACTAAAAAAAGAAAGTTTTCATATTATAAACGGCTAAGGTATATTTATTTGGTTGTTCATATTTGTATATAGTGTTGTTTTGCATGTTAATTAATTACAAAATTTATTATATTCATGAATAATCGGTTCATTAATATTTTATACTATAAAATATGGATATGTGAGAGAGGAAGGAACTGAGCTGCCAAACGGCTGTTTAAAGATTCCGCCAAAATTCGCTCATCTTCTTCACTGCTTGCAGACAAATTTATTTCCCTCCCTCTATATCTCTCTATATCCCTCTCCCTCTCTAAAGGAATTGGATGAACATCTGAAGGAAAGTATTATGGCTTCTTTCTATATCCATACTCCTCTGCAATCGTCGCTTCACGCTTCAAAGCTCAAATTTTCATCCAAACCTCTCATCTACTCCGACTGCACCGCATATCCAAAACGCCTCTTTGTATTTCGAAACAATTCGTGCTCAAAATCCAAGCTCGTTGCAGCTTCTTCTTCTCCGAATGATGCCTCCACCAATTCCGGCACTCCTGGAGACGCCGCTGCAAGGTTGGTCCTAGATAGTAGAAACCCTGCTTTATCTCTTCTTATTTTCTTCAGAAGTGTGTTTTTGAACTTCCCGAGCGGTTGTATACTAGGAATGGGCAAATTTTTCTACTTTGATTTGTGGGTTCTCCGTTGAATGAGTAATTGAAATTTGGAGTTCACATAATGTGCAATTTTAACAGTTGCTTAATGCATGAAATATTTGTCCTTTGTTTTTTGGATACCCTTTAATTTTGCTTCTCTGAATCTTGAACTAATTTCTTATTTTGACAAGTTATTGTTGAACTTTTTTTTTTTTAAAAATTGTTCTTTTATGGGTAGCCTGTTGTTTCTTGTCCCTATAAATACCACTATCATATAGTGTACAGAATTCAGTTTTTATTTCTGCTGATGTGTTCTGGATGTTATTTGGAGAAGAAATTGTAATGGGCAAATGCTTTGATGATATGAAATTTTGTTGCATTTAGTATAGAACTCATGTCAAGATCCTTTCTGCAATTCGTTTTCTTCTTTTCCCATCACAATCCACAAGTATCATAGATATAAGGTCTTCCTCGGACTATAAGATCATTCTCTCTTATTTGGTGAATAACATCTTTGTTGATAATAGAGCCCTTATAATCAGCTTTTCTGTCATATAACTTCTATTAAATTTCATGTCTGCAGCAATTTCTGCATTATAGAAGGACCGGAGACTGTTCAAGATTTTGTTCAGATGCAGCTGCAGGAAATCCAAGACAACATCAAAAGCAGACGCAACAAAATCTTTCTCCTTATGGAAGAAGTGAGTTTCATATAACTCTTTTTCTTCCTCTATCTATCCCCTTTTGAATAGTGTGCAAGAGGATTTCAGCAGGGCACAATGAAATAAATGATTTGCTTATTTACCTTTATTGAAGTTGAGGAGACTGAGAGTGCAGCAACGCATCAAAAGCATGAAATATGGCGGTTCTGATGATGTAAATGAGATGCCAGATATACCGTCGTCGATACCCTTTCTTCCTCATGTGGTAACTCTCCAGAACAATCTTGCAGATGATATTTTAACTGCTGTAGTTCGATTAGTTTCCATTCAGTTTACTTGTTTGTTGTGGGATTTCCATTTGCAGCACAAGTCATTCATCGATGCAATAGTCATATTTTCATTGTTCAATTGTTATTTTCGTTATCTTCTTATGCGTACCTAACTCAGTTATTCGTTCCCTTGAAATAGACACCGAGGACACTGAAGCAGCTGTATTTGACGAGCTTTTCTTTCATATCTGGAATTATAGTATTTGGGGGTTTGATTGCACCAACTGTAAGCTCCTAATCTTGAGAAGTTGCAGCTGTACTTAAAACTTTCTGCCCGTTTCGTAGCTTATAGTTAATGCAAGAAGTAATCAACATTCAATTGGGTGTGTATCTGTTAATATGATGAACTGAATATCGAATCTTCTTATTGCAGCTTGAGCTAAAATTGGGTTTAGGAGGAACTTCATATGAAGATTTTATTCAGAAAATGCATTTGCCTATGCAACTAAGGTACGTTATAGCTTAATTATAGGCGGAATTATTCTGCTGACATAATATTAATACTCTTGACCTAAACCAAATCATGCACGGAATTTATGGAACACTTGTCACATATTTGTTCCAGCCAGGTGGATCCTATCGTAGCCTCGTTCTCAGGTGGGGCTGTGGGGGTTATTTCAGCATTGATGCTACTAGAGATTAACAATGTCGAACAACAAGAGAAGAAAAGATGCAAATACTGTCATGGAACTGGTATGTGTTCATGCTGAAAGCTTCATAGCATAATTAAATGTCATGTGCAAATCTTGGAACTGCTTAAATCACGACTTTTTTGTCAACTCAATACTCATTTCTTACATATTCCACCATGGACCGAAACCGTTTACCAGTTTGTACATAAAATTTTTTCCAATGTGATAAAGTGTGTTTTTGTCATTTTTCAGTTAAAAAAATGTTTAGACACTTGATCTTATTTATGCTGGTTAGAGCCAAAGCTAATCTTTTTCTGTGTTTTCTTTTATTTACTTTGTTTACTGGTGTGGAGAGTTCATATAGTGCTAAGTAATTGCCATATTTCTTACTAAAATATCAAAAGTAGTGAGCTAATACTCTAAAAGAAACAGTCCCCTATTGGCTCGGTGTCATCCTCTCAATTGAGCCAACCCGAAGATTCTGAAACACTGATGCAAATGAAACAAGTGTAACTTTCTGGGCCAAAGCATGATAAGAATTCAATGCAAACTGTGTTTCTGAAGCTGCTCTCAGTAGTTGGTCCTTCATTTCTTCCCATTGGTTGTGCTAATTTAAACGTCGTTAACTGAATATTTTTGCCTCGGGAAATCTATAGACACTACTCTATTTCTTCATTATCTTTTACTACATCGACTTTTTCTGTCCAAGCCCTTTTCTTGACTGATTTCATACATTACTTATCATTTTTTTGTACATTTTTTGGATAGGTTACTTATCGTGTGCCCGCTGTTCATCAAGCGGGTTGTGTGTGTCCATTGAACCCATTGTAACAAGCGCTACCGACCGCCCGTTGAATGCACCAACTACTAGAAGATGCAAAAATTGCTCTGGTTCTGGAAAGGTATGGAATTCTTCGAGCTTTGATATGCAGCTCACTTAGTATTTATCACCAATAAACATCAATGAAACTTTTAGAACTATGATTGCTTTATCTGGTTCTGTGTACTGATGAAATTTTGGGGTTGATATTAGGTAATGTGCCCCACCTGCCTTTGCACCGGTATGTTAATGGCAAGCGAGCACGACCCTCGCATCGAACCATTTGACTAAGGCGATTCTAGTACTTTCTAGGAAGCATCTTTGTTTGAAAGAAACGATATGCAAGTTTAGCAACGATCTATATTTACAACAATTTGTCGAACATTGTATGTTTACTGATAATATTTCAAATTACATATAGAGGCACACTCGCGGCAGTTTTTACTACATACTCTTCTTCTTCTTCGTCTCCTTATCGGGATCGTGGATTTTTTCGTGGTGTGCTAATATTCGAATGAGATGTTCTATTGTTTAATAACTAGATAAACATGTTAGTATCGAACATTTCCTTTGCAAAGTTTGAATATTTCAATGATTGGATGATCAAAGTTTAAAAATAATCAATTTAGCAAATAGATTGATAAGACGTATGATTTGATCATCTAAAGCCTTCATGATTTATATACCAAACAAGCTAAAAGTTTATATAATAAAATGAATTTAAAATCAATTCACCGAAGTAGGTGACAGTATTATAGATATTAAGTTAATATACGATAATCAATATTAAGACAGTTTGGCCGAGTGGTCTAAGGCGCCAGATTTAGGCTCTGGTCCGAAAGGGCGTGGGTTCAAATCCCACAGCTGTCAATTAATTTTTTTTATTTTTATTTTTTGCAAAATTATGAAAGTTTTTTGTTTTAATTAGGATAATAATGTATATGGGTATTCTGGTAATATCATGCATCCAGTGTTCTAAACCCTAGGTATAAAATCAAAAGCTTCACATACCGCGATCCTGCATCAGCTCATCCATTCTTCAGTAGGGTTTTCCAGCGTGCGTAAACCGATTTTTCCCTCTCTGTTGACGTAGCCATGGTAATTATCTTAGATTTCAGAGATTAGCTTTCACTTTTGCAAATACATGATTTCATCTATTATTGATTTTTTATATATATATTTTTTGTTTTCATGGCTAATTTATTTGCTAATTTTTGTGTTGTTACAAGTTCTATATGATTTCCATTCAGCTAACTTTGTTGCACGTTTAGTTTTGAATGTTGCATTCGCAGCGGGATTATGATTTTCTGTTTCTTTTAGTTTACACTAGATTCGTGGAGATCTTCCTTCTAACTGAAATTTTGTTCTGAATTTTGGGTTTCATGTTTATGAGAGAGAAATTAGTGTATTTCAATGAGCATGCATTCGATCGGACCTAAATGCTGCTATGGCTCTAGGATATGCAGTTGTGTTACTTAATCACTGCCTTTACTGCTGCGAAAAACATGATTAAAGAACGATTTATAGAGTGAAACTAATTATGTAACGCAGTTCTAATATTTAGGCTTAATCTGATTTAATTGGCATTGCACACTTGGATAAAGCATGGATTATCTGTACGCAGCCTACTTTGGTTTCTGGTTCTTTTTTTTTTACTTTCCATATTCGAGCAAATAATAGCTGATTGGAGCAGAGGAATTTAGCTTTGCTGTCTTAATCATTAATTAAGTTTCCAGACAAGGAGTTATCGGCTAGTTTATTCTGAATGAATCATCATCGAATCACTGTTATTTGCCTCTCGATGTAATTTACCTCCTTTTGTTGTTATTGACTACTTGCTAACATAATCATCTATTTGAGTTTTATAGTCTAGGAGGAAGACCAGAGAGCCTAAGGAAGACAACGTCACTCTTGGACCTGCCACCAGGGATGGAGAGCTTGTTTTTGGTGTGGCACACATATTTGCCTCTTTCAATGATACTTTTATTGTAAGTTCTGAAGTGTAAAATTAAGCTCTATAAAATTGAACTGCTTGCATGATTAGTTTTACTAATTAGTATCTTATTTGCAGCACGTGACTGATTTGTCTGGGAGAGAAACCATGGTTCGTATTACAGGTATTGCTTTGCTTTGGATTGCGAACATTCTTTTCAGGCTGTACTCTTGCAACTTAAAGCCTTTGTTTGATTCTGGTTGTCAATCCACGTGCCTTTGTTTCAGGTGGAATGAAGGTGAAGGCTGACAGGGATGAGTCATCTCCCTATGCTGCTATGCTTGCAGCACAGGATGTTTCTCAGAGATGCAAGGTCTTAGAATATTCCATCTAAACATGCAATGGCACTATTGGTTTTCTTTCATCTCAACTGATGAATGTGCAACATTTCAGGAACTTGGTATCAATGCCCTTCACATTAAGCTCCGTGCCACTGGTGGCAACAAAACTAAGACTCCTGGTCCGGGTGCTCAGTCTGCACTTAGGGCCCTTGCCCGTTCTGGCATGAAGATTGGACGTATAGGTACTTTAAATTTTGAGCTCTATCTTTTAATTCTCTTGTGTATACTATCATGAATTATTCCAACGTTCTTATGTTTGTCTGAACTATGGAGTTAACTTCAAACAACTGATATCTTGTTTGCCTTGCAGAGGATGTGACTCCAATTCCCACCGACAGCACTCGCCGAAAGGGTGGAAGAAGGGGAAGAAGGCTGTAGTTTTTCATTCTTGCCCTCGTGCTTGCAAAATTGTGGTTTGGTGTTTCTTATGAAAGAAGTTAAATGGATTTTGTTATTCCTCTCTAGTGTTTGGATGTAGTTCAAACAGAAATTGTTGATGCTTTACTTTGGGACATCAACCTATTACAATATTGAAGATTGCAATTTTGCTTGAACTAGCCTAACAGTATCTTTCCTTTATATGAATTATTATTATGCTTCTTTACTTGTTATTACTATGGTAAATAATTTATATTTGAACGTATATTCACTTTTTTGGAGTATGACATGGATTCTTTATTAATTTTATTTTCGATTTTTTAGCGTTAATTCTTTACACTAAATCCAATTAAAAAAAATCACGTGCAACAGAAGAAAGCATTTGAACCAAAATAGCGTATTTAACTAGTCTACGTGCAAACTCATTGCCATAATGAAAAACCAAAATATTACAATCTCTCTCCTTTAATAAAAAATATTAATATTTTTAATTTTTATTTTTGTTATTCATTATAATATAATTTAATATTTATTTTGTATAAAATATTAAAAAGCGAAAATTATAATAATTCATATGTTAAAACGTGATTTTGTTATACCAGTTGCATGTACATTACCTTTATTCGCCATGAGGTAAGAAAATTGTCCTATCCAAAGCATACACAAATTACATTATTATCTAATTAAAATTAAAACGTGACCTCTAATAAAGATTTTTTTAATATCGAATTTATGTTATTCAATTATATTATAACATAACTCCAGCTTACACAGCCAAAGCAGTGGCGGAGCCACGTTTGTGAATGGTGGGGCTCTTGCCCCACCTCAAAATTTTTTATTTAGTACTAATAGTGTTAAAAAGTATTAATATTATGTATAAATTTATATATTTTATCAAGATCTTGCCCCACCAAAACTTAAAAAAATTAGGGACAACGATCCTGCCCCTCGTATCTCCGGGGGCTTGGCTCCGCCCCTGAGCCAAAGAAAAGCTAGAATATACTTAATCAAATTGGAAAAGACAAAAGCAGTTCTTACATTACATGACATACATAATTAACTAAAGTGATCATTAATTTTTTCAATTGTAACCAAAATATTGATAAGGTAGAAAATATAAATATTGTTATTAAGATGACCAAAAATAGTGTGATCTTATCCAAAGTAAAATCAAAAAATTGCAAATACTGAAAGAGATCGATCCATAGAGTTCTCTGATCTATATGATTCGTGGCTAATTATCAAAAACCTTTATCCTTAACCTCAGTTCCTTTGCCTATAAATTCTCCCTTCCTTCTTCCTCCATATTCATTTCTCTTTGAAGACAGTATGAAGAAGGTGTCCTTAGGCTCTGCATGGCTAATCTTAGTTGCAGCAGTGATATTAGTGAGCATCAATGCCGTCGAATCCTCACACAGAATATACCCTGAGTTTCAGTCCCTTGCTGCTGCTAAACCAGACCTTCGTTACAGAACTGCTTACCATTTTCAACCCACTAGCAACTGGATGAACGGTATGTTCCTCCGATCCGTTCGTTTCTCCATCGATCGCTTTGAATATACGAAAATAAATATTATATATATAAATATCCCGGTATTTGTTTTCGTATATTGGTTATGATATATACGTGTGTGGGAGCGTAGCCAGACTTTTGCGCTTATTGGAATAGTTTAGTAAATTAGAACATTTTTAGAAATGTCTTTCTTTAGTTTTCCTCAATCTCACAAACATGATGTAAGAAAGACATTCGAGAGATTAACATTAGTTAATTGATGAAGATGGGAGCTAGATCTAAGGATCAATTAGCAATGAGAGACGGGTTCACTTGTTTCTTAAAAAGAGCTTTTTGAAAAGATTAATCTATATGATTGATCCGTCATAAGAAGACAATTTATGATTCAGATATACAGAAAAATGAGATGAATTGAATAAACAGTTACACTTTCTATTATTATATATATAATAATATATAAGAAGGTCAAAATATTTATTAAGAAATAATATTAATTAAAAATGCTATTTTATCTAATATATGTAAAATTATTATTATTATACCCATTGTGTTTTTTAAAATTCCAAAGAGCCCCAATGCCCTCTATCTGTGTGTGTGTTTTGGACTTATTTCTAACGTTCATGCATGAATACGTATTTTTTGGATTTTGGAGATTTATATTTATGTATATGTTTCTTGCATGTGATTATTCTTGCATGTTTTCTTCTGCATGAAAAGATATCACGACGTGAATAAATAAATCCGATATATATAATTTTAAAATAAAACAATATTTCTTTACTAAATTATAAAGGCTATTTTTGACGTTAAGTAATTAGGGCTCTGAAATATTCATAATTAGAGTATATTAAAATGATGCAAAATCAATTTGCATTTCTTCCTCTTCTCCCTTTGCAGAAAATAGTATTCTCTCCGTCCCAACTAAAATGAGGTGTATTTATTTTTAGTACGTCTTTTTACACACATAGATTTAAATAACATATATTTATATCACTATTTTACACTACTTTTTAACCCTCCTAAAATCTTGTGCCCAAAAGTAACCGGGACGGAGGGAGTTAACATATCATATTAGACAAAAGTAAAGAAATTTACTTTCTTTTTGCATTATTTTATTTTATGATGAAGCATGATACTATAATATTGATACATATATTGGACAAACTAATGTATTAATATTTTAATTTCTTCATTTCATGTACCACAATGGTGATTCAACTTACAACTTTCAGATCCCAATGGTGAGTGAGCTCTCTCTTCCCATACAAAACACAACTAATCTTGTTTATTGTTTAGTGTATATTATCAATTCTTTCATCTCATAATGTTTGATATAATTTATACCAGCACCAATGTATTTCAGAGGAATCTATCACTTCTTCTATCAGTACAATCCCTACGGTTCCGTATGGGGAAATATCGTGTGGGCTCATTCTGTGTCCCGAGACTTGATCAATTGGAAAAGACTAGAACCCGCAATCTACCCATCAAAACGATTCGATATATACGGATGCTGGTCCGGTTCAGCCACGGTTCTCCCAGGCGGGAAACCAATTATCATGTACACTGGCATTATAGAGAATGTAACTAAGCATCAAGTTCAAAACTATGCTATCCCAGCCAACCCTTCAGACCCATTACTCCGAAAGTGGTTAAAACCCGACAACAACCCGTTGATCGAACCGGACAGCTCTGTCAACAAGAGTTCGTTTCGTGATCCGACAACTGCATGGTTCGGAAAAGATGGTTATTGGAGAACAACCATAAGTAGTGTTATGCATGAGGAAGGAATTGCACTTCTGTATAAAAGTAAGGACTTCATGCATTGGAATAAGGTTAAACATCCATTGCATTCTGTCAAAGGAACTGGAAATTGGGAATGCCTCGAATTTTACCCGGTCGCAAATTTTCGTCACAACACGACTGTCAATGGGCCAAAAATTAGGCATGTGTTGAAAATCAGTCTCGACGACAAAAGGTTTGAGTATTATACAATAGGAACGTATTATACCAAAGTTGATAAGTATGTGCCTGATAAAGACATGGTTGATAGCTCGAGAGGATTAAGATATGATTATGGCAATTGTTATGGTTCCAAATCATTCTACGATCCTTCTACTAATAGAAGGATCTTGTGGGCTTGGGCGAATGAGTCTGATTCTGTTAAAGACGATGTTAAAAAGGGTTGGTCAGGAATCCAGGTACGTACCCAATTCTGATCACAAGCATGCATGCATTTCACTTTAAATATGTACTACTTATGTATATCTAGCTTCACACATTTTAATTTTCAGTTGATTCCACGTACAATTACACTCGATTCCGGTGGCAAGCAACTGATATTATGGCCAGTTAAAGAAATAGAAACCCTAAGGACTATCAAGGTTCAGTTAACAAACAAGAAGCTTGCAAGCAAAGAAATTCTTGAAATTACAGGAATAACTGCTGCTCAGGTATTCTTTCAACACCATACTATGCATCTACATGTACCTTGATGGATGTGTAGTGAACATAACACATATATAATATATTATAGGCGGACGTAGAAGTGACATTCTCTTTTGAAAGCTTAGACAAAGCCGAGCCGTTTAACCTAAGTTGGGATAGACACGATGCGCAAGAGATTTGCCGTCAAACGGGTTCAACTACTGGTGGATTAGGACCATTTGGCATATTAGCTCTGGCTTCGAAATATCTAAAAGAGTACACTCCTGTATTCTTCAGAGTTTTCAAGGCTCCCGACAAGCATTTGGTTCTTATGTGCTCTGATGCAAGAAGGTCTTCTTTAAACCACGTAAATGGCGCATTTAAACCGTCTTTTGCAGGACTTGTTGATGTAGACTTGTCGAAAAAGAGGCTCTCCCTCAGGAGTTTGGTAAGATCTCTGGCATTCTTTACTCGAGTTGAGTTGTGGGAAAAAACCATCTTTTCCAGAAAGTATTTATTAGAGTATGACAAAACTTATAAACTGGTATTGATCATAGTTCTTATTTGCAGATTGATAATTCTGTCGTGGAGAGTTTTGCAGAACGGGGCAAGACTTGCATTACATCGAGAGTTTATCCTGCGCTAGCAATAAAACAAAATGCACATTTATTTGTATTCAATAACGGCACTGAACCTATTAAAATTAAAAGTTTAAATGCTTGGAGCATGAATAAAGCAAAACATATGAATGAATGAATGAATAAAATAAGTATTGATTAGAGTATGGTGGTGTTCCATAAACAAGCCATTCATGCAAATGAAATTACAAAATCTATTATTGTGATTATGACTACTTAATATATGTAATTATATATTATCAAAAATTGATCATTAACTTAATGTATGATTTTGATTAAGTTTGCCATCATTCCTTATGGATCTGTATTTTTATTGTACGGCCCAAATTTTGTAAGAAATACCTTACATTATCTTCTCGTTACCAATAAACTAGGATGTTCTCAAATATGCACAATTCATTACCAAAATTATAGCTAATGATATTCTTGCATGTACATAAGTCTTAGTAGGCGATAGAATAACCAAACTTTTGTTTTGATGTATTTTATATTTAAAAAATTGTAAATTTATTGATATATTTACGTATATTTGTGTAAAAACATTTATTATCAAATTGAATTATAGTAAAATTTATTTTTTAAATTGATATAATAGAAACTTAATCCTCACTAACAATTTTTGTTGCATCAGCCACTTATTACATTCTAACCAACAAACCAACAACTTAAAAATGATGAATAACTATCCAATTCTGAAATGAAGTTCCCAAATTGCCATGTTTTCTGTTTGTGCATTACCATTTGCCATCTCACTTTTTTTTAAAGAATTCTATTTACTCTTCCACTCCTTCGCCGGTAGAATTTTGGTTTCCGACGGTGCGATGAGTGTTAAGCATTGGTGGACGTTCATTTCTTCTTTCGTCATTCTTCGTTCTAACGGCATTGACAGGCAAAGTGATGGCCTCCGGTGGTGATGGCGGTTGCTCGGTGGTGGTCGTTAGAAATCTTATGATAAGAATATTCTATGAATGATAGAATGATGCTCATTCATACGCTTCTTATCCATGTGGCACTAACGTATATATTTAGAGGAGAATTGTATTCATAATCTAGATTTGAATGGTTTAGAAAAAAATAAAATAGTTAGTTAGAATTTTTTTTTTTTCATCTCAAAATCTACTTTGGTTAGTTTTATACTTTATTCATATCGATAAAAGTGATCTGAATACTACTTTGAAGTCATATTATTTCTTGTTCGTCTCCATAAAAACGGTCTGTATACTATTTAAGAGGCACATTATTTATCGTCTCTTTCTATTTTGAAAATTAACAAGGGAATACTTAAAAGTTAAAATGCTAATTTTTATTAATTAAGCTTAAAAGTTAAAATGCTAATTATGATTAATTAATTAAACTCAACTGGTTTATTTAAATCCAAACCATTTAATACTCCTGAATCCTGATTGATTTAATTATTTTAATTATTGTTTCAAAATTTTTTAATTATTAATTTATTTTTTAATTACAGCATTAAATTATTGCTCTTATGAGGTTATGAAATAATTTAAATTAAATAATTTAATTATTGGTATAAACAATTATTTAAATAATTTGATAAATTAAAAAAATTAAAAATTCAAATTTAAGTATCATTTATTGACTCAAGCATTAATTAATCTCGTACATAATACAAAACTCAACATAACATGTTAAAATGGAATTCACCATTCTTAAATAAAGTATTCAAAAAGATGAATCCTACAAGGCTACAACACAGCGTGAAGCTAAAGCTTAAACCATAATAAGCTTGTACACCACCAACTTACAAAATTCCACTCTATGCATCTTCTTAGATTGGAGTAATGAGTAATGTATACATGAACAAGTAGAAAAAAATACAAGAGAATTTGCTCTTCTTAAACCATGGAAGCTTTTAGTTGATCTCCGAAAGTGGAGCTCGTGGAGCACCCGAAGAAGGCCTTACTTCCTTCCCATGAAAAGACTCATAGGCATGGTTTTCCCTGAACTCTTCCTGTAGGGCTTCCATAGCCACTGTTCTAAGCGACTCGATTGTGCCCTTGCTGGGAATATCAGGCTCACTTCTCACAGGCGTCGTGCCGGTAGGCTCATAATCCTAAAGCATGGATTGCATTTGGTAAAAGGCATGTTTCTCCAAAAGCAAAAAGAAAGAAAGCAATACACTGAACTAGATATTAAAACTAGAAGTGAACAAAGAAAGCAACCATGAGTATGCCTAGAATTGAAATAGAAAAGAAGGTACCGAGTATTTCACTCCAAATGTATCAACTGTGTGTTGCTCAATACATGCAGATTGCTGGGAATGATTGCTTAGAAGATTGTCAATCGTTTCTGAATGCACTCTAGAGGTTGACAAAACTTCGGAAATAGACACTTTCTCTTTTTCTGACAAGGCTGAAGTAAAATAGATATTAAGTCAGTAAGAAGTGCACATGCATTTTGAGCTATATAGCATTTCATTAAATGGAGATGTGATAAATATAATGAGATTCAGAAAATAGAAATCTTCTTGAAAGATGAAAGATACTAGTATTTAAATTGCATTGTAGATTTTAATAATACTATGAAAATCAGGAAAAACTGACCGTCAAAACACTGAGCAATGTTGTCGCTATTTTTCTTGATATCCTCCTCAACCAAAACTCTTGCTGATTCAATCTCAGCATCATGTTGTTCATTGCTATGGAACATATCCCTGAAATAAATAAATATCAAGACTAGGGCATTGATAGTTGGTGCTGTCTTTTTTAAGAGAACGCAAGCATGGGACCATGTTAGCTCAACATTAGAAGAGAATGAAGCATGAGTGTCTGCATTAGATTATCATATAGTTATCATAATGGAAAAGCAGTCAGCACATGAAGGCATAAAGAGCGTTAAACAGAAAAAAATAATTGACATTTGAATTTAGCCTCTGAGTGATGCTGCTAGGGTCTCCTATTACCTTTTGGATGGCATAAGTAAAGAAGTCTTTTAAAGTACATTTACCAACCTAATATGTGAGTCAACAGCTGAAGAAATTTGCTTCCCCATGTCATTCAAGGAGTCTTGCATTGTTCGCCACCGATTCAAAGCAATATCAGCACTGCTTACACTGAATAAAAAAGGATCGGGGAATCAGTAAACACAATAGCATGCACTAGTACACAAATTATATTGGGACCAAAATGCAAAAGAAAATGGAAGAGCAGAGATTATTCACCAAAGAGGAAGAGGAAGAAGAGAAAGAATGAAGGACAGGTAAGAACACAAAAATATACAGATCATTAGACAAAAAGAGATGACACCATAGCAGCAAATTCTCACCATTCCTGCATGAGTAACTCCATACGAGAATGCTTAGCTTTGGAGAAATCAGCATTTTCCTTAATAGTACTATCTGCATGCGTACAGGAATCCTGCCACTTCCTTTTCAGATCTTTTGTGATCCCGTCAATTGTAGAAACATGCCCATCCAAAAACATCTTATTTTCGACTGCAGTATCCTTAAGATCATCCAACCTTGTTTCCACCTGTAAACAAAGACTTATATATCAATAGATTGGGGAAGTAAAAAATAAACACTGGTGCTGAAGAAGATTAATTAGAACCATCTCTTTCTGACGACGCATGCAATTTGAGACAAGGGAGGTCATATCGGCAATGAGCTTATCTGCTTCTGACTTTGATTGTTCCTGCAAGCATCAAACATCTTTAAGTAAAAAAGTGATACGAGTTGAATTGGGAACACAAAAAAAACGTCAAGTATTGTGAAACCTCAAAAGACTTCCGAAATGCAGCTATGCTCTTCATCTGAATTTCATCAACTTGAGTTGCATGGCATTCAAGCCTTTGTGATTCTTCCAAAATCTTAGCAACATATCCATGAATAGATTCTGATGTACTTGTCAGGTGCTCTATACTTGCAGTGAACCTCTGCAGATAACGTGTCTACTTAGAATAAACTTTTATCTGGAAAGAGTCCCAAAATTTTACTTAAGGTGAATACGCAAACCTGTTGAAGCTCTGCTGCCAAATGAGATATTTCCCCTTGATGACTAGAAAAGATAGCGTGAAGATCATTGAAAACTGATTTCACTTCAATAGCTTCAGCAGCTAAAAACTGGAGAAAGAAGAAAAGAATGTTTAAGCAATGAGCAACAGGAAATTATGCATCAAAAATAAAGCATCGTCTTACTTCTTCAATAGACTGTGAACTATCAGAGGCCACAGCAGACAGTTCCTCCAGAACAGCATTACTGCCAGCTTTGTGCGAGCGTATAATATTTTGTACTGCCTCAAAATGAGAGACATACAAATCCCTTGAAGAACTCACTTTCTGCTTTAGTTCTAAACGAGTCTACAAGGAACATCCAGGAAGAAGACATAATATATATGACTATTGGGGTAAAAAGAATAATTGTACTGCTACTAGCTTCACATGAATAAAATTAATATTAAACTACAAAGAAAGATGAAAACCTTATCGTGTATTTGAAGAAAAGAGTTGCAGAGATATTCTACACACTGCAGGTGCTCTCTTTGTTGGGATGCAGATGCAACCAATGAGCTAGAAAGGGTGGCAAGCTGCTGGGCAAGATCCAATTGAAAACTATTCACAGTCGATCTATTATCAGCACTCAATTTGTCTTCCCTTGCTGCAAAAATTAACCGTTGCAAATCTGAGTTGTGTCGGACTAAAATCTTCAGATTGGAGGATAAGAAAAACTGCTCACCAATTTTATGAAATAGTAAAGCATTATCTTTTTGGGACTTCTCCAGATCAGCCCGCAAAACACATGCTTGGTGAGCCAATGCATTCTCTGTTCAATGATTGACAAGATTTATTAGACACCATATGAGAAAATCACACCTTCAAAATTTCATCAAATACCTGCTTTTTTCTGTTCAGAGATTATAAAGTCTCGCTCTTTTAAAGAATATCTGCAAAGCCTTAGCTCATCCTCAGTGTTTGCTAACAACTTGGTAGTTAAGTCCAAATCTTTCTGCAAACATCTACACATAAGACTCAAGAATGACATAACACATAGCAGCAACCAATAACTACAACTTACTCGAGTTGCATCAAATTTGTTGCTCAAAGCACAGCACTGGTTGACCTGATCATTGTATTTTCCTTGCAATTCCACTATTTGCTGTGTACATATCTCAACTTTTAAATCTTATAAGGTATCACTATTAAGCTAGATCCTGAAAGGGTATCAAGTGCGCTAACCTTCTGGTGGTTTTCTATGGTCGTTGTCATTTGTTCAATCTGATCAGCCATAGCCTAAACAACCAAACAGATAAAATCCAAGGCAAATGAATTATATGTATAACTCATTTGATAATAGTAATTTCATAACATGTCAAGAGAATAAGGACATTCACATGAACAATTGCCGTATTCTCCATATATTATGTATGAAAAATATTAGTAATGACCCAAACGAGGAAGGGGATCACTAAGATAAAAGGAAAGTAACATTCAAGTATGAGCACCTTTCTCTCACTCTCCTCTTGATAGTACCGCTCCTTAGGGATGTACACACCATTCTTCTCCCGTGCAGCATAGACCTCTGTATCAAGAGTACATGAATGAAAATAATTGCAGAAAGTATGACTTTTAGAGAAGCATCGTATGCATGGCATATCTAACCATGGAAAATGGCAATTTACCTGATTTAAGCCTTTCAATTTCACCATAGAGATCTTTGATAAGAGTCGACTTCATCATTTTTTGGTTCACCTGCGAGTAGAAATGTAAGTTTTTTTTTGACCAACTTCTGAGAAACAATAAGAACCAGCTAATTTACTTCTTGTCACATAGAAACGAGCCAATCAACAAGATTAAAATGTTCAGGAAAAGTATTTCCACCACAGAGAACACTGGTATAGTGGTATGGGATAGTAATTAGTAAGAAATGCCGAAAGTTAGACTAAAAGTGCAAAGTCCCTGGCATATTTATGAAAATGGAAGCAACTGATTGCATTGATTACTATCAAAACATGAGTTACGTAATAAGCATAGACACTGCTGAAAAAAACTATCTCCAGTAAGTCAGTAACATACAAGATACAAACAGTAAAAAGGGATAAACAAGCAAACAGGAGCTAATAAAAAATAAAATTAAAATCAGTATATTCAGTATCTGACCTCAGGCTTATTCCTTATGTTCTTAGCCCTATGTGCATAATCTAGTGTGCTGAGGGTCTCCTCAAGGCAATGAACAGCTGGTGATACTGTGGCAATAATGCATGTCTTTGTCCTTCCCCCTAACGAATCTCGTAGAAGACGTGTCAACTTGCTGTCCCTGTTCATAGAGAGAACGTAAGAATAGAATTCAATAAGCAATGTTCAATTCAATGGAAATAATGAAGATTTTTACCTGTAAGGAATATGTCCAAGATGCTCAACGAGAGCACTTATAACACGCCCTAAGGTAAGCAAACTTTTATTTATTTCTCCGGCTTCTCTTGCCCTCCCCTAGAAACATAGTTGAACTTGAACGTTTAAAAATATGAAGAATAAAAAGGTGAAAAACTAAAGAAAAATATTTCAAGCAATCAACCTTCAACAATTACAAAGAAGCAGCAAATAGATTTTTTATAATTTTCCTAGCTGGAATATGTAGGACTAGCTCACTGCTAAGTTTGTTAGGGGCAATGAAAAGACTTCACAAAAATGCTAGGTCGTACCTCCCTTGCGCCAGAACGTGAGATGTTCTCAGAACCCGCCAAATCAACTAAATTCAACTTGCCACATTTTATTAGCTCTTCACCTTCAGGGGTTGCTTCCTTTATATGTATTGTTATGGAAAATAGAGAATGTGATCGACTATATCCAAAAACAAAAAAAAAATAAAAAGATATTCAGATTTTGATTTACTTCCAAATAACATAAAACTGCACTCATTCAGCCAGGATCGTGTAAAACCTTGATTGTTTATTCAGCAAAGTTTCTGCAGTTCGACGTTTAGCAGATCCTCTTTCAAGTAATGTGAAAATCTCGGAAGCACTTGTTACAATTTCCTCTTCAAGTCCTCTAACAAGAACGCCACCTTTGCCATCTTCCATGAGTGGCAATTGTTTTTTCTGCTTATCTTCTAAGCCAACTTTTGATATGTCATCAGGACAAAGCAAGTCAGTTATTTCTTCATTGTACAACTCCAAGAAAGTGACTTTAACGCTGTACTCTGCATTTTGACTTTCTAGAGTATCAAATATCTGTTTTACTGCTCTGGGTATGACTCCTGCTTCGGGAGGCAATTCTCCATTTGGACCACTCTTCAGAATAAATGCAAAATAAAGATCAAAAACAAACTCAGAGTACCCGAAAAAGCAGGGATGGTAAGTGAAAGTATATATATATAGTACCTTTGACCTCTTGCATTCACCCTCCATGGTATATGTTTTTCCGGTACCAGTTTGTCCATAAGCAAAGATCGTACAGTTAAAACCCTCCAAAACCTCATTAACTATCGGGATAACTGCTTGGTCATACAGATCCCTCTGCTGGGCATTAGGCCCAAACACCTACATATGCAAATAAGCTGTTATGCAGTTCTAATAAAATGGAAATGCATCCACAGTAATTAATATATACCCAATAAAGGAAATAAGAACCCTAAAGCCCTCCAAATTCTTCAACAGCAGGACTGATAACCTCCACTCAATTAGCTCCAAAACCTATAGCCTGAATGCTTCTACAATGGTACTAATTTAACTAGCTATAAAAAATACTTTTCTCGCCATGCCAAAGATCTATTTCAATTGAATCAGACAATTAATGCTTCTCCATGACTTTTTCTACCGAATGAGGATCTCATAACGAAAAAGAAGTACAACAAACAACAGTAGACCATGCAAATTCATACTCATTCACCAAAACTAGTAAGGGAAAAAATCACGCTTGGAACAATTCACCCATACCTTGTCAAATACAAAAGTCTTATCAGTCTGTTTCCCAGCGATATGCTGCGACACGGAGACCTCTCTCTGGAACTCATTGCAGGTAACCACCTGCGGTGCATTGTTCCGCAACTCGTCCTCGCTGAACGGTCTGCATAATGACCAATCAAATCAATACCAAATTGAAAGGAAAAAAAGAGCTCAGAGAACCAACCCTAGTTTGAAATCAATGCACGCTACCTGCAACGGAGGAGAACCTGAACATTAACACCCTTTTCTTTCTCGTGACGACCCGACATCTTCGAGCTCGCAGCACTCTTTGCTGCTGCGTCTAAGATCTGTCGTTAATGGCGCGATCGAAGGTTTGGTCCACCACTCGGAATGTGAGTTTGGTGTGTGAGAATTGAGGAGTGTAAAGGTGGAGCGGGACTGAATCTGCTATGCTATGCTCTGCTCTGCTCTTATAAATTTCAAATTTTGAAGAGGCGCTCTTTCACTCTTCCATTTATATTATTATTATATATGTATTGCTGAGTGGTGGCTGAGTCGTCCGATCACAATTCACACACTTGAGATCGGACGGCTCTTGTTGAGTGGTGGCGACTGCGGTCTTAAAATAACGACTTACAAACAACTCTATGTAATTTACGTATATGTCCTCGCTTCGATCCATTGGGCTTTTGAGTTTATTGGGCCTAAGCTTTTAGTGATATAGCAATTCTTTTTGGGCCTTAGTTTAGATTATTCCTATGATTATATAGAGTAGATTAATATTAAACATAAATTATGTATACAAAATGAGAATAAATTTAAATAATCTATTTATTTAGAATTAATTATTATGATTAATTTAATATTATGGAAATGTGAAAGAAAGAAGAAAATTAAATCAAATTTAATACGTAGAGAATATTATAATTATTTATTTATTAAAATAAAGATTATATTTTTTCGCTTTTTCACATGAGGTTTATTTCTGATTCAAAACTTATATACGTGATTTTAAGTATTTTTCATCTTTTATTTTTGAATTTGTATTTTTTATTTATTTTTTGATATTAGGTATTTTGATTGTTGCCTCTTTATTTTATACGTGATTAAATGTAAGTAAATGTGATACAATGTGTTACTCTCTCCGTTCCTCTTTAGTTGACGCGTTTTATATTCAACTGAGTCTATTATAATAATGAAACGTGTCAACTAAAGAGGAACGGAGGGAGTATTTTATATCTTAATATGATCGTTGAGATACAAAAACGAGACACTAAATCTCATCTAACGGCCGAAAAAATAAGAATATATTATTTGGATAAACGAACCAAGTATCTAGAAGATATTGTATTCCCATAATGGTCTCCTATTTATATACACATCTCAATAGTCGTGATTATGCCTATAATCATTTATATTTATGTAATTTAATTACTAAATACTATCATAGAAAAAAGCAACATAATTCATAAATGACAAAAAATAATGCAATTATATTATACCTTACAAGAGAGAAATTTAAATTCGGCCACTACCTTAGTTACCAACGTTAACTTCGATGAACAGAAATTCTTGAGGCACCACCATTGATTCTCCCTTCACCTCTTCTTCTTCCTCCTCTCAATCTTTCTCCATCACCATCTTATCCCTTCCCCACAACTTCTAACATCATTCACATCAACATCCCTCCAAAAAGTAATCCATTCCCATCACGGAACTACAATGTCGCAATCCGCTGATACCAAATTCCGGGCGGTTGGCGCCACCGAGCTGAGCTGGTGCCGCGCTGTCCCCGGTGGCACTGGCATCACCGTCCTCGCCCTCCTATTCTCCAAGCCCCCGGACGTCCCCTTTCTCCAGAACGCCCTCCGCAAGCTTCAAAACGCCCATCCGATCCTCAACTCCAAGCTCCGGTTCGACCCGGGATCCAACACCTTCTCCTACGTCACCCCCCAATCGCCGCACCTCGAAATCAACCCCTTCGATCTCCAATCCACCGCCCAGATCATCCGCGAGAGCCCCTCCATCCCGCCATTGGAGCTCGTGCTCGAGCACGAGCTCAACAAGAACTCGTGGCAGAATCCCGACCCCTCTGCAGACGTCGATCTCTTCTTCGCCAGCCTCTACACTCTCGAGAAGAGCATGTGGGTGCTCGCGCTCCGCCTGCACACCTCCGCGTGCGACAGGGCGGCCGCCGCCGCGCTGCTCAGCGAGCTGGTGGCGCTGATGGAGGAGAAGGAGGGGATCGAAGGGGAATCCGACAAGGTTAGTTTAGGGATCGAGGATTGCATCCCTTGCGGGCAGGGAAGCAAGCCGTTTTGGGCGCGCGGCGTCGACATGTTGGGGTACTCTCTCAACTCCTTCAGATTGGCCAATTTGAACTTCACAGACACCGCCTCGCCGAGGCTGTCGCATGTCGTTAGACTTCGGATGAATGCGGATGATACTGGCCGGATTCTTTCCGTAAGTGAATTCTATCATTTGATTGATTCCTTGTGGCTTTAATACATGTGTAGTTAGGTGAATAAGAATTCATGAGGGAATGTTAAGGTTGGTGGTGAATTATTGTGTTCTGCATTTATGCTTTGTTGCTGTAAGCTTGCATTAGTCCTAACAAGTATCGATTACTACCTTTTAGAACACTGTATATCTGAAATATGCGTGCTTCATTAGTTATGGTCTAAGGATGTTAGTGATTCCTTTTGATGGTTTTAGTTTAGATGGGATGAACTTAATCCCGTGAGGGTACTCTTCAATGCAGAATGATAGCCATAAAAATCAAGACTTGAGCAATTTATTATCATGCTGAATTGTAGGTATTGAATTTCTAGTTGATAAGATTGAAAATCACTGAGGGTGCTGAGTGATATTATTGCCGTGTGCAGGGGCGGATTCAGAAATTGCACTTGGGGTGGGCTAAAAAAATAAATTTTTCAAAACACTATATTTTATACATGCACAAAAATTTTGGGGTGGGCTAAAAGTGTATTGGGCCTTAAAAATATACATATATAACACTATAAATTTTGGGCTTGCACTGGGCTGAAGCCCAGTGCAGCCCCTTAATAGATCCGCCCCTGGCCGTGTGTATAGTTGTATTTGATCAGCTTATCTTTTTACATTCAGATCATAGTTTTGTTGCAAATAAAGAAATGTATTAGATAATCGTAAGAGCTACAAATTATTCTGACCAGGATAACGAGAAATGGAAATGGTGAGTGTTGGCTCATTGTTTGTTGTTCTACGAATGGATCATTTCCATGATGATTTCAAGCTTATGAGTTATAGTATTAACTTGTATATCTATCATCCCAGACAGCTATTCCTGCTTTCTGATTTCAGTTTTGGCATTACTATCACAGCGTTGCAACTCTAGTAAGATTAAGTTAAGTGCGGCTTTAGCAGCAGCTGCATTAATCGCTTGTCATGCCTCAAAAAGGTTTCCTGATGAACAGTGGGAGAAGTATGCGGTTGTAACTCTCATGGACTGTCGTTCTGCTCTTGACCCCGTGCTTAGCAGCCACAATATTGGTAAGTTGTGTTTCATATGCTCTCTTATAAAGTCGAGAACCATGTAAAGTTGGCAATGTCGTAATACCAAGTAATGAAAGAAACATAGGTGACCTATAAGTTGTGTTCATGAATGTATTAATGATATTTATTTATATGAAAATCGAAATATAAACAACACGATCATTAGGAAATCTTTATATATGGCACTCTTTAACACATTCATCGTTTTTCTAATCTGTCCTCCCTAGCTTCTGCTAAACAAGAGAGCGTAACAAGAGGTATATTATCACTTTGTTACTTATTAGTATTACAGCTCTTGATTCAAGAAATCATCTATATATCTAGATTTTTTATCACCTTGAGTAAAATGTGTGATCAGATAGTTGTTGACTGCACCTGCTGTTAAACTCGTTCTAACCATATTGGTCGAAATACTGCAGGTTTCTATCACTCTGCTATTATGCACACTCACGACATTAAGGGAGGAGAAAATTTGTGGGAGCTTGCGAAACGAGTCCATTCTTCGTTTATGAGTGCCAAGAACAAGAACAAGCATTTCACAGACATGGCTGATCTGAACTTCTTAATGTGCAAGGCTATAGAGAACCCCAGCCTGACTCCAGCATCATCTCTTAGAACTTCACTCATCTCTGTCTTTGAGGATCCCATGTTCGACCCTCCGAACAAACTGAAAGAGGTCATTGGACTTGAAGACTTCATCGGATGCGCCTCAGTTCATGGAGTAGGGCCATCAATCGCGGTATTTGACACGATAAGAGACGGGAAGCTAGATTGCGCCTTTGTATACCCATTCCCGCTGTTTTCAAGGGAGCAAATGGATGACTTTATAGACAGAATTAACAGGATTCTATTGAAAGGAATAGCTTAAACTGGTTTGATACATATATCATGATTGCTGTCTCAAAAAAGAGCTGTTGTAACGTGTAACTTAGGTCTTCTGAATGCATATTACCCCATTAGAAAGTAGTACTTTTGATGAACTATATTTCTACCCTAACTTTTATTGGGCAATGAAAAATTCATTCATACTCACGTTTTTTCTTCGTGGTTTAAAGTACGTCGTGCCCATCTCAATCTCGTATTTCGTTTCTTTTTATGCGTTTAGGTACTTATGATTAGGAGTGTAGATGAGCCAAACCAAGCCGAGTATGCTCGTTTAGAATATTAGGGTGATCAAGCTTGCCTCGAACTTTTGGCATACTATTCAAGCTTGGTTTCAAATGTAATTATCGAGTTCAAGTTCGGCTCGTTTGATATTCATATTAATGATTTTTGAGCTCAAGCTTGAGTTTGGGCTTGGCTTGGCCTTAGGGGTTTAAATGAGCCGAGTCGAGTCGAGTATTGCTATACTCAAACTCGAACTCGGTTCTTTTGAAGAAGCTCGAGCTCGAGCTCGACTCGGCCGAGCTTGGTTTTTTTGAGCTCGAGCTCGAGCTCGATGCCATACTCGTGAGCTCGAGCTCGACTCGGTTAAGCGCTCGATTGCGGAGTGTTACTCGAGTTTGAGCTCGAGCTCGAGCTCATTTAATCTCGTTAAGCTCGAGCTCATTCAAACTCGGTGAGCTCGAGTTCGTTTAAGCTCGTCTGATACATGCTTCAACAATATATAATATATTATATAATATGTGCTTGAGCTCGATTAGGCTCGCGAGCCTAACGAGTCGAGTATCATGAAACTCGAACTCGGGCTCGGTACCAACTCGAGTAGCTCGAGCTCGAGCTCGAGCTCGACTCGACTAACATCGAGTCGATTTCGAGTAATTTTCGAGCCGATCCCGAGTAGCTCGCGAGCTAGCTCAACTCACTTACACCCCTACTTGGCCTGGTATAAATTTTAATTTTATAAAATTAGTTATTTCAGCTTGAGACCTTAATTTTATAAAATTAGTTATTTCAGCTTGAGACCTGACTAAATGCTCGATTGAATACTCAATTAAAGGTTCGACGGAAGGTTCATGAACAGACTCGATTAAATGCTCGTGAACAAACGAACTCAAACATGTTCACGAATTCAACGAGCCGAACATAGTTAGTCTCAAGCTCGGCTTGTTTACTAGCGAGTCTAGATCCAGACGAGCCGAATCTCGAATAGCTCACGAGTAACTTTGTTTGTTTACAACCCTATATACGATGTTACCTCATACACAATCAGGTTGAAATGCTGCATGAAATGAAAGATGTGGATGGCTTGAAAACAGAGCAAAATGGACATGGATAAGCAAATAGCATGATTCTTGCTTGCACTATTCAATTTGGTAGGGAGAAAGTTGTGATGTTGTTTTCTAACAAGTACAAGATTCCTAATCCCCACGAACTAAACTACATTACAAAATGGGTGTGAAAGGCTAATCATACCTAAACAATCTAAGAGTGCATGATGAGTCATATAGCTCTCTTAATTCTAAAGAAACTCATCAACCAACTCCCCAAAATCGAACCTCCCATTGCAGCACTCAACGGCATTGATCACTTCTTGAAATGCATTGACACTGCATGGTACCACCAATCCATTTCTTTGATTGAACCCGAACTCGTGCTCGGCCTTCTCCAAAATGATCTTCAACAACGGGTGCGATAGGTAGCTCGTGGGCACCACGAATCTCTGCCGTTCGCCTCCCACGTACACAACAAAGGTCCCCGTGGGCGTGGCAGTGGCCGTGGTGAGGGAGTACCCTCCTTCATTTTCCCTCTCCCTCAACAAGCACTCGTAATGCGATTGCTCCGAGTCAGCATAGCTCGTCGCCTTCGCTTTCTTGGATAGTTTTCTCATTGAACCAAGTTTTTTCCCCAGCATATTGGAAGGTGGGGAGTGGATAGGGAATGGTGAGATTGGAGGGGAGATTTTTTGCATCAAGGGAGAATGTGAGAGAGGTTTCTTATGTAGAGAAATGTAGGGGGTGGTGAGCTTTTGACTTTGACATAATTCTTATATTTTCTTGAATTAATCTTTGATGTCTTGTGGTGGGTGCATTTGTTATGGAGATTGCTTTCATTTACTTTGACTTGTTAAATAGTTAATAGAGGAATGTTAGGTGATATGAGATTAAGATATGTCTTAAATTGCTAATCAATAACATTAACAAGACATGTATATATGGCATTGAACTACAACACTGCAAGTGGCTAAACAAGGCAAATAACTATTTATTTTTATAAATATATGTGACGTACTCACATAATTATTAGATTACTTAGTCTCAAAATTCACATACTTTTATTTTTATTTTTAATTTAATCTCTAAAATACATAAACTTACAAATTTTATATTGACAAACATATAAAATTGAGACTCATAACTTCCATCAATTTAAATTTAATTGAGAAAAGTCATTATGAAGAAAAAGAAAATCGTAAATTTATATATTTATTTATATTTTTGAATAATCACCAGAAAATTAAAAAATAGTAAGTCTATATATTTATTAACTAAATTGAAAATTTATGAGAATTTTTAAGTATATTAATTTTAAAACAATATCCTGATCGTTTATATGTTCAGTAGATTCACATGATGATGGTGTTACCTAAATAAATTTAATATACTAATTTTTGTGAATGTTAAGCTTGCTCATGATCTCCTAACCTATATCATCTACCCACGTTCCAATAAATAGGATAATTAATTTGTTTCAAAATCAATATAGATAAAGTTCAATATAAAATTATATCATACTATAAAATATCTAACATATCAATAACTCAAAACCCATTTTCCTAAAAAATGATAATAATTTTTTAAACCTTTTGTTTTATTAGATAAATACAATTAGTATAAATAAACCCTTGATTAGTTATAACTGTTCCATTATTGCAAGAAAACCAAACATATATACATACATATTTTTTCAATATGCAACTTATACTATCAACCACCAAAACCACTTTTATTTACAACTATTAATTTTTCCCAATAAAAAAGAGTGAATTTCTATTTTGATATTAGAATAATAGGCTGAGTCAAACTACCAACTTTTGGCATAGAGTGGTGACCTCCATGATGAAGGTAGAAAAATATTATAAAAAAATGGGCATATTCGTTTTAAGAAATTATAAAAAAAAAAAAGTAAGCAAAGACGGCAGTTTATTGCATATAGAAAATTTGCAAATGGCAAGAAAATTTGGGTTCATTATTGGTTGGATTTTTTAAAGTTGTCAAAAGAGATAGAGAGAGAGTGAATGGCTTAGAGCCTAATATTTCTACCTAAGTCGATGTGAGAGATGAAATTAACATTATTTATTATTTATTTTGTATCATTCTTTGATTGATATTCTCAATATTTAATAATACTTCATTTGTTACGTTAATAACAATTCATTTAATTTTTATGCGAAACTCAATAACTATGTAGTATTACATAACAATCAATGAACATTTCATTTCATTTGGGACGGGTACCTGATCTTGTTCCAATCCCGAAAACACTCATTTTTTAGTTCTGGTTATGGTCCCGATCGAATTTCTGAATTCCAAAATTTCGAAATTGAAAATTTAAAAAAAAGGATACATATAAAAATAAAATTTATGAAACTTCCCGAGACATACATTGATCAATTGCATTAAGATAAAAAAAAAAAAAAAAAAGTAATATACTTAACTTTTTTTCTTTCTAGGATCTTATATGAAATGATGATATTATTGTAATTTATGTCTATACACGATCGTGATTATAATATTGAACAGCACTGAAAGGACATAATATGCAGTTAATCTTATTATTTGGGAGTAATAGGTAGAATTTCTAATGATTTATTCATTTCTTTCGATTTTTCTTATGATTTATTATCGTTTATTAAAAACACAAGTTTTTAATATTTAATGAAATTTCTAACCGCATCAAATCCAGACTAAATAAGAGTGGATTATAAATCAATATATTATTAAGTCATATAATTAAGTCATATAGGCCGACAGTAGCACAAATAATTTTAAAAAATATGAATATTTGTGCAAATTATTACGATAAAGAATCTAAAGTTTGTTTAAAATTTATATATTTACATTATATTTTTTTTCCATTATTTCACTTGGAATGTTGTGAACTATCTTTTTAATTTTTATTTCCATAACTTAGCTTGGATTTTTTTACAAAATACCTTGTTCTATTTTATTTTCAGTAAATAGAAAAGGGTTTACATCATTGTACAATTGATTTACGGAAGAAGTTGAATGGAATTTGGTGGCGGAAACTTCTATTAAAGAAATCCGACCAAACTTTAATGTTGTCAACCAAAACAAACATTATATATTTAATTATTATTTGTATCATTGTATGTAACTATATAACTACTTAACATACCATTAACGTTTTCATCAATTTTACTTGTGGAGCAATGTAAAAGAGGTGGCTTTATGATTCTTTAACTATATATTATATATTTTTCTCAATGTATAAAAAATGATAGATATATTTCAATTTATTACAATAAAATAATAAACAAATTGTGGGATGGATGTATGACACATAAAATATTGATATCGAATCCGAAATATAGGAGTACTCAATTCCTTTCAATAAACATGATGGGATCGGGATTCCTGGTCCCAATCCCGAAAAATATCAAATCATTTCGGTTCAGGTCCCAATCGAGATTTCAAGACTCTCGATTTTCGAAATTAAAAATTTTTAAATCATGGTCCGAATCTGGTCCCCGAAAAATGTCTCAAATAATTTCGAAAAGGACCATAATTTTTAAAATTTTAAAATTAATTTCGAAAAATCAGAAATTCCAATGGGAATTTGAAACTCCCAAAAATATTTCTCAATTTCGGTCCGAAAATAATTTACGAGTAAATAAATATATATTTGAAAATTTATGAATTTTGATGCCTTTAATAGTTACTTAAAAGAGGCCCAAAGCCCAAATAGTTTTCACTAGAATGCTGTGGCCCATTTAGAACTTAAGTACATCAATAAATATTAAAACTCGAAAATTTTCTACATTTTTCCATTCAATTTTCTAGGGTTTTTTTGTTTTTGAATTTGGGGTTAAAATTGAATTCCCACAGAAATTGCATCCTCGCTTCACTATAAGCTTTCGCCATGAGCAGATCAGGACAACCTCCGGATCTCAAGAAGTAAGCTTCTTGTACAGAGTGTTCATCCTCTGTGTATGTGTGTGTGCGTGTTTGTGTTGGAAACATGCTTTCTGACATTTATCCTTCTTTGCGATAGGTACATGGATAAGAAGCTACAGAGTGAGTTCTCTTGTTCATTTTTGTTTCTATTGCTAAGCATAGTGCAAAAGTTTAGAGTTAAATCGTAGCTGCCTAGCTGGAAGAGTAACATTTTGTTTAGAATAATGTTTGATTCAGTTAGTTAATGTATGTTCAGTTGCATTCTTCTGTAGCTTGTTGCTCTTAGTTTTGCCGAACAGTAGGGAAAATTTTGTCTGCTTTTTTTGTTGATAAATGGCTAGCTCTTGATGGGATATTTGAGTGTGCAGCATATTTTGTCTTTGTGATTAAGCAATAATCTGCATAGTCATTGGCATTTGTCTTTTTTCATACAGAGTTAGATTAGGCAGTGTTGATAAGTCTGGCTTAAAGAATGTCAATGCATTAGATTCTAAAATGAGATCGAAAGGTACAGTCGATGTTTAGATTGAAGCTGGTTGTTTCCCGTTGCAAATATTGGTTGAATGTTGTAAGTATGTCAAGGAGCTCGAGTTACTAAATACATGATGCTCGCTAGTTATGTCTAGTAAGTGGAGTATCATTTGTGTGTTAATATCCAAAACTAGCCAAAAAACTTAGTGAAAGAAAGATTGTTTGGCTATTTTTTGTTTTGCATCATTATTTATTTCAGTCACCAATACGAACTTTATTTCTTTAATATTCAAAACATTGTTTAATTCTTGATTTAGTACGTTGTACACTATGCTGGTTAATGGCTTCCTTGCGTTCTGCATTAGTACTTCAGAAACTTCATAGCTTCTCTGCAGTGATGAGCCTTGTTTTGTGTGTTCGTGTGCCTGTGCTCTAAGTCGACACTGATGTTGAAAAATACTGTATGTTCTTAGTCAAGCTCAACGCCACCCGTATGGTAGTTGGAACCCTTCGTGGCTTTGATCAGTTCATGAATCTGGTGGTGGACAACACCGTTGAAGTGAATGGAAATGACAAAACTGATATTGGCATGGTGGTGAGTAGTATTTTAATTTCATGTGGTTGTTTAGCCCTATGCATAATCTCTTGATTTGTTTGAAAAAAATTGTGCTTTTTATTGCAGGTCATCAGAGGAAACAGTGTGGTAACTGTTGAAGCTCTCGAGCCAGTCGCTAGAGCTCAATGACTGTACATGTTTACTCGTCGACTCGATCGATTTTATGGCCGAGTCTCTAGTTTTTCTTATGTTATTTGAATTTGCAATTTCGAGGGTGTGCCTACTCGTTCTTTGCATTGCTTGCAAGTTTCATATTAATGAGTGGGCTTAAGGTTCTTGAAATTTCATGCTAATGTGAGTAGGATTTTAGAAATTGCTAGTTTTCAAATTTGCTTGCAATTTATAAATACTAAAGGTTTCTACTCAATGTGATATCATTGAGAGCATATATATATATATATATGTATGTATGTATGTATGTATGTATATTTAATATACCTTATAAATTATTAATAGATTTGAAAAAAAATTAAAGAGGTGAACTCATCAGCTTTACAAATCGATCTAAATTGCAGCACCCATAATGTGCTTTTATAGTATTAATTTTATTGGTATTGTTTTTTTTTTTCTCCTACCATTTCTCAAAGCAATTATTTAATTTATGTTAAATTTAGGATTGCTTTACTCTCATTACATTATTTAGTATGTTAAATGAGTCACTTTTGAAAGTTCTGGGGTCTAAATAACACTCTAATGTGACTTGATAATATTTAAAGAGCCCACTAATAAAATATGCATACTAAATTCTAGCAGTATATAATATGCTACATGTACATATATGTCTTATTTGAAACGGTTTTCCAACCGTGTACAATTTAATTTGCTTGTGATTGATGTGACATGTCACGTATATAAATAATAAATCTTGATAAAATTTTATTCAACTTTCATTTTTCGACAATGGTTTATTGATTATGATATAATTTAATATATATTTTATAAAAAGTTAATAAAAATAAAAATTTATAATGTTTCTTATATACACGTTACGTTATAGTATTGCATCAGTTACGGACATGTTAATTGTCTATGTGGTTGTCAATTTGTTTTTAGGAAAATCAATAAAACATTCAATAGATAGTGCACAATACTTTAGTTCTTTACCCAATAAACAAATAAGTCACTAAAGTGAATAGAGTATTTTACTACATGTTGATGATGTTTGGAATATTTTACATGTAATTAACCTCACCAACATTCTCTAAACTCTGCAAGAGGTCGAAATAGCTGATGTCATATATAATACTCCCTCCGTCCCAATAAGCATGGTACAAAACTTTTGGCCACGATTATTAATGATAATGTATAAAGTAGTGTAAGAGTGATAAAGGTGGTATGGTTCATACCTTTTTAAATGGATAACTTTTACTATTTTAGAAATGTGTCAAGTTTAGTGAAACGTCCAAATAAGAGAATTGTGTCAAGTTTAATGGGACGGAGTGAGTATGTTGCGCTACTAATTTTTTGTTATATAAATTGAGAGTGAGGACTGATGATAGTGAGAAATGAGATTGGCTTTTGGAGTTCAAAATTTGAAACAGTTGCAACGGCCACATAATTTTGGGGGAGCGTTTGGTTCAGTCTCGGCTGCTTTTGCTTTTGATGAGGAAAAAAAGAATTGATGTTCGCTTTTTGCTCTTTAATTTTCTGGGTTTTCCCTTCTGCTTTCAGCTGTCCAAACAGTCCGTTACACACATTTCTTTCTTTTATATATATTTTTATTTAATTATTTAGTGGAAAAAAGTGAGCCATATTTTCAACTTCCTTTGCTTGATTAGCGATAATTTTATTTGTGTTGTCCTAATTTAGATGATAAAGTGACTCTAATTAAGCTTAGCTTCTATAATATTCATTTGACTAACAAATCTAAACAATAATCATAAATATAAGAAATTATAAATCTAACAATTTTATTATATTTTAATCTATTTCCCCCCTAATTAATATATTGTATTGTTCTCTTTTATTATTTGGAACGTCTTCTACAATTTAAGAACTGGGGTGAAATTTATATATAGCAACATTGTTTAAAATTTTAATGTATTTATTAATTAAAAAATAAAATACAAGGAACGATTATGACATATTAGAACTTAATCTTGTAAAAAGAAGTACCACTATATACCAAATTTTGACATTTATGCATTTCCAAAGGCTCCAAATTATTACATGCAACTACATCAATTTGCATGTTTTCTTGCATTTATTGACGTATTTAATGAGTTAATTTATGAATACATGACATTAAAATTATGGATCAAATAATAAAATAACCAACAATATGTATGATAATTGATAAGTACTAATAACTCGTTGTCAATATGCCATATCTAACCTTTTGGAATTTGGAGAATAAGTTGAAATAAAACATTTTGTTTTTTAGTGGACGTAAAAGAAATCTTGCTTCTTATAATTCTTCTGAACTTGCATTATTTTTTATTAATTGTAGTTTTTTGTCACATGTCCACAAATTGGGGCCATTATGTTGGCCACTAAGGTAATTTGCGAGCAACTTTTGTAGTTATAATAATTAATTAAAAGCACTTATTCATGTTTTCTTGTCACCCACATTAGAGATTATTTTATTATGAGCCCTCATAATCAAATTAGGATGAAAACTACCCCACTTAGCACAAGCAAAAAGCTGCACATTTATTTTTTTGATAATTTACACACACATCCACAATCTTATTAACATACTATAAGTGGTAAACGAACATACATATTTGTAAATTATTTGAGACTGGACTCAAAAAAGCTTATTCAGAGCTTCACTCAATAGTAAATGAGCTGAGCTTAAGTTCGATTTTAATCTCAGTTTTTTTATTACGTCGAAATCGAGTCGAACATTGTTTGACTCGTTAAGTTCGCAAACATGTTCGAGTTTGTTTGTTGAAAAAACATCTTAACATTCGAAACGAGCCAAGCGGCTGAACTCATTTGCGCCCCTATTATAAACAACTCCTTTTTTTTATTATTAATATATTTGAGTGAATTAGTTAACATAATGGAATTTGGATCAACTTGTAATATTATGCTATCATTTATACTATTGGTGAGGACCAACCATCTTTGTCACTCTTACACTACTTTATACAACTCTCATTAATAATCGTATCAGAGAAAAAAATGTCATGTTTAATGGGAGGAAAGTATCATACAACAAAAATTTGTAAAACTAGATTGTATGTTATTATGCTACTATATATTTTCTGACAATATTTATAAAATTAAGGCCCATATGAAAAAAAAGTCCAAATATCCTATTTTAAAAAATAAATAACTAATTATGGTTTAAAAATTAAATGGCAAATAAAATTTAATGCCAAATAATTTAAATTGTCAGTTATTTGTACCGTTTTAAGGTAACTTTAGGCCTTCGTTATTGCTTATAAAGGAACTCTCATCTTCAACTATAGTTCTCTCTGTGTAAGCAGAGAACTCCATAACCACATTCATTGCAGCTCCCAACAAATCTCCTACTTTAGACTACATACCCCTGCAGAAGTCAAATCAAATCGCAAATTGCACACGAAGCAATGAATCAAGATATACATTTCAATGAATGATGATGTCCAAGTCTTAACTCCCACAACAAGAACTTTGCTTCAATCCAACTCCACTCAACGATTAAGTTCTAAGCATCCAAATCCCTACAAAAATCACCCCACTAATCTACAAGAATCATCTCTTCAAGAGAATGACAGATATACTCCAATCCCCATCGCATTTGCCTTCATCTTCAAGCTCCATTACACCCACAGGCAATGATGGGTTCCTTTCACACCAACAAGCTCTTCGCAATCACGAGCCCCTTATTAATTTCGGCCTTGTAGATTTGTACGGTGGGAGTCGTGGGAGGATACAAGTACAGCGAGGAGAAAGTGTTGGTGCTGTTGAGGCGGAGGGAGGTGAGGAAGAGCTGTCTGTTTTGGCCCTTTTGCTGACTGTTTTGAGGAAGTCTTTGGTTGGGTGTAAGTACACAGGTGGTGAGAAGTTTGGTGTTGGGGAGAAGAAGATTATGGAGATTGGTTGGCCTACAAATGTTCGACACATTGCTCATGTTACATTTGATAGGTTTGATGGCTTTCTTGGTCTTCCTGTTGAATTTGAGCCTGAAGTCCCCAGGAGGCCTCCTAGTGCCAGGTAGTTCTTTCATTCAAGTTCTTTGCTGTGAATGGTGTTTCATCATAGTTTCCCTATATTAGTAATGCATTCTAACTGTGTTTATTGAAATTGCTTGTGTGTGTGTGTGTGTGAGGGTGATATAAGGGAGTTTATTATGGAACATGGTTTGAAATAGAGGATGTTTTGTTTGTGTGATTTTTAATGAGGGACATTGTTTAGGGCTCTGATTGATTAAAGTAATCTGATCAACTGTTATGAGTAGCACAATAAATTCCATATCTTGTGAGGATGTAGGAGTTTTAAGCCCTTCTCAGTGTTGTTGGATGGAAGTGTTTTAGATATGAATGAATGCTATTCTGCAGTTTCACAATTTGAAGATCAATGGCTTTGAATCTCAAATCTCAGTAGCCATGAAATTGGTGATACTCGTTGTCTTCATCTACATCGAGAGTTCAAGTACTGTATGCTATCAAGCTAGATTATAGGTTTAAGGAGAAGAAGATACGCCCATTTCTTTTACTGGTTGATACGCTTTCTTGTGTCGATTTTGTATTTCTTGGCGATCATATTGGAGACCGATAAACATAGAGTGCCTTCTCTCGTGTACAACAGTATGATAGTGACTAATACTCAACATAGATGTCATCTCAGATAACAGCTTCATTACTTGCATCAGGAGAAGTCTCATATCTTTTGCACATTTGAAGAAGATCATGGTTTTCTATGCTTCTGTTCCTAAATTTGCTGCATATTTTCTTCCCACTGCTGTATGCTTTGGTTCAACAAAGAAATCTTAATTTCTTCAATTTCAACTGCAGTGGTCTCTAAAAAGAAGAAAAAAAGAACTGGTTTTCTTTTACACTTTTAAAGTGTATTGCATCATATACTGACCTCAATGTTTCCATGGTATATACAGTACGAGAGTCTTTGGAGTTTCGACAGAGTCCATGCAACTCTCTTTCGACCCTAGAGGTAATTGCGTACCAACTATACTACTGATGATGCAGAGGCGCTTGTATCTGCAAGGCGGTCTCCAGGTAACAAAGTGATCATAAATCTTTTTTTGTGTATTAACATGTACGAGAACAAGAGATGTCGAACGATCTTTCTGATTCGTCTTTGTAGTTAACTTTTATTTCCTACAATTCCAGTCTGAAGGGATCTTCAGAATCAATCCGGAGAATGGGCAGGAGGAGTATGTGAGGGAGCAGATAAACAATGGAGTGATCCCAGAAAACATCGATGTTCATTGTTTAGCAGGCCTACTTAAGGTGCCTTTTCTACGAATTCATAATCATCGGTGATGAATAGATCTCGATTTTGTACTATAGATTGGATTGACAATATTCTAAGAACCTCAAATTTTCTCCAACCAGTGCAGTGTGTGGTAGATTAGCCTAAAGTAGATGTACTTCTTTGCAGGCATGGTTTAGAGAACTACCAAGTGGGATATTGGATTCTCTCCCTCCCGAGCAGGTGATGGAGGCACGATCCGAAGAAGAATGCTCCCGACTTGTAGGGTGCCTCCCACCTACAGAAGCTGCATTGCTGGATTGGGCCATCAACCTGATGGCTGATGTAGCACAGTTCGAGCATTTCAACAAGATGAATGCTCGTAACATTGCTATGGTTTTCGCGCCAAACATGACCAAGGTCAGCAGAAACCGAGCATTTCTCAGACCGGCCTAATCCACAATTTGAGCAGCATTTGTGTTTTTGTGTTTTTCTTTCCCCTTAAAACCATGCATGACTTGTTGCTTCCTGCAGATGTTGGACCCTCTGACAGCACTGATGTATGCTGTGCAAGTAATGAATTTCCTCAAGACTCTCGTTGTGAAGACGCTACGAGAGAGAGAGGAATGTGAAGTTGAAGTTGGTTCTACGCTGCAGGCTGAGCCTTCGGATGAGGATGGCCATTACAGCACCATGAGGCCAAGAAACAATCTTGAGGAAGACGAAGCAGAAGCTGATAAAGAGCCTCTGTTGAATCAGATGAGCTCTTCTTCTTCTTCTTCTTCTTCTGAGGTGGAATCAAGAACGCTTGATGGAGAAACTAACGGCTTTCTTACTTCAATCGAAAACGTACTATTCGAGGGAAAGGGAGAAGAAGATCATAGGCCTGCAGATATCCCACTTTCAGTTGGCACAATCAAAGATGATGGAGTCAAATGCCTAAGTGAAGCTGTGACAATTAGAAAGCCTCAGCCTAGAAGCCGGAGGACGAAGACGAGCAATGCAAACGACGAGAAGAGAGGGTTGAGTAAACATGCTCCAAGATCAGGTGTTCATAGTGAAGGAATTGCAGAGAAGAACAAGGATTTAAGTGCAGTGAGCCGTGTAAATTCGCAGAAAGAAAGGTTGGAGGCATGGAGGTAAGGTTCAAGGATATCATGGCTCAAGATTTTCAATTTTTTCTTGTTATTTATGTTTTTCTCTAGATAACCATTGTCATTTATTTGCAGTGTGATAGTGATTTTAATGTGCATGATTCAACTATTGTGATTGCTTGATTCTTGAATTTTTACCTCCTTTAGTTGTTTTTGTTGGCAAAAAGATATCCCGTCCCATTATTTTCGACTTGTTTCTTTTGAGCATGTAAACTGACAATTAAAAGCGAAAATTCTCAATTACTTAGACTGAGAGACAGCAGCACGAAAAATACGGTCTTTATCCCCAGACATATTCTGTTCATGTTATTGAATCCTGTTACCTCCAGTCTGTCTATAAACGGCACGGAAATATGCAGAGTTCTCAATCTAAAACTGCTGAACCTTGATCAGAGGCCAACCAACATTGTGGATGAATAGAGAGTTGCTTAATTCTTAGCCCCGAAACCACGAGGACCAGGCCTTGCAGCTGAGTCTGCAAATTGCTTTCTTGATTCTGCTTTTTTCTTTCTCCTTGCAGTGCCAGGGGGGCCCTGAAAGGTAAGAGGAACGGACCACATATCACAAAAAGTTATAGAAACTAAGGGATATATTCCCTCCACAAAATGCAAATATAGCTAAACCATAGCATGATCACCTTCTGTTCTGCCTTCATGACTTCCTCAAGATTGCTCATTGTAGGAAGTGCCCCACCTTCCATTATGCCCATCAAGCTCTTCATCCGTACACGCATTTGGAAAATCTGAGCAATAAGTTGGCTCACCTGAAAAAAGGAGTAAGTAATAATGCAATAATACTAAGAGATATGCATGAGAAAGAGGAAGTAGAACAGTTTTAGCTATCAACTTAGTTTGGCCTTCTGTATGTACCTGTTGCTCTGTTTTACCAGATTCTCTAGCAATCCGTTTCCTCCTTTCAGGCGACCCCGCCAGTAGTTCTGGTTTTTCCCTTTCCTCTGCATTCGATGAGTAAAATTAGAAAGTCCACCACAAGAAGAGACAATATGCATGATGCACCAGAAACTCAACATTTGAAAACAGTTGACAACTTTACACATCAGCAGTAATTTGATCAGAAGTTGTGCATATGGAATCTAGCTTGATTCACGAGTGAAGTAAGAGGATGTATAAAGATAGATGTTAAAGTTTCAAATTCTAATATAAACTGTAATGGAAACTTAAAATCCATAAAAAAGACATGAATCAGCCTTGCTCATACTCTTCTTTGTGATTGTGCAAAATATATAAGGTGGGGGAAAGACATAAGATGTTTATAAGAACCTATAAGATCTTTATTTATGCACCTGATAGAGTTTGACAGAACAAACAGAGGATATTGGAGGATGAAAGTAAACGACATAATCTCGAAAAATAGAGTTAAAGATACTGTCATCCAGCTAAAGTTGTAAGGTCCTGACCCGGGGTCATTGCTTCAATCATAGACTCCATTAATTGCAAATTCTTCTCTGCCTCGCGAATTTGTGCAGGACTAACCTGTTCGAATACCATTAGTCGGAGATTAATTACGATCCTGAAATGCTTTATGAAACTTGTATTTTCTTTTTGCAACTCTTTGCATTTGATGAACATGGCAAGAAGACATTTTAGTACTGGACCAGTTAGAATTAGTACATTAGTTTATCACTTTTAATGAGACATAGTTTAAGCTTGATTGAAAATACAGGTGTGATTGTTTTACACAGAGCCTAGTAAAGATCAGATCTCTTACCTTTCCCATGCCTGGAATCATTCCAATAACACGTGACATTGATCCCATCTGTGCAACTGCACGAGTTTGCTTCAAGAAGTCGTTGAAATCAAATTTTGCACTCATTATCTTCTTCTGCAAGTCTTCAGCCTCTTCTTGTTTCATCTACTCAATTAACCAAATGTTGCATTACATGATTTTGCACTATATATAAGATGGCATGCATGCAGTTCAAAACGATTGGGAATATGGTACTTACAACTTCTTGGGCTTTCTCCACAAAAGATAAAACATCACCCATTCCTAAGATACGTCCGGCCATGCGATCTGGATAGAAAGGTTCAAGGTCTTCCATACGCTCTCCCCTTCCCACGAGCTTGATTGGCTTCCCTGATACCTATGTTATGTCCAATTGTCCATTGCTTAACAGTGGGTTTATTTGATGAAGGCAAAAGGTCACATTTTTTAGGAAGTCCAGTTAACCTTGCTTTATATATGTCAAATCCTTGAATGAGAATGAAAGTACACAATGAGAAAAGAAATTCACAGATGTACTGTCTGACCTCTTTTACACTCAAGGCTGCACCTCCTCTAGAATCTCCATCTAGCTTTGTCAAAATGGCACCAGTAATTCCAATCTCAACATTGAATGCTGTGACCAATGCTACGTAACAGGAAAGGAAATAAGGCAGGTAAAGTACACATTAGATAATAGTGACCAAGACTGATAATATTAGCTAGAGGATTACAGTGATATTTCTGGAAAGAAGCAATGAAACTTTAACCCTGGAACAACTTTATAAATTAAGAGGGATGATGATATATGTTGAAGCTTGATTCTGATGGAAGGGTTGATTGACTATGAACCAAGCCATCTATATTAAAGACAATGTGAAGCATATATACCAGCAGCCTCTTGTCCAGTCATTGCATCCACAACAAGCAAAACTTCGGTGGGATTTAATACTTTTTTTACTTCTTTCAGTTCATCCATCATAGGTTTATCTATCTGACAATGAAAATTTATTACTTATCGACTGTAACAAAAATACTTTACATGAGTTCACATTGTCATGGCTAAAGAGTCTTACCTGAAGTCTTCCAGCAGTATCCATTATAACTACATCTACATTCTTCTTCTTCGCCTCGGCCAAACCTTGCCTTGCTATTTCTGCAGGTTTAACATCTATTCCAGCTTCATAAACAGGAACTCCAACCTATTCAAAGCTTATATGTCAATAATGAATGTGATTAGAAGCACAACTATGGAGATAAGAGAACTAATGAATCAACCTTAAGAGACATAATTCCTTATAGCTAGCAATATATTACAGAAAATATTTTTCTATGACATTATGACATCCTTTTGTATACTTGGACATTCACTCAAAACACTAATATGAAATCATTACAAACCAGAGAAACTCTCTCAGATTCCCAGGTAGACCTATAGGCTCTACACGACAAACTCTACAGACAGTTCATACTCCTCTATAGAAACTGTTGTCAAGACTGATAAAAATGAGTTACTAAAACTAAAAGAATATCTTCCTGAACCTTCTATAAGAATGAATTCAGAGTCCCCAGAAGCTACCTTTTCCCCCAGAATAACGAGCTGATCAATAGCAGCTGGTCTGTAGACATCCCCAGCAATTAGCATGCAACTCTTCCCCTGTTGATCATATCATTATAGCTCAAGCAAGGCCAGGTCATACATAATTTATACTGTAAAATTTGGAGGGTGAAGAGGTCTGCTATAATAAATATGGATTCAAGTTAAGCACCAGCTTCTTCAGATATAAAGCTAGCTTTGCGCTGACTGTTGTCTTTCCAACTCCTTGTAATCCAGCTAACAAAATGACAGTTGGTTTGGTTTTTGAATAAACCAACTCGGAAACTTCTCCTCCCATTAGTTTTATTAGCTCGTCGGAAACTATCTGCATGAGTTAAAGAAGGATAATTACCACTTGAGATAAGGTGAGATAAGGTCAACTACAGGGAGAAACAATACTAGCATCTGTATACTAGATAATGCAATTAGGACAATGAAATGCATCTTATTTGGTAAGATGCTTTCCCTGCAACCAATAGGTCAAGGGGTTCTGTGTGCGTGTGTTTACTTAAAAAAAGAAAGATAACCCATTTAGCATATTACGGAAGTGCATAAAGCCAAGCACCACATAAACTAGCTTTAAAATAAATTATAAATTTTTATACTAACAATAATCAGTTCAACTTTGATCACATACTCAGTGAATATTTTATAGACATACTCGTTGGAATAAGTTGATCAGCAAATTGGAAATTTGGTTATGCAAGAGATCCCATATCCAGAATGGAACTCAATCTGTTTCACCAAAAGGGTTGCTTTCCAAACAGCACTTAAATATATTCGACCAAAGCACGAACTATACACATATAAAAGATTTTAACCAACCTATAATATGGAGAATACAAAATATATAACCTTCCAAGACATTGACATAAATGATCTTGAAAAAGCAGAAATTATAAATGACTTTTAATACTACAAGTGTCCTGTTCCCGGGTCAGCACCTATTATGGCGATTTTTAATCACACCTTAACTAGTTGTTGATCTGGTTTTACTCCTCGGATTAATCCAGTACCAACAGCTTGATCACTAACAGCCTGAACAAATCTTCTAACTACAGGAAGACTGACCTGCCAAAAGTGAATGCAACATATGTGGGACATATATTGGGAATCAGTACAATTGTCATACAAAAAAACACTTACATCTGCTTCCAAAAGAGATCTCCTAATGTCTCTCATAGGTTCCGTGATATTTTCCTTGGTCAAGACCTCTGTAAAGAAAAAATCAGAAACAATTTTTCATAAAGTATGATGAATCCCTGCATGTAGCTTCATACCGAGAGCTGGGAAAGTACAAAATCAGTCACACTGTCAAATCATTAGCAAAAATGGAGCTTCTTTCAGCATGGGGCCTGTTAAAAACTGGTTATAGCAGTTTCTTATATGGGTAACAAGTCATAAGAGCTATTCCAGTTACTGCCTTAGACTTGCTACTCGTAACCTAGAACAACCAATTCCATCATTTGGGTACGTGATTAGTTGATTAAGTCTCAAGGCAGCTACGTGAACAAGTTAAAATTGTTGGGAAATCAATTCCCAATTCAATCATGGGAAAAAATAGGAGGAAAAACTCTATTACAAGTCTCTGAAGAGCATGATCAAAATCAGGAAACACAGACGAACCTTCTCCCTTGAGCTTGTTCCAAGCGGATTCGAGGCCACTAGTTAGCTGCCCAAACATCTCCGCTCTAACAACGCCTCGCATTTCCCTTCTTTGGACGGCGCTGCTCTTGGATTTTATCACTCCCCACACCTCTCTCTACATCAAATATTCAAATAAATAAAAATAAAATAAAATAAAAACTCGACAAGCAATTACGAGTGGCGAACAAGCTAACGTGGCAGCAGAGCCCCACCACGAAGGAGTTTCCGGCGGAGAAGGAGAGCGATTGAGCAGAACATGTCGGCAAAGAAGAGCACCTCCGGGGGAATAGGGAGCTCGGAAGCCGCAATTTAGGGATTTGGGGTGAGGATGAAGCCGGAAAATGGCGGGACGAGAGCTGGCCGGAAGCCTCCATGACGCAGAGGGAGAGAGAGATTCAGTTATCCTCTCTCTATTTTATCTCTTCTTTTTAAGATTTTAACGGTAATAACTAATAAATTTACCGTATTATCCTTTTAGCCATTACAAGGACTCGAAGTTTTTTACTCCGCAGTTAATTCTTAATCTACCACAGTCATTTTCCCTCAACTAAAAAATAAAATAAAATAAAAAAGAAACATTATTTTCCATATAAAAATAAAACATTTGATCATTCATTCCATTTTTCTCTATAAAATTATTATTTAATTAATTTGATAATGCGTCATAAAAATATAATTTAATTTGGTATATATTGTGTATTGATTAAAATGTTAATTCTATTTGATATATTATTATTATTATTAATTTAAGAATAATTTTTTAATTATTCAAACTTGATTTTATATTCAAAATATTGGAGTTCGATTTATTTAATAAGAATTTTAAATGAATTTTTATGGAACGAAATTGTGAATGGTATATGAATTAGGATGTAATTTTTGTATTAGGTTAAAAGTGTTTGTTATTTGGTTGGATAGTAGTATTATTTATTTATACTTTAGCAAATATATTATCCGTACGGACAATAACAAAAACATCTGAGACTCTTTCAGTCAAAACTCAAAAGCCCTAACCCTAATTCCTAAATCTTTCTTCTCGCCAATCTAGGTGCTCCTCGCATTCTAGCTATCCGCCGTCTCGCCGTCGCGCTCAGCTGTTGCCCCTTCCATCTTGGTAAGTAAGAAACCCATCTCTGTCCAACTGGGTATTTCTTTTAGGATTTTTTATTGATGGAATTTACCTCTATGGATGAATAATTTGGGAATTGTTACTGGAAATGAATATTCCGCCTTTGAGTGTTGATGCTTTGAGTATAATGCGGTAATTCGAATGTTTATTTAGAAAATTCGTTCTTTTTTGTCGCGGATCTGGAGGTTGATGATGGTAATGTTAAGTCGACTCTGTAGCCTCTGGATTGATGAGTTGGTCGCGGGAAATATATTGGAAATGGTTTAAACTTTTTATTTTATTTTGCAGTAATGTGCTGAATTGATTGTTTTCCGGGATTATTTGGTCTTCAACTCTGGATAATTGTAGGTTGCAAATATGATGTTTTGGACTTAACAATGTGTTTTGGATAGAATTCATAATTTCATTGAATGTGTTTTCATTAGGAAATGGTTTAGTTTTGCATTTTTTTTACCTTAATGCTTTCAACAGTGATACAAATAGCTCTTTTCTACTTCTTTTGAGATAAATAGCAAAAGCCAAAATTTAAAATAAAGTATGGTAAGCTGAAATAGCCAAACACAATGTTTTGATTATCATCTAAAAAATTCAGTTAGTTTTCTGGATAGAACTCACAGAAAAACTGTATTCTCGCCCTCTATGAAAGGTATCATAATATCATAGTGATCTATGAAATTATTTGGCTTACAATGTAAAATTAATGACCATCCTTAGAAAAATCTAAACCTTATTTACAGTTTGGATTAAATTGGTTTGGTTGGTTTGCTTATATTATAAACATTAGTAAGAAATGACTTTCTTGTGTAATTGGGGTTGTTAGGACATGTATTATCTGAATGCTGAGCAGCGAAAATTAGAATAAAAGAATGATTACAAGATCTTAATTGGACTAGTACTAATTAATTTTTAACTTTGACGTCACCTTTTTGTCTTATTCATACCCCTTTCAACTAATATAATAGTATCCACTTGTTGAAGGTCTAGATCGCCCAGTTATGCTGTGCATAATTTTGCAATTCAGTTCAAATAAAAGTTTAAAAGTTGTTAACTGTTCTGATATGAGCGATGATATTGTTAACTGCATTCAAGGTTGCTCATTAGTCACATTTATGGTTCCCGTGCATTAAATGGCTGCAGGAAGATTACAGACTGGACATGTATTCTGGAAGTGATATTAATCTTTTAAGCTGTTGGTCATTCTAATTTTGGAACCTACTTATTGAGGATACCTCATACACCATTCTCTGTTTTGTTTCCCATTGGATGAATATGGACTTATCATGATTTTCATTTCCTTGTAAACTGTTTCTCATTTCAAAGTACTTGCTCATTCGCCTCCACTTTTTTGATGTGAGTGCATTGGTCCTATAAAATTGATATAGACTGAATATTTGGCCGTTTTTCTTTCTTTTCTGGCATTGCTCATTGTCTATATTTCAAGATATTCAGTGCTTCATTGATTTTGTACCTATTGGGCATCAAGCTCCTACCATTCAGCATTCTCTCTTGCCTGTTTCTGTTTGTTATCACCCCTTGTTTTAACTTTGTTCACTTTGAACTCCTCGAAGCCATACCTCATGGACCAAATTCAATCAATATTCTTACTCTGGAGCTCCTTATGCCCTTTCTTTTTATTATTTCCGATCCACATTTTTCTTCTTTCTTTTGCAAATGTATCCGGCTTCTGCACTTTCTTCAGAGCTGCTATAGAAGCTTGTTTTCCTGGAGATATAAGATGCCGAGAACCAGGGCCAGTACTAATAAATCTGCTGAAGCTGAGAAACCCGTTGAGGCTGAAGAACAGGTTGAACTTGGTGCTGACAATGATATGGACGAGGAAGAAGTTGAGTATGAGGAAGTAGAGGAGGAGGTGGAGGAGGAAGAAGTGGAAGAAGAGGAAGAAGTTGAAGAGGAAGTTGAGGAAGAGGAAGAAGAGGAGGAAAATGATTCACGAAAGGGAACCGATGGTGATGATGAAATGGAGAATACTGAAGATGAAGACTTGGAGAGGAAGCATGCTGAGCTTCTTGCACTCCCTCAACATGGTTCAGAGGTGTACCTTGGTGGAATTGTGCATAATACATCCGAAGATGACTTGAAGCGCTTTTGTGAATCAATTGGAGAGGTTACAGAGGTAACATAGGATTCATTACTGGTGGCAGCTATATATGTATAACTGTATTTGTAAATTACAGAACATTCATGTCATCAACAGGTCAGGATTATGAAGGGAAAGGACTCATATGAGAACAAGGGATATGCTTTTGTAACCTTCAAAACCAAGGAATTGGCTAGTAAGGCTATTAAGGAGCTTAATAATAAAGAGCTGAAGGTGCGTTTTTTAACAGGAACATGACATTATTTACGTAACAGTGAAATTCCGCTTGGGACTTGAATGATCCTTGGTTGAGACTGGAGAAACACTGTTATCATATTTAAATCTCAGTTTTTTTCCCACTGGAATTCTATCAGGGGAAGAAGCTGAAGTGTTCTACATCTCAAGCAAAACATAAGCTGTTCATAGGTAATGTTCCCAGGAACTGGGGAGAGGATGATATTAAGAAGGTTGTGAATAAAGTGGGGCCTGGCGTCGTAGCTGTGGAACTTTTAAAGGTTAGGATACTTTTTCTACTTTGACATCATTCATCAGCTTGTCTTGCTAACTCTTTTTTGTACAATTATTTTGTATACATATGCGTATTTGTGTGTGCGCTTATGGTTATATATCAATTGCTCAATTTTTTGTGTTAGTGATACAAGAAACTTATTCTCATTTAGGACCCACAACACTCAAGTCGGAATCGTGGATTTGTGTTCATCGAGTATTACAATCATGCGTGTGCTGAGTATTCTAGACAAAAGATGTCAAGTCCAAACTTCAAGCTGGATGATAATTCTCCAACTGTAAGTTGGGCTGATCCGAAAAGCGCAGAATCTTCATCATCTCAGGTCATGGTCATTTGCTATTCTTATGTTGTTTATTTTCTGGGATCTTTCTCCTTGATGAAGAATATGGAAAAAGGAACCTTTTGTTGATTGCTTGGGAATGTAGGGGTGATTATCTTTTTTGCGTAGTGTTGGTTATTTAAGTAAAAGCTTTGGTTATTTAAACTAATCTTTCACAAGATTCTGTTCCTTGTGTACAGGTCAAAGCAGTCTACGTGAAGAATTTGCCGAAAGATGTAACTCAGGATCAGCTCAAGGAGCTGTTTGACCGTCATGGAAAAATTACAAAAGTGGTTCTTCCTCCAGCCAAACCAGGCCAAGAGAAGAGCCGATATGGTTTTGTTCACTTTGCTGAAAGATCTAGTGCAATGAAAGCTCTAAAGAATACAGAGAAGTATGAGATAGATGGTAATATCCCAGTTCCCTACATTTCCTAGTCATATGTTCCTCAATTACAATTTCCAGAATAGATGATTCTACTCGACTCTTATTCTCTGTTTTGGTTTGTTAAAAGGTCAAGTTATAGAATGCTCACTTGCGAAACCACAAGCTGATCAGAAAACTGCTGGAGGATCTAATTCACAGAAGGCAGCCATATTTCAATCCTACCCACCTCGCATGGGATATGGCATGGTTGGGGCAGCATCCTATGGTGCTATAGATGCAGGATATCCGGGTGCAAACTTCACCCAAGTAAGATGCTTCTTGCTTTCTTTTCCACCTCTCATTTATGAGAAATGAGGAATATAATGTATCATATCTATGTGGATTCAATTTGTCGTCACACTCTGCTGACAGTACGTTCTGTAATGCAGCCACTCAGCATCTATGGAAGGGGAGCTCCCCCCGGCATGGCCATGATGCCCATGCTCTTGCCTGACGGGAGAATTGGATACGTCCTGTAAGTGCAGACATGCTGTCGAATCTATACAATACATTGCCTTCTATCTCTGCATCCACTCAATTATTTCTGTGTATTTGTGTAGGCAACAGCCTGGACTGCAACCACATGCGCCACCACCGTATCAAAGAGGTGGCCGTGGCAGTGGCGGAGGAGAAAGAAGTTCAGGTGGGGGGAGACGCGGCCATGACAGTGGGAGGGGACGCAACAGCAGCCGTTACAATCCTTATTAAATCGGCTTCTCGCATGTGTTGTGTGTCGTTGTGGATTTAATTTAATGGCATAAAATTATTTGTAGCTCTTGTATTAGCTATACGCACAATTAGTTATTTATCTCAAAAAGTGTAGTTAAGTGGAAAAACTTCTTGTTAACTCATTTAGCAGATTGAATCAGCGGTTTTGTTATTCTCCCAATCAGTTAATTCTATGTAGTATGATACTTTGAATGAGTAATTTAAGTGATTTCATCAAGTAACATTTTCAATCTCTTCCATTACAGTTGACATTTTATCATTTTCGGTTGTCTCACTACAAACTACAAGTATTATTTAACAGTGGAGCCGTGCTATTATTATCATTAGATCCCAATCATTTCAACTCAATAGAAGAGATTTTATGTGGATAAATATTAGTATAAGGAATCAGACAGGGGTGAGAATCTGCACTAGAAGTCCCGATTCTGAAAAATATCAAAAATTTTATCATGATTTCGATCGGAATTCTGGACTCTCAAATCATGAAATTGAAAAATTTTAAGTTCCAATCCCGAATAGTCCCGAAATTCCGAACAGAACCAAATTTCCCAAATTTAAAATTAATTTCGGAAAATCAGCAGTCCTAATCGGGATTCAGCATTTTCAAGTCCCGAAAAATTTCAAATTCTTAATCCCGACGCCTAAAATTCAGAACTCGTAATCTTGAATCCCGCTAGGAATTGGGTCAAGACCAAAAAAGGAATTGGGTCAAGACCAAAAAAGTCCAAGTCCTGTTCCCAAATTCTCACCCCTAAACAATCATTTGGCTTGAAGAATAAATTTATCAAAGTAGCATCTCTTATGCATAAATTTTTATTTTTTTATGTCTACTTATGAGTTACTCTTATGCTCTCTTAATTTTTAAAATGATTATATTATCACCCATTTAAAATTTGAGTAACTATAATTACTTCAATTTTAAAATGATTACATTATCACTCGTTCAAATAATTAAGGGCAAAAGAAAGTGCAAAATTCCTACAGAAATGTAAGAAAATGAGGAATTATGACCAAACGACTCTTAAGTGTAACACATAAGCTCTCTGACAGCGGAAATAAACAATAATACAGATAATAATATTAAATATTTGCAAAGACTAAACCATGCATAGCAAAATGAGAAAAAATAATGAAACAAAAATGCTCAATATATCCCAACTATAGTAAAATATTATATATGTAGAAAGATCCTCTACTTTTTTCTCCCTTTGCTACGCCTCGAAACAACAGTCCACTCGTCTACAATTGCAGGAACGACTCCTGCACTAGTTTCACCGGCCACACTTTCTATTTTATCGAAGCTCGATTGGCCTTGGCCTTGGCCTTGGCCTTGTGGAGCTTCAACTTCCATTCCTGAAGGGTTGCTCTCTATCATTACATCGTCGCCATCATCTTCACTATCTTCCTCATCATCACTGCCCGCCTGGCAAAAGGCAAGTGTTGGTAACATAAATAGACTGGAACCCACCGCACTATGCATCCTCGATAAATCGAGGAATCAACTTAGACATTACTTCCCAGTTCCCAGCACTCCATCACTTTTTCTTTTATGAGTCCAAAATTCACCCATACTATTCTCAAACTACAGGAATCTAAATCAGCATTTCTCCCAATAGAAACCGACTACAACGCTAGCAAAAGCTTATGGGAAGCTTCCAGAGGTTATATCCGTATACTCTATAGCCTATACAAATATTTTATCGCGTCACTCTAACCTGCATGCCAATTTTAACCCACAAGTTTCATGTTCATTCTAACCCCAACAAATCCTAATCATTGCCAGGATTTCTTTTTACTGGTAAAATAGATATGTAAGCACACAAATCGTAATCCTAAGAGATCTCCTATCAACACCAACATATACGAGATGGGAGGTGATCTTACCTGTCTGATGTAAGAAACAGCTGGAGCATTTGTTTCCCGCAGCTTCTTTACCGAGTCAAAGTTGCCTTCTAAACATTCTTCACGCATTACCATCAATTTTTCTGCAACCTGAGTAAAAGTTGATTGAATGAAATAAACCAGTATTCTGTTGAAAGAGTCAATGTTTCCTTCTAATTCTTCATCTTCAACAATCACACAGAACAAGTACAAAGCAATGTTCCTATCGTTTTATGCCTAATTCACTGCATATTAGACACCAAGACTACTAAAATTTAGGGCATATAGATCAAGACATACCTCCTCAATGCTTCCGTCTCCAATTTCAGTACTGAGAGAATCCATGAATTCATAAAGTATATCCTCTACATCATCAATGTATACCTGATCTGCGGAGCATGAGAAACAAAGTAAACATTACATCTATTGCTCGCCCGCATAAAGTATAGCAAAGTTTGTTTTATGATTTACTTGTACCCGAAAAATTCTATCTCGTTCCATCACTCAAACACACACACACACAAACTAGTCATAAAACTCTCCCTGTCTCTTTCACACAAACGTAACGCCTAGCTAGGACATATGAATCTCCATTAACTTTGTTCTGAGGTGGAAGCTGAATTTTTTTCGAGCACATAGCAAAGGTACTCAATTAGACATCTACAAGAGCAACGCATAAGGAAAGCAGGGAGATTCTGAATTCCTTTTTTCGTAGACATTACATGCCTTCGAAGATTAAGAAAGATACCTTTGGATTGAGTTAGGAAATTGAAGAGATTGTGGCCGAGTTGCTGCGCTTTCTGGAGAGAGTCGCGGCCGCCCCACTCGTTCTCGACGGCCATCCGCAGTGCAGCCCAGCGGTGAAGCACCATATTAATTCCATCGCCAAACTGCGCCGCCGCCTCCGCCGACATACTGCGGTGGTTCATATTTCACTACTGCCAAATCCTACTCTCGAACAAAACTAGGGTTTCTATTTATTCATTTATATAATTAATTAATTTGCTTCTTTAGACTTTAGTTGAAAATGATTATTCTGACTAATATAATTAGGGATAAATATCGGGACCAAAAAAATTTAATCACGATCATAAGTACAAATTTTTTAATTAGTCCCGAATTTCTCCACTAATAAGACCAAAAAAATCTTGCATATATATAATTAAATTTATAATTAAAATTAATTTTGAGAAATAGAAAGTTCGGATAGAAATTCAGAACACAAAGTCTCGATTCCGATCTCCAAATTTTTGAGACTCGGGACAGGAGTCTCATAATCGGGAGATTCTCAAATCCTCCCCCAACTTCTCATCCTTAAACGAAACTATGCTTGTCAATTTGATTGAACTAACTCAAGATTGATCAATATATTAACTAGTGTGTGTGTCACGTGCTATACACGTGAATATTTTATTTATTAATAGTTTACGTATACATGTGTTTAAAAAAACCGTAACTGCTAGAATCGAATTGTAATTGTATCATAATCGACGGCTCTAGAACCACAACCGTAATCAACAATTCAATTCTAAATCGTGAATGTGTAGATAACGATTCAGTTAAAGTTTTAAATTTCATGAACTGTGATCAACGATCCGAAACCGTAACTTCATTTTTTATCTGATTCAATTTATTTTTTACATTATAAAAACTCATTTTTTATAATTCATAATATATTAATAATTAAATAGATTAAATTTTGAATTTGAAAACAATTGACATTCTAATTTCATAAAATAACATAACAATATTTTATTTTTATTTTGTAAAATTAACAAATAAAATGGTATTGCAAATTTCAAAAGTCATATAATAATATGCATTAACATGTAATGTAATCATAATAATTACTCCCTCTGTCCCGTTAGATATGGTCACGTTTTTTTATTGGGCTATCCCATTAAAAATGATCACTTTCCTAAAAAGAAATTTTTTTTACCTTTACAATACATCACTTCTACTTTTTTAAAACAAACTCTTTACTTTCTTAAACTCCGTGCCGCAACCCTTGTGACCGCATTTAGTAGGACGCAGTAGTATTTCTAAATTTTCAACTATATTAGTATTAATTTTTTTGATGTTTCGAAATCATAACTGAAATCACTCATACATGGTTCGCTTTCAAACTGTGAACCATCCTGACAACAAGTTTTGATTCTAAGTTTTTTGGAATTGTGCAAAACTTTTGCATTTAACTCAAATATGTGCATATTAAGTGCACTAAATCTCTATGTAGTGCATATCAACAATGTGCATACTGCGTGAAGAGGCGGAGCAAGAAATTTTTAAATGACAGGTCAAATTAGAGTTTGATTTATAAAACATAATCTGCGAGGGATAAAACATGAAATTGTACATAAATATATTTATATATAAACAAATTTACCCGAGCAAGGGCCTGGAGTTGCCAGACCTGCCTCCGCCCCTGACTGCGAGCATTTCATCTCAAGCACATCTTCATTTCCCCAGTCAAAAAGCTGCTTCTGCGGGTAGTACCTCGCACTCTCCAGGGAGTACCTAACACATCACCTCCTGTGAAACATCACCTTGGAGAAGCAGACGTTTCTCATGCTGCCATTAAAGCCACTCCTCACCATAGACGATAGGGAATTTGCAAATACTGTCACTCCTTCCGAACTTCCAACTTTTGTCCACAGTCCTCCCCTTTCATCCAACTTATATACGAATGGAAGCATAGTTCGGCATGTGTATACGATCAAAACATCTCCATTACTCTTATCTACGAACTTACCACTATGCCAATGCTCAACAGACAAATACTCCGTGCACTTGGGAGGTGGACGAAAGTGACTGTCTCTGTAAGTGGAACAAACTCATCATGCAGTTGAGGCTCAAGCAATAGAAAAAGCTCTTGTTGAAGACGATCTTGTTCCAGACGCTGCTAATGAAGGGTGCATGGCAGTTGAAGATCAAAGTAGTCCATTGAGTGGCCTCGATCAAGACACAGTCAAGGAACTGCTGTTTTCTTGGACATTCTTTGCCACTTTGCACAAGAAAAGTAATGAGAAAAGATGAAAGAACGTCCAAACCAATGAGTTGTTCGACATTATGAATATAGAAGCTTGGAAAACAAAAAACCAAACAATAATATTTAGCCTCATGGTATGCATGGTATTGGTCTAAAATTTTTTAAGTTGAATTAGAAGCAACTTTATCTTATGGCATAAATGTTCTTATAATTGAAGTAGAACACAATAAAACATGCAGGCCACAATCTTGATGATAACTAAAATCAAATTCAAGAATCATAAAAAGGGCTGCTTTTCCAGATAAAAGTGCAGATTTAGAAACGCAAGCATACTCATTTGAAAAATATTGGCTTGATTGTAAAAAATAGATATTCTATAACTGTTGGACACCATTTCAATGTTTCGTTTAATCATAAAGCAAAATTTGTAATCTTCACAGATGCATGCGAAAAACAAAAGGAATTGATTCAATGGTTTAAGAAAATGAAATAGAACTCACGATTTCCGCATCATTCTCCCTCTGGCCATGATCTGAAAGTGATACACTCGACTCCCTGGATCGAATTATTTTCACTAACACATACGCACACTTCCTCAAAAAGGACCACAGAGAATTCGTTGTCTCAACCAACGTGGCTACCAATAAGTTTATTCTTCAATAATGCTTAAAATAAGATTCTTCACTACTATTTATAATGGCCAAGCCTCATAATAAGGCCATGATTCCACTATAATTAAGGAAATCAAAATCAAATAACAAAACATAATTGCTAAAATTAAGGAAATCAAAAGGAATAAAATATGATTGTTGAAATTAATTTTTCTACCAAACTATCTATCTCTTAGTCCCAGGATTCTATTTTATCATCAATCTAACCCCATTCACGTTTTTTTTTTTCTTATCAATGAATAGATCTCTTTACTTGTATGACTTAGATGTCTCGTATTTCTCAAAAAAGTGATTATCGATTGATGGGATTTGGTATGAGATCGATGAGATTGATACTCAAATATTTCATGGTATTATGATTGCTGAAATCATGGCATGCTATCAGAAAGAATCTGACGACGAACAATCAACGGAAAATGCTTTTGTGCTCTGTGTTGTGCTTCTGAAGACTGCATAGTGTATAGAGAGGTGAGGCCACCCAGTATTTATAGGGAAGGTGTCCTCTTCATATTACCATATGTCAGCAATGTCACTGTAATAATATTACAATTGCATTAAGTTGTGATGTACATAATCTGAAAGTGGAAAATTTTCTGGGTGTTTGTTACATATGATTGTGCTGTCCTAAACAGAGCACTATACTTTTCCTCCTCATAAAAACTGCAAAACAATATTAATAGGCTCATAAAGATTTCATAAAATCTCATTCTAAGGAATAAAAAATCTTATCTCAAATTTAATGAAATGTGCATGAACTTATAATTTATTATAGCAATGTCAAGAGATAATAGCTATAATAAACGAGGAGTTGATCACATTACGTCTTATCCTGCTTCATACCTAGCAAATAATCATAATAGTATAGTTATTGTTTTGGTCCATAAATAAAAAACTTAAAACAAAAACAAATTCAGACAATATAATTAGGAGTACAAAGCAAACATGAACTAAAAGAAGAAGAAACCGCACATATATAAAAATTTGGTTAACTGCATATATCGTAAATCAACGATTGGAACTGGTAATTAATTTTTCAATTTTCTTCATTCCGAAAGCAAAATCATTAATTCATTATAACATAGAAAAGGGGGCGGAGGGGTGAAAAACTAATAGAAATCGATTTAGAAGAGGAGAAAATCCTATTCAAATCTTATGTGCAAAATTTTCGCATTTAACTCAAAAATGCACATGCGAAGTGCTTTATATCTCAACAATGTGCATAGAAAGTGCATTATATCCCAACAATTTGCAGACATCGATTTACAGTTTCATCACACATATACCGAAGTCGTTTGAAATTTCAAACCTTATTGTATGGAAGAGCAGCAGAAAATGCAACATGTTCTAGTGTTGATTCCAGTTTGGGCAAATTGATAAGCTCCCAATTGTAGGGGTTTAAGAAAATACCACGGGTTTTGTGTTTGAATGACTATAAGTAGTCATCCCCGACATAGCTATTCTCAGCTTGCAAGAACACCCGGAGTATCCATACACTCTCGAGCGCATCTTCTGTTGGTCCCGAAATGAGTGAACTGAGTGTATGGAGAATACACCAGTCAAATTTTTTCAAGTTAAAAACTTTTGAGTGGTTCCTGAACTGAAGGGAGGTGTTTCAGTGAGAGAGATGTACTTTAGATAGGAAACCTTCAGTCTACACTGAGTGTTTGACTGATGGACTAATATCTTAAGTGTGCGGAATGTGGTGGTTTTAAATCTTTACTCGTTTGTTTCAGAAAACCTTAATGTAATGTTTCTCTTTTCACTTAGTCAGTATTCAGTTGATGATAAACAATGGATAAGAAATATTGAATGTAAATGAGAGAGTGAGACAAGATTTGGTTTGCGTGGTTCGGAGATAAAAACTCCTACGTCCACGAGTACTCGATGTTAGTTGAGGATTTCCAACTTAATGGAGATGTAATAGTCTTACAGTGATCAACCACAGTGGGTTAGATAAACAGGATATCTGATCACTTCTAGCTTCGAACTAAATCTAATGCTAGACTATTCTTCGATTACAAATTGATCGCTAAAAACACTAAGAGATGAAAACTGAAAGCTGAGTGTGTTCTAACTGAAAGTCTGAGAGCTTGAAAGCAGAGATAGCGATAACGAGTTGAAAGCAGGGTAACCGGTTGGTGTTGAAGCGTGAGAAGTGTCGGGGTATTTATAGTGCTCTCTTAAAAATATAGCCGTTGTGAGATAGAGCTTCTTTTGAATTCTTCCCGTTGGAGTAGTTGACTTTTTTGTCGTTTCTGGTGTCTTGATATGATTAACTCTATAGCGTAGGTAGAACACTCAATGTGAGCTTCAGTTTAAACCTTCAGTGACAAACTTCACTTTTAGAACTCCAGTGGCCTTAAAGGCATGACCTTTCAGTGGATGGCCTTCAGTGGCCTAAAAGCCTCAGTGGCCTAAAGCCTCAGTGGCCTTAAGCCTTCAGTGGATGGAGGCTTTCAGTAGGGGGAGGCTTCAGCGGGGAGGGAGGCTTTCAGTGGGGAGGGAGGTTTCAGTGGGGGAAGGCCTTCAGTGGGCTGCGCTACACAATCAAGTTTTGGAACCAAATCAAAATATTATAAAATATCCCAACATCTTCATTTCCCAAATCAAAGAGCTGCTTCTGCGGGTAGTACCTCGCGCTCACCAAGGAGTATCTGTAGGTTGAACAAGCTCATCATGCAGTTGAGGCTCAAGCAGTAGAAAAGGCCCTTGTTGAAGACAATCTTGTTCCAGACGCTCCTAATGAAGGGTGCATGGCAGTTGAAGATCAAAGTAGTCCATCGAGTGGCCCTCGCTCGAGATGCAGTAAATGGAAACGATAATGGGGGTGATGTTCTTCATCGTGAAATATATGCAAGTAGGAGAGGTTGGAGCAGCATAAAATGCTAAGTTCTCGAGCGCTGATTGCCTCTTGGGTAATTTGATTAGCTCCCAAGTGTATGGATGGAAGAAGAAAACACGACGGATTTTGGGCTTGAACGCGAGCAACCAGCCATCTCTAGCATAACAGATCCTAGAGCCTCGTAGCTCAGGGTATTCAGCGTAGTACATTCTACGACTCAAAGGGTCGAATAATTGATACCAGTTGCCGGATTTGAGGAAGGACATGAGCCACGGTGTCTCGTTGGGTTGACGGAGAGAGTTTGCAATCGCTAGCCACCTTTTGCAAACACTGGAAGCGCGAATGTTGTCTCTCAAGTTTAACTTCGAGAAGATCAGCTCCACAGCTCAATTGGGAGATCAGGACGTGCACTTGTGTAATGTGAACTGCTGTTTTCTTGGACATTCTTTGCCACTCCGCACAAGAGGAGTAATGAGAAAAGATGAAAGAACGACCAAACCAATGAGTTATTCGACAATATTAATATATAAGCTTGGAAAACAAAAACCAGACAATAATATTTATCCTCATGGGGTATTGGTCTAAATTTTTTTAAGTTGAATTAGAAGCAACTTTATCTTATGGCATGAATGTTTTTATAATTGAAGTGAAACACATAAAAACATGGAGGTCAAATTCTTGATGATAACTAAAATCAAATTCAAGAACAGTTAAAATGGCTGCTTTTCCATATACAAGTGCAGATTTAGAAACTCAAGCATTCTCATTTGTAAATATTGGTTTGACTGTAAAAAATAGACATTCTAGAACTGTTGGACACCATTTCAATGTTTCTTTTAATCATAAAACAAAATTTGTAATCATCACACATGCATGCAAAAAACAAAAGGAACTGATTCAATGGTTCAAGAAAATGAAATAGAACTCACGATATGCAAGAATCTGATGATGAACAATCAACGGAAAATGCTTATGTGTTGTGTGTTGTGCTTCTGAAGACTGCTGAATGGATAGAGAGGTGAGACCACCTAGAATATATAGGGGAGGTGTCCTCTACATATTACCAGATGTCTGCAATGTCACTATAATAACATTACAATTGCATTAAGTTGTGATGTACATAATCTGAAAGTGGAAAATTTTCTGGATGTTTGTTGCAAATGATTGTGCTCCCATGTCCTAAACAGAGCACAATACTTTTCCTCATGAAAACTGCAAAACAATATTAATAGGCTCATAAAGATTTTATAAAATATAATTCAAAGGGATAAAGAATCATATCTCAAATTTAATGAAATGTGCATGAACTCCTAATTTATTATAGCAATGTTAAGAGATAATAGCTATAATAAACGAGGAGTTGATGCAAATTACATCTTATCCTGCTTCATACCTAGCAAAGAATCATAACATTATAGTTATTATTTTGGTCCATAAATAAAAAATTAAAACAAAAACAAATTCAGACAATATAATTAGGAGTACAAACATGAACTAAAGACAAACAAAACCGCACATAGAACAATATAACAATCATCTATTTCTCATTCACAATGTAATGTTAACTGCATATATCGCCAATCAACGACTGGAACCGGTAACCAATTTTTTGATTTTCTTCATTTTGATAGCAAAATCAATAATTCATTATAACATAGAAAGGGGGATGAAAAACTAATAGAAATCGATTTAAAAGAGGATAAAATCCTATTCAAATCTTATGTGCAAAACTTTCGCATTTAACAAAAAAATGTGCATAGAAAGTGCATTATATCACAACAATGTGCATAGAAAGTGCATTATATCACAACAATGTGCATAGAAAGTGCATTACATCTCAACAATGTGCAGACAACGATTTAGAGTTTCATCACACATGTACCGAAGTCGTTCGAAATAATGAGCATAGAAAGTGCATTACAACAATGTACACAGATGAAAACATTTCCATCACTCTCAGCCATGAACTTACCTCTCCGCCAATGCTCATCAGACAAATGCTCCGTGCACTTGGGAGACGGGACGAAGGTGACTGTCCAAACCCATCTCTGTGGGTCGAAAAGGCCCAGCACGCCGTTGAGGCTCAAGCAGTAGAAAAGGCCCTTGTGGAAGACGACCTTGTTCCACACGTTGCTGATGAATGGTACGTGGCTGTTGAAGATCAACGTAGTCCATCCAATGGCCCCCGGTTGAGATGTAGTGATGGAAACAAGAGTGGGGGTGATGTTCTTCATCGTGAACAACGCGCAGGTAGGAGAGGTTGGAGGGGCAGAAAATGCTAAGTTCTCGAGTGCTGATTGCCTTTTGGGTAATTTGATCAGCACGCGAGTGTATGGATGGAAGAAGAAAACACGATGGGTTTTGGGCTTGAATGCCAACAACCAACCATATCTAGCATAGAAAATCCTAGATCCCCGTAGCTCAGGGTATTCGGCGTAGTACATTCTACGGCTTGAAGGGTCGTAGAATTGATACCAGTTGGCAGATTTGGGGAAGGTCATGAGCCACGGTCTCTCGTTGGATTGACGAAGAGAGTTTACATCCGTTAGCCACCTTTTGCAAACACAGGAAACGCGAATGTTGTCTCTCAATCTTAATTGAGAGATCAGGACGTGCACTTGTGTGGTGTCATCTGAACTGCTGTTTTCTTGGACATTCCTTGTCACTCTACACACGAAGGAGTAATGAGAAAAGATGAAAGAACGTCAAAACCAATGAGTTATTCGACAATACGAATATATAAGCTTGGGAAACAAAAGCTGGACAATAATGTTTACCCTAGTGGCAGTGCCAAGGAGTTTGAGAAAGCTAGTAATATTTTAGAGAAAATGTTAGATTCAATTCAAATATTACAGATTTTGGTAATGAAGGTTTATTTCCTATTTAAATATATTCACAGAGAATTGAAATAAAAAAAATTAATTTGCACAGATTAACGAATGTTTCGTCTCTTGGCAGAAGACAACTTGCTAGATAATTTGTTTATGCACCTAGAATGAAGCTCGTGTGATCATATTTATTGTCACATAAGATTGTTAAACCACAATCTGACCACTTTTGGTAATCTATATAATTGACGTGAAACACATCAAAACATTTAGGTCACAATCTTGATGATAACAAAAATCAAATTCAAGAATTGTGTAAAGGGCTGCTTTTCCAGATAATAGTGCAGATTTAGAAACTCAAGCATTCTCATTTGAAAATATTGGTTTGATTGTAAAAAATCGATATTCTGGAACTCTTGGACACCATTTCAATGTTTCTTTTAATCATAGAGCAAATTTTGTAATCATCACACATGCATGCAAAAAACAAAAGGAACTGATTCAATGGTTCAAGAAAATGAAATAGAACTCACGATATGCAAGAATCTATCGATGAACAATCGAAGGAAAATGCTTTTGTGTTGTATGTTGTGCTTTTGAAGACTGCTGAGTGTATAGAGAGGTGAGGTCACCCAGTATATATAGGGGAGGTGTCCTCTTCATATTACCAGATGCCTGTAATGTCACTGTAATAACATTACAATTGCATTAAATTATGATATACATAATCTGAAAGTGGTAATTCTTCTGGGTGTGTGTTGCATATGATTGTGCTCTCATGTCCTAAACATAGTACAATATTTTTCCTCATGAAAACTGCAAAAAATATATTAATAGGCTCATAAAGATTTCTTAAAATCTAATTTTAAGAGAGAGAAATTCTTATCCCGAATCTAATGAAATATGCATCAACTCCTCATTTATTATAGCAATGCTGACTACATATATCGCCATTTAGTGCGTGGAACTTGTAACCAATTTTACAATTTTCTTCATTCGCAAAGCAAAATCATTAATTCTTTATAACATAGAAAGGGGGATGAAAAACTAATAGAAATCGATTCAGAAGAGGAGAAAATCCTATTTAAATCTTACGTGCAAACCTTTCGCATTTAACTAAAAAATGTGCACGGGAAGTGATATATATCTAATATCTCAACAATGTGCATAGGAAGTGCAATATATCTCAACAATGTGCATATAATGTGCTTTATATCCCAACAATGTGCATAGAAAGTGCATTATATCTCAACAATGTTCAGACAACGATTAACAGTTTCATCACACATGTACTCAAGTCAGTTCGAAATTCCAAACCATATTGTATGGAAGAGCAGCAAAAAATGCTACATCGTCTAGTGTTGATTCCGGTTTGGGCAATTTGATCAGCTCCCAATTGTAGGGGTTTAAGAAAATACCACGAGTTTTGCGTTTGATTGCTTACATGTAGTCATTCCTGGCATAGCTATTCTCAGCTTTCAAGAACAACTCGAGTATCTGCAGGGTGATCAATCCATACACTCTCGATCGCATCTTCATTTCCGCAGTCAAAGAACTCCTTCTGCGGGTAGTACCTCGCACTCTCGAGGGAGTACCTAACACATCGCCTACAGTGAAACATCACCTTGGAGAAGGTGACGTTTCTCATGCTGCCATGAAAGTAACTCCTCACCATAGACGACAGGGAGTTTGCAAACACCGTCACTCCTTCCGAACTTCCAACTTCTGTCCACACTCCTCCCCTTTCATCAAACTTGTATACGAATGGTAGCAGAGTTCCGCATGTGTACACGATGAAAATATCTCCATCACTCTCAGCCATGAACTTACCTCTACGCCAATGCTCAACGGACAAATACTCCGTGCACTTGGGAGGTGGGACGAAGGTGACTGTCCAAGCCCATCGCTGTAGGTGGAACAAGCTCATCATGCAGTTGAGGCTCAAGCAGTAGAAAAGGCCCTTGTTGAAGACGAACTTGTTCCAGACGAATCCTAATGAAGGGTGCATGGCAGTTGAAGATCAAAGTAGTCCATCGAGTGGCCCTCGGTCCAGACGCAGTAAATGGAAACGACAATGGGGTGATGTTCTTCATCTTGAACAGTATGCACGTAGGAGAGGTTAGAGCAGCAAAAAATGGTAAGTTCCAATTGCCTCTTGAGTAATTTGACTAGCTCCCGAGTGTATGGATGGAAGAAGAAAACACGATGAGTTTTGGGCAGGAATGAGAGCAACAAGCCATCTCTAGCATAGTAGATCCGAGAGCCCCGTAGCTCACGGTATTCAGCATAGTACATTCTACAACTTGAAGGGTCGTAGAATTGATACCAGTTGTTGGATTTGGGGAAAGACATGAGCCACAGTGTCTCGTTGGGTTGACCGAGAGAGTTTGCAATTGCTAGCCATCTTTTCAAACACCGGCAGCACAGATGTTGTCTCTCAAGCTTAATTTCAAGAAGATCATCTCCATTAGCTCAATTGGGAGATGATGACTTGCACATGTGTTGAATTACTTGAAAGTCTTTTGTTTTCTTGGACTCTCTCTGCCACTGCAGAGGAGAAACGAGAAAAGTAAGTAGAACGTAAAAACTAATGAGTTGTTCAACAATATGGATCGATAAGTTGGAAATGGTTGTTAATCCTGATAGAAATGTTGAACCAGAAACCTAGAAGTTCATTTACTTCTCATTCAAAAAATCAATCTTGATTTCAAAAAAGGCATCATCCCAAATGGTTCTTTTGACGAACCATGCTAAATATTCAATCATCACCTGTACATGCAGAAAAGAGAATAAGGATACAGTGGTTCAAGAGAATGAAAGAGTTCTCACGATTTCTACATCCTCTTTCTTCTTCCTTGGGACATGATTTGCAGGACTATGACGATGAACAATTGACAAGAAATGTTTTTGCATTGTGTCATTTTGTTTTGTGCATCTGTTGGCGGCTAATGATATACACAGGTGAGACCACCCTGTATCTAGGGAACATGTCCTGTTTCATATTCCCAGTCAAGTGTAATATCACTATAGTAACATTACATATGCATTCAATTTTGATATGCATAATTTGGAAGTCGGAATTCTTGCAAGTGTTGTGCTGCCATGTCTTAAACAGAACACCCATAGTTTTCCTCAAGAAAACTGCAAAAAAAATTAAGAGGTTCATAAAAGATTTCATAAAATAAAATTATAAGGGATAGAAAACCTTACCCTTAATGAAATGCACATTAATTTCCCATTTTCTTAGCAATGTGTAGAGATAAGATGGTCATCATTCCTGCATGCATCATATCTACCCATTTCGTTTGGGTAGTGTGATAATGTGGTTGTAGTGCGATCTACAAATTATAATTTGAACTCATCATGTTTTAGAGGTTTAATTCATGTCCTAAACGGAGCAACAATAGATTATAGAAAATAACTTAGAAGGAAATAATATACTATCCAAAATGTAATGTGCAATAGTTTCGCATGTTATCTCAACAATGTGCATAATACATGATACTATGTGCATCAATCTCACAACTATATGCATGGTATTGTCATAGCATATTAATACTGTATCTTGAATTCAATATAATTCGGTGATTTAAGCCATGTATTCTAAGCAAATGCAAAACAAGACATCAACAATCTATAAAAGCTAATGTTTCAATGAACTTGTAAATTAGCTATAACAAAAACGACATGTCACAAAAGGTTCTGATTCTTTTGAGAAATTGTGCAACAAATATTGACCCACGTTGTATTTTCTTCTTTCTCTACTTGCATATCAAGCTTCAATTACAACAATAATAATTGTCATGCATCTCTATAAATGTCTAAACCTTTACACTCAGATGTAGAAGTTTCTAAACCTCTAAGGGGAACACTGGCAACTAGTAAAATGGAAAGATTTGGGCTGTGGTCCCTTGAATGTTTTGATCAAAAGAGTTGAGATAAATTCCTTGCACACTTATCAAGGGCACAATCATGGAGGTAATGAATTATGAAGGCAAAGAGAAAAACATCATTAAAACAAAACTAATTTCATTTTCTTTTAATTTTGTCCATTACCTGAGTTCAGTCGCACCCCCACCCCTCGTTTTCTTTCAATTTCATCCTTTTAGTGCAAGACAACAAAATTTCAAAATTTTAATTGACTGAAAATGGAAATTTACCCTTTATTTAATGCACATAATTTTGAAGGAAATTTCCAGCCAAAAAAAGAACTAATACGAGAGGAGCAAGGAAAAAGGTAATAGTCATTTGGAGCTCTGGGATTGGAGAAAATAAAATTGAGATAACTTGGTGATAGAAGCAGTAATACTAAACCATATAAATTTAGTAAGTGCTAAATTGGATTTAAAAGCAAGATTAGTTCCATCAATCTGATGCCAAAAAAAAAGAATAATCTAAAACAATTAATCTACATCACTTTTATAAATTCTAGTAAGCCTCAAACAAGAAAGCTTGGACAAATCTTTAAAGCACCAACAAATACGAGTTCGGTGGTCATCCAATTTCAGCTTGGCAAGTGTCTAGCATATTACAATTTGCAAAAGGGGAAAATTGTTTGAAAGTTATAAAAATACACAAAGTGAGAAAATAAACTAATTTCAAACTCCAAAAAGAGTGATGCAGATGTGCTCATAAGAAAATTGCTAATCATTTTTTGCATTTGTCTTCATGGTTATATGTTTAATACTCATTGTTAAACAAGAAAGCTTGGCATGTGGACCATTTTCTCCACTCAAATAAAATCACCTAGCATTTATTAAAGCAATTATGAGATAGAGAGAGGATATTATAGAAATTAAATCAGGTTAAAATATACTCACTCCATCCACGATATTAATATACACACCATTTCAGGTCCTTAAATACGCAAATTAATGCAAATGCATAGGAAATATCTAACCACCATATCTTTCTAATTTAAATTTTTTGTCCAATTTGAGTTGGACTACATTTTGGTTTTTTTGTTGTATCAATTAATCAACAAGCAGTTACCATATGAAAACTGCTGTCCACAATTAATCTCCACGAGGAGGCCACTTCCGAAGTGTAAACTTTATGTGCATGGAATTTAGGAATAGTTATCTTTCCAATATACTAACAATGAATGACTATTGCATAAAGTTAGGTTGGACATTCACCACGCCTAGTGTTTCCCAGGTCAAACTATCAAACAACATCCAAGGAAAACTTCATTTTCAGAGAAAGAAGGGTAAGCACAAAAATAGTTTACATATTGGAGCAATCGGTTTATTAACAAAGTGGATCAAGACTTGCTCATTTTCATACTAATGGAGACTATTGTTGAACACATGCAGATCCTAAAAGTCTTTAAAGTTATGTTTCAATGAACAAATTCAGCTATCTAAATTTGTACATGGAACAATGCTTTGCAGCACATACATGAGCATAACTAAAACCTAAATTTTAGTCATTGACAAAACATACCTCACCTCATCATATAATTGAGAGAAAGCAAGACTTCTACAAGCATTTCCTCTATATCATCGATGCATACTTGCAGTCTGCACATCAAAAACAGCAAAACATCATATTTACCGCTTGCTCGAAATAAATCGTACTTCACTTCCTCATACTTGATGGTCATCTTCTCTCTCTCTCTAATCTACACTCTCTCTTTTTCACACACACACAAACACGGAGAACACATCGATAGCACGTATCACACTCTCTTTTAGCACGGAGAATAATGAACTAGTTGTCAAATATAAAGAGAAAACTCGAAATATTAATGAAGAATAAAAATTGTTGGCATCGCCTTACAAAATACCAAGTGCAAAAAGAAGACATTCTAGGTTTCATAAAATTTATAGGGGTGCTCTAGGTCATACAATTGAAGAACATCATTGTTCCATAACAGAGATCGAAGCTATAATATTGAAAACATACTTCTGATCCAGTGAGGATACGATAAGATGGCGTAGATGCTGCCATTTCTGCGCCGACGCCTCAATTCTCGAGCAGTTGCTTTCCCGTGGCCGCCATCATAATACGGTGATTGGTTTAGGTCTAGGTGTTTCTTTGTCTTCCTTAATTGTTTTTTGCTATTTTGGAAAATAAAGATTCCATTACGATTTCTTCTTGTTTTCATAAGCATGATATCTACTTTACTTCAGCAATATATTAGGAGTACTACATATATAATGAGAGAAATATAATACTCCCTTCGTCAACGAATCTTCTTTCCACTTTGACCCGATACAAATTTTAATAAAATTATTTTATTTTGATTGGTAAAGGATAAGGTATAGTGAGTGAAGAATGAAACTCACATTAATAATGATGTGTAGTATGTAGTTAGTGGAGAATTAGACTTACCTTAGATGTGTTGAGAGCGGATAATTGGTTGTTTTAATATAGAAATAAAAGTGAGAAAAAACTTGGTGGACGGAGGAAGAAAGATGGTGGACGAAGAGATTATTATAAATTTGCACGGTAGATGTGCGTAGGTGTGAGCGTTCGGATATTTGGTTCCAATTTGTCTAAAATCGGACTAGATCAAATTAAAATTTGGGTTCAAAAAATAACCAAGCTAAATTAAAATTTGGATTGAAAAAATGATCAAACCAAACCAAAATACCATAACCGAATTTATTTCGATTTGACAACTTGATTCGATTTGTCCAAATATTTTATTTATAACTAATTTCATTTAATTTTTACAATAATAAATTACTACTACTTTCTAATCATTTATATTTATATATGTATATATAATAATTTTTATATATTAAAAAAGTTTTAAATTATAAAAAAATTAAAAATTATAATGAAGAATCGTCAACCTCTTGAGTACTTATCAAGTTTCATAGGATAATATATATTGTATAATTTATTAAATATTATTATTGTAAACCTAATAAAATTAGAATCTTATATTAAATTTTCTACATAATGTTTACAATTCTGAAATATAAAATAAATCATAAAAAAATCTATATGATAAATTAATATTATTTAATAAACATATAGATAATATTAGAGTATTAATAAAATAATTTAGTTTTTCGGATTTTTTAATTTAATTTTTATTTAAATCTGAACCAAATTAAATTAAAATTCGGTTTAAGAAATACACCAAAACAACATAACCAAATTTAACTTATGGTTCATGATACATGCACGACAAAATACTGAATAACTTATGATAAGAAAGAAACTAAAATTCCAAACGCCAGTTTTAGCCTTCAAGAACAACCGAAGTATCTGCCGGGCGATCGATCCATACACTCTCGAACGCATCTTCACTTCCCCAGTCAAACAGCTGCTTCTGCGGGTAGTACCTCGCGCTCTCCAGGGAGTACCTAACGCATCGCCTCCCATGAAATATCACCTTGGAGAAGCAGATGCTGTTTCTCAAGCTGCCGTGAAAGCCACTCCTAACCGTAGACGACAGGGAGTTTGCAAACACTGTCAGTCCTTCCGAACTTCCAACTTCCGTCCACACTCTTGCACTTTGATCCAACTTGTATATGAATGGTAGCATAGTACCGCATGTGTACACGATGAAAACATTTCCATCGCTCTCAGCCATGAACTTACCTCTCCGCCAATGCTCATCGGACAAATGCTCCGTGCACTTGGGAGGCGGGACGAAAGTGACTGTCCAAACCCATCTCTGTGGGTCGAAAAGGCCCAGCACGCCGTTGAGGCTCAAGCAGTAGAAAAGGCCCTTGTGGAAGACGACCTTGTTCCACACGCTGCTGATGAATGGTACGTGGCTGTTGAAGATCAACGTAGTCCATCCAGTGGCCCCCGGTCGAGATGTAGTGATGGAAACGAGAGTGGGGGTGATGTTCTTCATTGTGAACAACACGCAGGTAGGAGAGATTGGAGGAGCAGAAAATGCTAAGTTCTCGAGCGCTGATTGCCTTTTGGGTAATTTGATCAGCTCCCGAGTGTATGGATGGAAGAAGAAAACACGACGGGTTTTGGGCTTGAATGCCAGCAACCAGCCATCTCTAGCATAGAAAATCCTAGATCCCCGTAGCTCAGGGTATTCAGCATAGTACATTCTACGGCTTGAAGGGTCGTAGAATTGATACCAGTTGCCCGATTTGGGGAAGGTCATGAGCCACGGTGTCTCATTGGGTTGACGGAGAGAGTTTGCAACCGTTAGCCACCTTTTGCAAACACAGGAAACGCGGATGTTGTCTCTCAAGCTTAATTGAGAGAAGATCATCTCCAGCAGCTCAGTTGGGAGATCAGGACCTGTACTTGTGTCATCTGAACTGCTGCTTTCCTGGACATTCTTTGCCACTCTGCACACGAGGAGGAATGAGAAAAGATGAAAGAACGTCAAAACCAATGAGTTATTCGACAATATGAATATATAAGCTTGGGAAACAAAAGCTGGACAATAATATTTAGCCTCGTGGCAGCGCCAAGGAGTTTGAGAAAGCTGGTAATATTTTCAAGAAAATGTTATTCAAATATTACAGATTTGGAGAATGAAGGTTTGTTTCCTATTTAACTATATCCGCAGAGAATTGAAATAAAAAGATTTAATTTACACTGATCAACGAATGTTTCGTCTCTGGTGGCACGTGGCAGAAGACAACGTAAATTATAATACGTACTTTAAAATAAACAAGCAAGTGCAGATTCCTAAAATAACACCTTTTCCACGAAAACTGGGATAAACATAAATTCTAAAATGCCATGCAGCGGAAACTCAATTTGTCTTAAATTTTCAGATCCAGTTCTTTGCCTTCTTGATCTATAAAGTATATGGGATCCTGATTTTAAATTATTCATGGTACTGGTCTAAATTTTTTTTAAGTAGAATCAGAAGCAACTTTATCTTATGGCATGAATGTTCTTATAATTGAAGTGACACAGATCAAAACATGTAGGTCAAAATCTTGATGATAACTAAAATGAAATTCAAGAACCCTAAAAAGGGCTGCTTTTCCAGATAAAAGTGCAGATTTAGAAACTCAAGCATTCTCATTTGAAAATATTGGCTTGACTGTAAAAATAGACATTCTGGAACTGTTGGACACCATTTCAATGTTTCTTTTAATCATAAAGCAAATTTTGTAATCATCACAGATGCATGCAAAACACAGAAGGAACTGATTCAAAGGTTGAAGAAAATGAAATAGAACTCACGATTTCCGCATCCTTCTCCCTCTGGCCATGATCTGCAAGAATCTGACGATGAACAATCAACAGAAAATGCTTCTGTGCTGTGTGTTGTGCTTCTGAAGACTGCTGAGTGTATAGAGAGGTGAGGCCACCCAGTATATATAGGGGAGGTGTCCTCTTCATATTTCCAGATGCCTGTAATGTCACTGTAATAACATTACAATTGCATTAAATTGTGATGTACATAATCTGAAAGTGGAAAATTTTCTGGGTGTTCTAAGGGATAAAAAATCTTATCTCAAATTTAATGAAATGTGCAGGAACTCCTCTTTTATTATAGCAATGTTAAAAGATAATAGCTATAATTCTTGCATGAATCAAATTTTCATGTTCCATTTCAGTAGTGCCATAATCTGGTTATAGTGTGACCTAAAAATTACATTAGAATAGTCATCATATTTTAGTGGTTCAAGTTACGTCCTAACAAAATTATCAATGTAAAGCACGATAAACAGAATAAATAGCCATTTACTCCAGTGAAGTTTAACAATTTCAAAACCTAGGGATGCATATGAACCAAACAGAACTTTGAACGGTAACAACTCGAAGTTCGCTCCTTTAGTAGCTCCAGCTTACTTCATGCTTTTACGTCAAATTTGGCACAGTTTGCTTTAAATTATTCAGGTAGCATGCTGCTCAAACTCGTGTTTAGAAGAATTGTTTATCGTGCTGAACGAGTCTCATTTAAGCTTGAATTAATAAACATATGAAGGAGCATACTAGCAAAACAAAAGTCAGCTCATCTACAACTTCAGAAAGTTCACTCATACTAGTTTCACCAGACACAAAATCCTTTTGAGTAAGACTTGATTGACATCGGATTCATCGTCACCATCACCAACAAAATCACTGTCAGCTTCATCGTTGTCACTGAGCTGACAACAATAGAAATGGAAAGAGAGATGACTATTGGTAACAGTAAATAGATTAAAAGGAACTAAATAGTATTGCTTCCATGCATGCAGAACGAATTCTTGCCAAAGGAAGTTTATATGATTATTCTAAGTGGGGGCATACTAAGCCTCTTGTACAACATTAAATTGCATCAAATGTGTACTAAACTTATATTTTCTAGGCTTAATCGTCCATCCAATTACCAATATATTTTACTGCAATGAGCTTTAAATATTACTACATCTTTTCAAACTCATCGCATAGCCAAGACCCTAACCTCATCAATTTTCCAAAATGAGAAACTTGTGTTTTAAAACCAATTTCATACAATTTTTTACTCTACTATCATTAATTTCTCTTTTGGTGTTTGTTTCTGAAACCACCAATGAGGAATGTGCATGAAGTCCTGTGATGTGCACAAGTATGTTACAATAGATGAAACAATAATTCTCCTCCTGGGAGTTTGCTATTTATTGTAGAAAATACTTGTGCAACATTGACATGCTTTCTTATTTGGTTCCAGGTAGCTCATTGTCAATGAACTAGCCGGTAAAAAATGATCAAAAAATCAAACTTATCATTCAAAGAGAATAAAGCTTTAAACTTTTATTGTGATGTATCAGTATTTTCAGCTTTATGCAGAAATAACATTTAATACTAGAAGTTGAATGAAAAGTTAAATCTTTTTTCTAAAGCACGTGCTTTGAGAGGAAAATAATCTGAGAAAGAATCGCCATAATTTGGCGAGTCAGAAAAAGCACGTACGGAGCTCTGGGAGCCGCAAAAAGTAAAATTAGGAAAAGTTAGAGATAGGGCCATTAATGCTACAAAAAAAATAGTAAGCAATTAATTTGATGCGAAGGACATAATTTAATGACCTTTTAATGTCATTAACCTATCTTACGACTTGCGCTCATAAATTCAGGTGAGCATCAGAGGAAGAAGTTTCCAAAAGTACGAGTCGGGCAATCATCCAGTTACAATTATGGCACACAAGCACATGCCAGTTTGCTAAAAGTAAAATTAAATGAAAGATCGACTATTTATCAACTACCAGTTTGAACACGACAAAGGCAGTTGTTAATATGCCCAAGTTGGCTTCTTTCCTATGTAATGCAATATTGTTACGTATTAGTAGAATCTGAGAGGTCTAAATTTTATTTCACAGAGCATATCTTGAAAATTTATTGCTTTTTCTCGCGCAAGGACAAAACACATTAATTATTTTTGACATTTTTGTTGCCATTATATAATTTGTAATTGTAACACGGGCTATCAGTCGTTCTTAATACAGAGCGAGCAAACTAGCCAGGTTCTATGAGGACTGCATGTTCACTATAACTCCTCTGGGGTCCACCCCAGTTGTCTAATAATATTGTGCAACATTAGGGTTCCAGAATTCTTTCAACAACTGAAAACCCAAACAACTTCTTCAATGGATCTCAGCATTCTCACCCATCCTTCACCCCAATTATTCACAAAAACCTGTTAATTTAGCATCACATGCATCTCAAAAGTATCCTACTAAAGCCACATAGAAGCTATAGGGAAGCCACCTTGAGGTTATGACAATCTATTCACAGTCTATATTATGTCTCTCTATGAAGTATGTTGATTAAAATGAAGCAAAGCCACATGTCGAATCTAATCTCGACAAAGCAATGCTCACTACTGGAATCATAATCTAGGTCGAACTAACTAAAACAACCAAGGCAAGCTTTATTTTGAAAGTTGTGCTGATTGCATAAAATGAATGCAGAAGAGTGTTTACATATTGGGGCAATAGTTTCACCAAGAAAGTGGATGAAGACTTTTTATTCTCATATATGTAACTGGCACCCTAGAATTTCATAGAATTGGAAGCTGAACACCCCAAATTTAAACATTGCATCCTTGAGATGGGGTGGTTGTTTTTACACCCTCTATAATTAAGCCTTGAATATCATCGGATCCACTTATACATGGAATTATTTTTGTACATTTAATAATGTTTTTTCAATTTTTACAGAGTATGTTGGTTCCACCCTCATTCTCCTCTTTTCACCTATCTTCTTGATTTATTCTCATTCATAGTCATTCAAGCTCTATCATTTAAAGACATTTATTAGATTTCTCGATTGTATTTTTTATATGCTTCATATGATCGATTATGGAGTATTATATTGCTATATTTTTATAAGAATATATGAAATTACAAATACCTCTCTAAAGAAAGATATATTCAAATTTGCAGAATGCTTATATAAAATAAAGGAAATATAACAACAATATGTTTAATTCTGAAGAGAATAGATTAATTATGAAACAAAGGGATCGAGGGTGCCAAAGAGAAAAAAGAAGACAAAAAATGAAAGCATGGGAAAGTAACAACTTAATTGAAAACGAAAAAGGAATTAAGAGAAGAAAATACTGTTTTAGTACGTATCTCTTAGAATATTTCAGAGATAATTATTACTTAAAATGACCAGGGGCTGAAGTAAAAAACAAAAATACTCGGACTCAATGTGAGTTACCAAAATTTCAAATATGGATGCAAATGGTTAACTTTATTCAGTGGTGCTGCATGTTGATACGATTATCATAGTATTGCGGAAATGTTGAAGGCATGCAGATTCCGCAAGTTCTATAAGTCATGTTCTAATGAACAATCAATGCTTATATATATGTATGTAGCGTAGAGCAAGTCTACTAGCCACATGAGTATTAAACTGACAAGTAAAATAGATCAAGAAGACATACCATTTCAATGCTGATGCACTTTCCTTGATGTAAACTTTCTCAGGCACCACAAGAAGCAAATTAGGCATTGTGTTTGTTACTTCACGAAGTAGATCATAACTTACTTCATCATACTCCATGGTCATCTTCCCCCTCACCCCCCTTTTCCCTCTCTGGAAACACATATGCAATATCTAGCACCTGCTGCACTCTGTTAAGCATGAGACTAGTTAAATCATTTTCACATCAAAATATAAATCAGGAGCACAAGGTGAACCTCTCCACGATAAAATTGATGCGATTAACAATAAAAGAAGATGACAAGGCAGACGATGGGAAACAGGCAAACAGTACCGGATTATTAATTCATTCAGAACTCTAAATGCCAGAAAGTAGCGCCTAAATGATCGTTCCGTACTGTAACATAAATAGCAGCTCTACATCCTACCATTCAACCGCATCGATATGATTAACAAATAGATCTAAGAGGAATGACTTAATTATACCTTTTGATTCGTTTAGGAAAATGAAAAGATGGTGGTCGCGAGCTGCTGCGTTTGCTGCCGCCTTCACCAGTTAGTGCAGCCATCGAGAAAGAGCCGATTGGATCACCTCCCACGGCTGCGCCGGCGCTGCCGACGCCAAGGCTGTGGTGATTCATCCTGTGCCACCGTTTCAGTGTATTTTCCACGACTTATTTCTCCATCATTTCGTCTTAGAAACTAGGGTTTTCTTTTTCAGGTGTTTCTGTTTTCCAGAATTCCTGAAAATAAAAATTTCACCCCATCATTTGAATACATTCTCACATAAGCAGCCAATGCATGAATAATTACAAAATGACCCACATCATTTTAAATGAGTAAATACCCCTTCGTCCAACTAAGCTTGACACGTTTTTCTTTTTGGACGTCCCACCCACCATGCTTGACAGTTGACACATTCTAAAAATAGCAAAAGTTAGCTCTTCAAAAAATATGTGGACCCTACTATCTTTATAACTTTTACATTATTTTATACACTCTCTTTAATAATCGTGCCAAAAAAATGTCATAAAGGAGTACATTTATTAAACTGACCTATTACATGAATTCAAAATCTTTAGAAATATATGTATGGAAAGAAGTTCTAACATTTTAATCATTAGCCCATCATTTTTTTAGTTATGTTTATGAAATAATTTGATTTATGTTTATTGAGTCAGATTTGAGTCTCGATTTACTGTATTTTATTGAATTATATATATATATATATATGTATAGTAGATATGTCTACCTACTAAAAATATCTGATAATAATTTTGTTAATAAACTAAAATAACAAACATAAATAATAAATTAATGAACAAGATCAATATATATATATATGGTTTTCCGTTGTTTCCTTTTAAAGTATGTCACATTCTTTTCGGCACAGATACCAATATTCTTGTTTGTTAGTGTATTAATTTATTTAAATGTTGTAGTGTATTAGTGTGACACGAATATCAATGTGCTTTTTTTTATTAAAAGTAGAAAGTGACATGATTTAGTGGGACGTCCCAAATAGGAAATGTGGTCTACTTTAGTGGGACGGAGGGAGTACTATTAATCGTGAATCTTTGATCGTATAAATATTTTTGCAATATTAATCTAATGGTATATGTTGACAAGGTTTGAATGTTTCTTAAATATTCACTTCGTCCCACTAAACTTGACATGATTCCCTTATTTAGACGTCTCGCTAACCTTGGCACATTCTTAAAATATTAAAAGTTATCTCTGTAAAAAAGTGTGGACCCTACCACCTTTATCACTTCTATACTACTTTATACACTCACCTTAATATTCGTGCCCAAAAATTTTGTATCATACTTATTGGAACGGAAGGAGTATAACTTAATTTATTGTATGATAAATTGCTTGTTTGTAAAATTTTGGAAGTATAATCACTCTAACCAACTAGTATTATTTCTTTGTATTTGCATGCATTAATATTAATTTAAGGACTTCAAATTTGATACAAACATTGTTGAGATGTGAATGGATTTGACTTGGCCATATAACTTAATTTGACTTGCTTGGTTAGCTAGGACGTGATCAATTATAATATTGATGTAATTGAAATAATCATAGTAGCTAAAATGGAAATGTTATTTTCTCGGTACACAAAAATTTATTTATTTATTTTTTTTTTAGTCCTCCAAAAAGAGTGTATTGTTTTTTTTTGTTTAGATATGTTTCCACGGTACATTCAATATTATAAAATTCACATATATTCTATTTCGTTGATCTCATTATCAACAAAAAACATATTTTAAAATTTTTTCTTAAAAATTGTGTCGACTCCCTCATAACACACTTTTTATAAACAAAAAGAATATAATATTGCCCAATTATTTTGTGCCGCGTATCATCATATTAAATTTAGTATTTTAATACTTCATGTTACAGATTAAATAAATTTATATAATGAATCACTATTATTGTTAAAATTGAATTATAGTAAACATGGATTATGTATTTGAACTTGAAATAAAAATAAAGATAAACTAAAACATAAGAAATGAAGAAGATTCCAAAAAGAAATGAGATACTAGATTCCAAATAGATATAAAATACATGTACATTAAACTTTACAATAAAATAAAAGGCAACACAATATAATATTATTGAGGGAGATGGAACAAATAAATCAGTGGGTTGAGTCAACAATGGTAGCTTAAGAAAATGTTGATTTAATTGTAAATGGAATTGCTTTCAAGTAATGATATATAATTAATTGAGATATATAATTAATTGAGTGTGGAAATATTTGTTGGACCATTTCCCTCTCATAATAATTCATTTAACAAAGTCAACAACTTTTTTTTGACTTTGAAATAGTTTTGGCCGTAAATCTCTATTTATCTTTTGATTAAAAGGTTTTTGATAGTATCATTTTGAATAATTATTTTTTGGTTCAAGCTTTAAATAGGAGAATAGACTCTAATATATAAAGTATATTACTCATTCGTTTACAAAAAGTGTGTTATTGTCGCTTGTTTGGTTCCCTCACAAAATATATAGCATTATTTTATTTTTAAAATATAGTCATACAAGATGCTTAACATTTTAAATCTCACATATACTTTATTACGTGAGTTCATTTCTCCACTAAAATCATTGTTTTTTATTAACTTGTACCGACTATATCACAAGGTACTTTCTCGTGAACATACGAAAATAGTAACTATCAACTCGGTTTCATATTTTAATTATACAAGATTTTTCAAAATTAAATCGTATTTCCTCATCTCAATATTATTAATTTGATTTTACCAAAATTGTGAATATTTTTATAAAAGTAAATCAATTTTAATGAAACAAATCTCTCATATGTTTTTGACAGGATGTAGCCCCACTTGCAGACCCAAATGAGACCAAGGCCCAAGAGCAGTTCGGCCCAAGGGCCCAATCACCTCGGCCCAAGAACACCACGGCCCAAGAACAGCTCGGCCCACTTCGGCCCAAGAGCAGCTCGGCCCATGAGTCCTGTCACCTCCAGAGGCCCAGAAGCCCATAGGACTTGGTCCACCCCACGATCTCGGACCGGTTGTAACTACTTCTAAGCTATCTATAAATAGTCTCTAAAGCTAGATTAGACACACATTCTGTACTTTTTATCCTCGAGAACTCATAATAAAGGCTCTCCTCTCCGTGGACGTAGATCTAATTAACGATTGAACCACGTAAATCCCGTGTTCTTATTCTCTATTTTCATCATCGTGAACTCACTCTAAAAATTAAGATCGAACACTAGCGCCGTCTGTGGGAACGAAAAAAAAAATTTTGTGAGTTCGATCCAGATTTCCGAAGTGAAAACACGATGGTTACCCGCTCTACTGCTATAGCCACTGCTGCTAAGGGAAAGCAAACCCAGGCCAAGCTACCTGGTAATCCACCTCGTACATTCATCAATGAAGAGGATGAACGCCAAACCCGATCTGACAGGCAGCCTGCGAACCGCCGAATTCCTGATGGTCATGTGGAAGACGTCCACTTTAACCGAGCTAGTGACTCCATTAGCAGCGGGGGGCTAAATCAAGGACGTCAACAAGGGAACGCCGCGCTCCAACCTCAGCTCGGAGATGCGCTCAAAGCGTACCTGGACCTTCACGAACAAGACTTCCTCAAGTTTGCCGAACAACATCGGCAACGAAGTCAGAACGAGGAGGATAGAGCGGGACCCTCACGACAACCTCGCCCCTCGAACCAGATCGTCGAGGGAAGAAAGGACGAAGTCCCTCGGAGACAGCATGATTGCCGAGGAAACATCGCCTCACCTCGGCGAGGCTCAACTTCACCTCGTCAAAACGTCGGCCCTTCCCGACGTAACGAGGAGTACCGCAGAGAGAGGATGTCACTTCGTCAAAACGTCGACTCTTCCCGACGTGACGAGGACGACCATAGAGAGGGAAGATTCACTATTTACAGCCGAATCGCTACTCCCTTCACTAACAAGATCCTCTACACTCCACTCCCGCCAACATATAGGGTCCCACCTATTAAACCCCGAACTTGGCACGTTTCCCACTTGAAGAAATATTATTTATAGTTTAGATAGCTTGGGTGTTGTCAGTTTCCATTTTATGTTATTCTTATGTTCTTTACATGTTGTCTCGAGTAAATTAAGCTAAAACTCCAAATTACGGAGTAGCATTTAAAACGCGCGTAAGGAGACCACTCCTATCGATAAAATCGACAAACAAGAAAACTTGGAAGCCTAAGCTTCGTTCTTAAACGAAGCGGCTCCTCTAAAGCCTAAACTTCGTCTTTTGCCGAAGTAGCTACTCAAAAGCCAAAACTTCGTCCTTAGACAAAGTAGCTTCCGAAGAAGCCTAAACTTCGCCTTTTGATGAAGTGGCTACATACAGCCCAAACCTCGTCCTTAGACGAAGTGGCCCCATAAAAGCCTAAACTGCGTCCACAGACGAAGTGGCTACCTAAAAACCCAAACTTCGTTCTTAAACGAAGTGGCAAATGGAGAGCCCAAACCCCGTCTTCAGTCGAAGTGGTCAACTAAAGGTCTTAACTTCGTCATAAACGAGGTGGCCATTTGATAAGCCTCAACTTCGTTCTAAAACGAAGTGGCTAACTTAAGTCTAAACTTCGTCCGTACGCGAAGCAATTAGCTGAAAGCCTCAACTTCGTTCTTAAACTAAGTGGCTAAATAAAAGCTTTAACTTCGTGCCCGACCGAAATGCTTATTCAAAGTAACCTTTAGCCATTATCTTGAAGCGAACTTGATCACAATCGATGAAAAGCTTCAGAGAGGTAATGATGCAACAAAGCTAAAGTTTTATTCAACTCAAAAAACCAAAATATTACATCAAGGGGGAGGGTCCGAGCCCGAAGGCCTACTATAACTAAGGTACTTCTCTACAAAACCAGGACCCGAACTCGAACCTGCACCAGGGCTAAGTACCGAGTCTAAGAAAGCCATCCCTTGACCCCGGCCGAAGACCCGTCCTCGACCTCGGCCCCCAGAAACAGCTTGACTCCGGCCCCTAGAAGCAGCTCGACCTCGGTTCCCAGAAGTACGCCGACCACCACCACGGGACATTATTTCTTGAGTCTGTTCCCGGGTCAAGGCCGCGCTGGGGGGCTGCACTCCCGCTAAGTTACAATCCAAAAAAGCCTGTGAAGTCGAATCGAGCTGGGCATTCTTGGACTCTATCCACCTCTTCAATTTTGGTTTCCTCTTCAAAACGGTCTTATACATTGATCCGAGCTTGAGAAGCGCCTCTTCCTGCTCGCGAACTTGCCAGGAGTCATCGCCGTACTTCTCTATGTACTTCCTTGTCCGGGCACGGACCTCCTTTATTTGCGTTTGGACCTCGTATATTGTCAAACGTCCACTCTTATGGATGAGGTCCTCGTACTCCGCGTGCTCTTCGGCTACAGCCTTAAACGTTTGAAGGTCCTCCTTAGCCTGCTTAAAATTGTCTTCACACTCCAAAAATCTGGCATGCTCTTCGTCGAGCTTCTCCTGAGCTGCTCGAAGCTTTGCATCAGCCTCGATCTCAATATTAGCAGCTCGGCTTTTCCAGCACGAAGCCTCCACTTCGGCAGCCTCGACAGCCCGACGAAGTGCATTTATCTCCGATTCAAAATGCGAAGTGTCGAAGAACGCAAAAGCAGGCTACAAAAGCAGGAACAAAACCAGATTCAGCAAAAAGTTTCTTTTTATATACAGTGGGAAAGCGCCGCCCTAGTGGCAACGAAGTACAATCTAAAAAAAAAAAAAAACTACGACCCATCGCCACCGACCTCTTTCTCAGCACCGTCCTCCCGGCCTCCTCCGGCAACCTCGGCAGCAGCCTCCCTAGCCAGCTCGGCTATGACCCCCTCGAGCTTATCGTCTCGATCGACGGGGCATTGCCGAACTACCCTCTCGGAGAGCAGGGTCTTGTGCTGCGCCAGCCTTTCGACCACCGGGATCGCCGCAGTGCACTCCACTAGCACTTCCGCGTACTCCCGCAGCATATCCTCCTCGGACGCCACCTCGTATCCATAGTTGACCTTGTCAAGGTCTGGATAGTCAGCCGCGACACGATCGATTGCTGCCGAAGTAATCGGCGTACTCATGGCGCCCACTAACTGCGCGACCGCGGTGCCGAAGTGCTTAGAGCGGAATACCCGCTCAACCACGGCCCGGAGTACTCCACCCTGTTCGGCCGCCGCACGGGCCATCCTCTCCCGCTCCTCCGCCAGGGCGGCCCTTAGCCCCGCCGCCTCGGCCTCCAGCTCGGCCACCTTCCTCTCGGCCACCAACAGCTCCGAGAGGGTACTTGCCTCCTGCCTCTCCGCCCTCGCTGCCTCGGCCCTTGCCTCCTCGAGTTCGGCAGATAAGCTCCGAAACTGTTCGACCCCGCCGCCGACGAAGTTCGACAGAGCCCGCAGCCCGTCCAGCGCCATATCCGCCGCCTGCACAAAACATATCAGTATACAAAAAAAAAAAAAGAGAACAAGCAAGTCTATACCCACCTCGGGAAACGCCGTCGTGTGAGCAACGTCCGAACCGGGGACCTGAGCCCCCGAACCAGCTCCCACCTCCCTCCGAGGTGAATCCACATCAATCACAGGCGGCGGAGGGTCGGCCACAGCCCCTTCCGCCGGCGCCCGGCGCGAAGTCTCCTCAGCAGCCGAAGAGGTTCTCGCCCTCTTCTTCTTCCTCTTCAAGGCCGCTTGAAGGACTTCGGGGTTCACTACAAACAAAGTCAAAGTACATCAGAATTCAGTTCGGCTAAATATCATAACAAGAGCACTTAGATCGGGACCTCACCCGGATCCACGTCGGCGGAAGCATCGTATGGGCTCAGCCCATACCTCGCCAGCTCGGCCTCGGCATAGTCCCTTTTAATGGAGCCGAGGTCCACCAAGCTCGCTTCGAGCTCGCCGACGGGATTCACGGTCAATTGCGGCCCGAACTTGGCCTTCGACCAAGCGTACAAGGGCACCCCGTCAGCTCGACAGAAGAAGAACTTCTTCTGCCAGTTCATCACTTTCGACGGGGTCTCTAACTTGAATTTATTTACAGCGGACAAGTACACCCACCCCGTCGGCCCACGCTTAACTCTAAAAAATTTAAGCAGGGCGTCGATAGAAAACGGACCACCTCGGAGGCCGACCTCCATGCAAAAGCCTACAACTTGCTTAATTGAGGGCGGTGCTAACTGACCTAAAGGAAGCTCGAATTTATCTAAGAGTGCAACAAAAATGGGGTGCAACGGAAAACGAAGACCGAAGTGAAGGTAGTCTTCGTACACGGTAAAAAAACCTACGGGCGGAGAGCTACCCCTATCCTCCGCCCGAGGTAACACCATTTCAACAGACTCCGGAAAATGAAATCTACGGGCTAAATTTTGCATATGAGACTCGCTCATAGTAGAAGGGTACTCTAAGGCAGCGTCCGACCCGACTAAAGGAGGAAACTCTATGACTTCAACACCCGGAGGAACAATCGCCCGGGTAAAAACCCTCACCGTAATTCCCCCCGCCGGAAAAACCCTCGGCGGCAACGAAACCTCTACATTCCCTATATCTATAGCGGTAGGAGTGCGAGATGAAGAAGACGAAGCCATTTTGAAGAAACAGTATAACTTACTTGTCAAAAGATTTGAATAAGCGACTGACACTGAGAACAACGGCGACAGAAAGCAGAAAGCTTTTTGAAGATTTACTTGCAGAGTAGGCAGCAGAGTTTTCGGAAAGGTGAAAAGTGTTTTTGAGCGTGCGGAGGAAGCTTTTATAGAAGTCACATCACCTTTTTCCAACCGCCCTTTTTCAAAATCCCACCTCTTCGTCTGCACCAATAGGAAGGTGACGCGTGTCACACGAGGTTCTCTACAACAGCTGTCTTCCACCACCAAAAATTGCTACCTCGACTTCGGCATCAACAAGATCTTCACCTCGTCCCGATCTTCACTTCGTCAACAATATCAACCTCGTCAAGATCTCCACTTCGGTGACGATCTTCTTTTGGGGCGGGATGTGACAGGATGTAGCCCCACTTGCAGACCCAAATGAGACCAAGGCCCAAGAGCAGTTCGGCCCAAGGGCCCAATCACCTCGGCCCAAGAACACCACGGCCCAAGAGCAGCTCGGCCCACTTCGGCCCAAGAGCAGCTCGGCCCATGAGTCCTGTCACCTCCAGAGGCCCAGAAGCCCATAGGACTTGGTCCACCCCACGATCTCGGACCGGTTGTAACTACTTCTAAGCTATCTATAAATAGTCTCTAAAGCTAGATTAGACACACATTCTGTACTTTTTATCCTCGAGAACTCATAATAAAGGCTCTCCTCTCCGTGGACGTAGATCTAATTAACGATTGAACCACGTAAATCCCGTGTTCTTATTCTCTATTTTCATCATCGTGAACTCACTCTAAAAATTAAGATCGAACAGTTTTATTTTGATAGTATTTTTTCCACTAAAAATAATTTAATATTTTTAAAATTCTGTATGGATTTGTTCATCACAGGCTTTCTGTGTAATAATGAAGTAATATAAAATTATATTGTAGATAATTAATGCACATATTAAATTTGACTCAATTTTCACTAAATTACTATACGTTTCTGTCATGGTCTATTGACTTTGTTAGCTTTGAACCCAAAACTCCTACTACCCGTCTCGTTAAATGTGATCATATTTTTTTATTGGACCGTTCCACTAAAAGTGGTCATTTTCTATAAAAGGAAATAATTTTACTTTTAAAATACATCATTTCTATTTTTTTAAAACAAAATATTTTACTTTCTTAAACTCCGTGCTGAACGTCTTGTGGCCGCATTTAACGGGACGGAATATTTGTTTATTTATTTTGTGCCAAACAAATCTTACCTTCTTAGTATATAACTCAGAATCAACTTCAACCATAAAACATACTATTAAATTAATTTTTTATTTTTTAAAAACTATTTGTAGATTATCCTATGTTGTAAAAGGATTGAGAAGAATACTAGTCTATCAATTAATTTAATTCACATATTTATTTCCCTTATTTTTTTTTATTATCTTCAAGGTATATGTGTGTAACAATTTTTTTTATTAATTACATATTCTGACTGAATTTATTAATTATGATATAATTTAATATTATTAAATATAAATTAATAATATAATAAAAAGTAAAAATAATAGCGAAAATTATAATAACTTGCATATTAATATTGTTTTAGGCGACAATATTATATAAAATTGTGAGCATATTAAATTGTGCTCACACACACGATAAAACGATTATAATATGCGTAACTCTGTAAAGGTTTCTTATCCAAAAAATAAGATAAAATCATCACTATAAATTTGGTCCCATAGAATAACTAATAGGATGTTACTCTTTAGTAAAGGGGGAGGGTGATATAAAACATGGGCAATAAAATTCCAAGAGAATACAATTTCTTTTTTAGTGAAAAGTTAAAGTGTGTACTTGAAATCTCATCCAGTCTACTTTTCTGTTCAAAATAAGCACACACTTTACACATGAATTTCAGTTACAAAGAGATTTCAATGATGATTAAATTAGTTGCATAAACTTTTAGAAAGTGAAGAAAAATCATGTATCAAATCTTCTTTAACAACTTTTTTTACTTTTTGTTTTATTTTGACATTAAAGTTTGAATCAAAAGTGTTCGCAATTCGAACTGTGTACAAAATAGTAAAAAAAAGATTGTAAATGACAAAAATAGTTATAAACATAAAATATTTAAATTATAGTCATTTTGAATGCGAATTGCCACAAATACTCTTCTACTAAAATTTAATTGTAAGAATTGTATGAATGATATGAATGTTATTCATTCATACATACATACACTTTAATATAACTAAATATTACGTATGAATAGTACGATTCATATTATTCATACTCAGAAATGTAAAATATAAGTATAAGAGTATTTCTGTACAAAAAAATTGTAAATGACTAGAATTAAATATTATTATGTTGATGGCTATTATTTGTCTTTTATAATTTTTTTTTGACTATTTTGTATAATCACTCTTCTATTATTTTGAAATTATACTAATTATGAGGTAAAATACAAAATAGCCAAATAAGATAGTGAAAGATAAATAGTAGCCACCAACATAACATAATATAAATTATAGCCATTTTTATTGTAAATTGTCCTAAATACCCTTATATATTTAACCAATGGATTTTTCATTTTTTAACATTATAGGTATGAATTCGCTTGCTAGGTATGATTCATACCGTTCATACATATGTAGTAATATTCATACAATTCATGTATGAATGGTATGAATCACTAAAATTATATCATTCATACATAATATTTAAATATTATTTGTTTGGATTTTTTTGTTGGTGTAGTTTGATTTTTGATAATTTGTTGTTGTTAGTAGTATGTTGATTATTGGTGTGAATTCAATTTTATTTGTAAAATAAATTTTGATGGTGGTAAAAAAAATTTAACCGACGAAATTTTCGTTTTTTTAGCATTTTAAGTATTAATCTCGATTGCTAGGTATGATTCATACTTTTCATACATGTATAGTATTATTTATACAAATCACTTATGAATGATATGTATCATTAAAATCATAACATTCATACCTATATGTGGGGATACGGCAGTGAAGTATTTAAAAGAGTATTTTTGTCACAAATATTAAAAAATGGCTAGACTTTATATATTGTTATGTTGGTGATTAGTATTTATCTCTCACTATCTTGTATGACTATTCTACACAATTAACTTTTATAATTAAACCATAATTATTACACTTCATGATTCATAAATCGAAAGTTTAAGGCGATTTCGATTCCAAACAACGAGTCTTGATTTTGAATTGACATTTTTTAAAATTATTTTAAAAAATGGGAATGATAAATTATTACGATATCTTTAGAGCAATCTAATTCTTCTATTGCATAGTGGTGTAACATTTTTTATTGCATTCGTATAAATATAATTCGTGACATAATTAATTACTTAAGATGTAATAAATATTACTTTTTATATATATATATACTCCCTCCGTCCCGCTAAACATATCATGTTTTATATTCTGTATTATTTTAATAAAATTTGAGGGAGTATTATAAATCTAAAACCATGTATAAGATATTATTATTATTATAATAAGAATTCTTTTTAACACTATCATAATTTGAACCTTCTTTCCCCCTTCATTCTTTCTAGAATAAATTGCCCCCCTCTCTCTCTCTCACTCTCCCAAAATCAACAACTCACAGTCACACAGCAATATAAGCAGTCAACCATTCGAAACCTTACCTGCATTATATTCCCACACCATTCTCACCTTCTTCCTCCTTAATCATTCCTCTCTCTCTCTGATCAAAACCGGCAATGGCACCAGTCGACCTCGAGAACCTAGTCTCAGCCTGCGCCGGCGGCTGCAGCGACAGCAAAGTCACCTGCGAGACGCTCGCCGACGACACCACAGACGAAGAGGCGGCGTCGGAAGATGACGTCACCTCCGACGAAAACGACGCCGCCAACGTGGATCCGGATCTCCCGCCGGAGTCCTTCTGGCTGTCGAGGGACGCGGAGTACGATTGGTTCGACCGCACCGCTTTCTACGAGCGGAAGGGTTCCAGTAGAGGCAGCTCGAATCTGAACGCCGACGCGAACTCTACCTCGAATTCGCAGCGGTTCTCGGTGAGCCGGAAGTCGCGAGCGGCGATGATCGGGCTGCCGAAGACGCAGAAAGCAACCTACGTCGATCCCAAGCGGCGGAGGTGTAAACCGGTGCACGTGAGGTTGTTCCCCAAGCGTCCCGAACCGGTCGGGAAATCAGCGGTTCCGGCTGCCGAACCGGGTTCCCCGAAGGTCTCCTGCATGGGGAGGGTCCGTTCGAAGCGCGGCCGGCGACGGTCGAATTCGTCGAGGAGGAGAGATAAACCGGTGGAGAAATCTAGAAGCATCAGCGGCGGTGGCGGTGGTGGCGGCGGCGGGGAGAAGAAGAAGACTGGCTTTTACAGAAAGATGATCGGCATGTTCAGGTCGAAGAGGGGGCGGAAGAAGCCACCGCGATCGGGGAGTAGGAGGGTGGTGGAGGTGGCGGACGAGGAGGAGGCGGCTGCTGAGCTACAGCGGTGGAGCGTGAGCTCGAGAACGCGAGAAGTTCCGGTTGGAGGTGAGGCTCCCGGTTTGGGTGGAGTGAAACGGTTCGCTTCGGGGCGGCGGTCCGGTTCTTTGGCCGCCGAGGATTTTAACCAGACCGGACCGGACCGGTATGGAGGAATCGCCAGTTGGAGCTGATGAAGGCGGCGGTTCCTTTAAACTCTTATTCCCATTTTGCCCTTGTGTTGCATGTAATGTACATTTCCTTTTATGATTGTTATCTCATGTTTAATGCGTGCTATAATCTTATAAAATGATATTGCGGGTAAAAGAAAAAAAATTAAAAAATAGAGTAAAATCAAATAGAAAATGAGTGTTAATTTTCATAATTGATAGCATACAACATGATTTTGCAGCACATGTAAATAAAATATTCTACCTTTTTGGGTCATAATAGTAGTGTTTTTGCTTATTACCATTTCCATGTTTTTTTTATAAAATTAATTGCTAATTTGATAAGGTGAAAATGAACTATAACATAAGATATATATATATATATTAATAACATAACAAATAAAACAAGATTTAACATATAAATCATATATCAATTTAAACATAAATAAATTCAAATAGAAAATATAATTATATGATAAACAATGTGACATAATTATTTTCATGAATCGATTGTTTAACTAATCATCAACATTATGACTACAATCTCTACATAGAAAACTAAATATATTTCAAAAATATTTTTATTTGGACAATCTGACTAATTCACTCGATTTTGAGTTAATCCTATCATATTCAGGTTATTTCGATCCAACACATCTGTATTAAACAAATTCAAAATATATAAGTTTTCATTGTAAACAAAAAATAAATAAATTAAGGAACATTGAGTAGAATATTTAGAGGAAGAAGAGAAGAAATATGTGGGTGTTGGTTTGGCAGTATTGTATTGAGTCAACAATGGTGTTTAAAACAATGTCTAATTAATTAATCGTAAATGGAATTTGCTTTCACGTCTAGTTTTCTTGGACCGTTGTTCTGTTCCATCTCTTTTAATATTACATTTAAGAATCTACGCTACATTTTGTTGACTTTAAAATTGTTTTTTGACTCTTTTAATTAATCACACCATCAATCAATTTCTTACACAAAGACGTGGTTTGGTTTGTGTGATTGACTTGATTATTTAATTAAACATTTGAGTGATTAAGAAGTATAAAAATGACTAAATTTATAAGGAGAAAGAGAATTATGGATAAGAAGATATAGATTTAAATCTTATAATCCTATCAATCCTATCACATAAATCAAACCACCCATTTGTTCATATATATACTTTAAAAAAATAGTTTAACTTAAGATATATTGTGTGTTTAGTGGAGTTAAGTTCACTTAATTTATTATATTAATTGAATTGTATATATAAAACCGAGGAATCCACTTATTAAAAATGAAAAAAAATCCAATAATAAATTTGTAGACTGACAAAATCGCGGAGAGATAGTAGTATATTTCTTAATCTTTATTTTTTGTTTTTCTTTTTAAATCGAATTACATTATCATTAAATTAAATAGTCGCGTCATGGAGAACTCGAACCCGAGAGAACCTTGAACATTAACTCATTACCACTAGACCCACACATTGAAATAAAATATTTCACAATCTTATCATTTTTGAAACTCTCATCTTTAATAAAGAAAAAATAAATAAATATCACATTAGAGTATTGTTAATATTAAAATGATGATGCGTGAATTTTCTACTTTGATAGATACTATTGAATTAAATGTTCAACATGATTTGACTCATTTTTCCTCATTCACTAAATTCCAATACTTTGTCACAGCCAATTCTACTTTGGTAGTATAGTTGTCACCAGTTTAATCATTTTTAATTTTTTAGTTGCTAATTTATCAAAAGCATCTGCAGTTTTCTTGCTTGAAAGTAATGCAGTTATTGGTTCAATGTTACTCTCTCAAATGAGTGCTCAATTTTCATAGTTAAATTATTAGACTTATATCACACTTTATCTCAAGTTAGATATTTAAAAGCTACAAAAAAATAAAATTAAATTAAATATCACAGTTTTGTTTAAGTGTTGTCCCCTCTATCTCATTCAAGTTGGTCCCAAAAGTTAATAAATCATTCACAGTTTTGGTCAAACAGGATCATCTTAAATGAGACGGAGAGATTATTATTTAAAATTGAGTTAATTGCACCAAAAATCACAATTTCCAAACAGTACATTATTCAACATCTCGAATTTTACTTTTGATGAACAAAAGCGAACACGGACAACGAAGTTTTTCCACATGAATATGCCTTCCGGGAAGCAAATTAAAACTTATTTGGGAACATTACAATGGTGATATGATCAATAAATATGCACATAAAAATTTCAACAAGATTGAGTATATATGATATTAGCAGCCTTGTTGATTCAATACTGATATACCTAAAAAGAAAAACAAATCACTTTTAGTAGCATGCTTGTATGAAATATAGATCTTAATTTGTTAAATACTCTCTCCGGCCACCAAATTTCTTCTAACTTTGCCATTTTAGTCCGTTCACCAAGTTTCTTCCCACTTTTCTTTCTATTTTTGCAACCCTTTCTCCACTCACTACAATTTAGGGTCCATTTGGTAGCCAAGTTAGGATATGGGTGGATAGGTTTAAAATAATGTGGTGGGTTAGGATATGAGGGGTTAATTATAATATGTTGGTCCATTTGGTAGACATGATAAGAACTAGTTAAAAATTACCGAAATGCCACTGGTGTCAGCGGTCTCTGACACTCAGAGTTCGCTGACAATGTGTTTCAACATATAATTGTTCATTTTACGAACAAAATAATCCACACTCAGAGAGCGCTGACACTCAGAGATCGCTGACAATGACACTGTTCCCTCTGGTTTAAAATAATATCACCTATTTGGTGGGTTATACAACCTGCTGTAATAGTAGAATTAAGGACGGGCCGTGATTTAATATCGGGCCGCTTGGTTTACCTAAAATGCTACCAAACGCAGGTTGAAGCAGGATGATTTCTGCCTAACCTGCTTCAACCTGCGTACCAAATGGACCCTTAATGTGGGTCCCGTTATCCACTCACTACAATTTAATGTGGGTCCCGTTATCCACTCACAATACATTACACATCATCTAATTTTTTGTGGGTCCCATTCTCCACTCACTACACTTTATCCTCACTTTACCATTTATCAACCAAAGTCAACACATTTTATTAAAACCCGTGCCGGGTCAAAATGGAAAAAATATTGGTGGACCGAGAGAGTATTTTAATAAGTAAGCACACACCGTATCTAGCCAAGCTATCTCCTCATTGGTCCTCGTTGTATAGCTCCACGTGTCGTCTGTTGATTGGTTGACACGGCCTTGCATTGTCCTTGCATCTCAAATCCAAGGGTGCCCTAAGAGCCTCTACTTGTGCTTTGGAGACTGATCTCACCTACTCCCATCACGTTTATGTTCATGTTAATTTAATTTTCTTTACATTAATTAATTATTATAATATGCCAAAAAATACATTTCCATTACAAAATATTAACTAAAAAATACTCATAATTTTGATTAAAACATATCAGCAATAATGAAATGCAGAGAGTAATTGATTTACCTTAGTAAGAATGTGCCATATGACATCTTGAGTGCATGGAGGTGTGGTGAAAGAACCAACATATCTATAGTACTTATGTGCCTTCTTCCTCACTTCCGTCGGGTGAAACGGCCCGAACGTGATCGGGTTCTCCTCGTGCCTTTTTACCTCGTACTCGAGCTTGTTCAACGGTTTTTGCATCTATAAAACACATGGCATTTCGACTAGTCAATTTTTTTTTTCTATTTTAGATGTAATTCACTCTCAGAATTCATACACTATGTAACACGTGTGGTCGGACCCACAACTTTTTTTCATATACTTTTTTGTTAATTAATACGTGTGAGGGTCGACAACCTTAGCAAGAAGGGGATCAGGGTGGCCGAAGTCGAAGAGGCTCGCGACAACGGATACGCTCCCGTCATCCGCGATGTGCACAAGATGAAGCTCTGCAGCATACCTACATCACACAATCCACATTCACCTCACAAAATTCCCACAAATTAAAAGAATAAACACTAACAATTACACTTAATTATAGGTTTCTTACTGCTTTCCATTGATTCTGTGTTCCGAAGGGGAATGCCAGTGCATTTGCTTCAAGTAATACTTCTTGTCGTCGACAACTATCCATCCCGTGTGATCCGGATATCGCACCTGAAACGAACACGCATAAATAAAATTATTATAGGTCAAACTCATATATATATAATCAAATCTCATTGGAGGAAGAAGTTAAAACTAACTAACCCCAACATTGAATTTGTTGTTGACTAAAGTGGCATTGCAAGAAGCATAAGATCGGATTAAGGGCTTCAAATTCTTGTTTAGGACAAGCTTGTCTGTTAATATGTTGATTGGAGACTGTGATTTTCCATTGCCGCACGTGCTGAAATTTGGGTTGATTTTACCCCACATGTTGGGCCCTGTGGCCCCAATGTATGTGAACTGCAGAGATTCATCACTTTCTGTACAAACCAAATAATTCAGTTCTTACTCTTTTCATTCAGTTTGAAAAGGAAATAAGAGTTCATCCACAGCAAAATCATAATTCGAAATGCTTAGGGCTTAGAATTTGGGATCGTGGTTGGAAAATTTCTCGGAGTTCTAAAAGAATTCGGGATTTCAAGTCTTGCATTTTTCTCAATCGAGACATGATATTTGGAAAATTTTGAGATTCGAGACTCTTGAATCTTGACATGAATTCCTGATTTTTTTTAAATAATTTTAATTTTAATGATAAATTAAAATTTGAAATTAAATGAAATTTTAATTTTAGAAATTTGGGATTTTTTGATCGACATTCGAGGACTATTTGAGAAATTTGTATTTGGGATCAGGACTATTTTCTTTTTCCATTTTGAGTCCCGAAATCCCCGTCGGACTGAGATCATAAAATTAAAAATTTTCGAAGTAGGAACGTCGGGACTAGATATTTGGTCCTGTCCCGATTATCAACCCAAAAAATGCATCCCTAGATTTCCATTTTCTTTTAAGAATTTGGATTAGAGGTGTTTACGTTTACAATTAATTTGAACCGTGTGTAATCGAACCTTTGGTGTTTGATACCACAAACAAACCGTGATTATTAGTTCACGTTTCAAAACTGTCCGGTTTTGTCCGGTTTCGAACCGCCAATTTTTTGTTCCAAAACTTCTGTTACGATTTCGATAAGTTAAAATATAATTTTATAAAATATAAATAATAATTATATAATTTAAAGTATAAATATAATAATATTTATAAAAAGATATCGAGAAACTAACGATTTGAAATCCCCGATTCACAATTTCAAAATTTTTAAATCCAAACTGAATTGAAACCACACAATTCTTGAATAACATAGATTGGATTCCTAATGCATAAATTGAGTCTATAAAGAATTATATAATTCAATGATGAGCTCAAAGAATGCAACTCAACTGAAGTGGCTTTGTAACTTTGGGTGGTGAAGCTATGTTCCAAGAAACTTGGAAGTTGGAACTATGGAATTAAAACATTGACATGTGCAAAATTATACTCCCTCGGTTCCACAAACTTTGGCACAATTTTCTTATTTGGACGTCCCACTAAGCTTGACATATTTTTAAAATAGTAAAAGTGATCCATTTAAAAAGGTGTGGACCCTACCACTTTTATCACTCTTACATTACTTTATACACTCTCTTTAATAACCCTCCTTAACAACCGTGCCTAAAAATTTTATGTCATGCTTATTAGAACGGGGGAGTATAACATAACATATTAACATGCACTATTATATTTATCATTCCGAGTCAAATTAGGCCCATCATGAGTTTTTACATTTTAGGCCCATCATGAGTTTTATTTTACACACTTTATTCCACTATTTTTGGACAATTTTCTTTCAGACATGAAAAATAAAAAATATATATTTTTTTATATTGTAAAATTTGATACAACAATACAATGCATTGATCTATTAATTCATACTTTCTCTATTCCAATATGTAAAAATATTGGCACTTTTTTTCTAGACACGATTATTAAGAATAGTTAATAAAGTATTTAAATTTTTTAAAAGTTATGGTTCAGTAACTTTTTAAAAAATTAAATTTTGTTATTTTTAGGTGTGCCGAGTTTATTAAGACAATCCGAACTGAACAAGTACTACATTTTAGAAAAGTAACAATAATAATGTGATAAGGTAATCCAATTAGAAACAACAAGTATATGATAGTTTCACCTTGTAATTGAGATCAATAAAAAATGAATTAAACAAATCCCTTCTTAGATCTTAGGAGCCTCACCTGTTCGAAAGACTAATCATAGCCTGTGCTTTATCGATACGATACCGAATTAGGGTGGTATCACAGCACAAACACAAAGAGAGCAAACAAGCTATAGCATGCGTTTATATAAATTATGAAAGAAAAATAAGAGGAAACATACGTTGTGTAGAAGCAGCAACAAGAATGGAGAGTGCAACGATGAAGAGAGCTAATGAAGGAGCAGCCATGGCTGATTCTGTTGGTAGCTCTATTAGGGTTTATGATGATGATGATGATGATGTTATATATATAAGAGAGCAGTGTGTGTGTGTATTGTAGGTGTGTGAGTGTGTGTGGTTGGCATTGAAGAAGTATGGACAGGAGAGATATGGGCTTCTCAAAGTGCTTTCAACAATCCATGTTTCTGTTTCACTACACTGCCAATCTTTCTTTGCTTTATGTTTATTGTCTTTTGTTCTTAGCTTTATGTTTCTTGTCTTTATATCTTATTCTTTTCTTTTTTTTCTTTTTTTTCTTTTTTGTACTATTATTTCATCTTGTGTTTTAGTAACTGAGTAGATTCTTTTATCTTTTGAACTCTCTCTGCCAACGAATTTGTTATTTGTTTCGTCATTTTGATTCATTAACGAATTCGTTACCTGAATCATTTTTTTATAAACGACCCTTACAATTTTTATGCACAACTCAATTAAATATAATATATTAAGTGGAATCGAAATCCATTCAACACACGTATATATAAAGTTAAATTATTTTGTTAAAACGCGTGACGAGTCAAATTAAATAATCAAGTATTTAAAAAGGTACTCATTTTAGGGAAATAATTTGTTAAAATTAAGTAGATAATTAAGTTAAAACTTAGAACAAAATTAAAAAAATATTGACAATGACACATTCAACCCTGCACATTTGCAAATTGATAAAACTAGCAATTTTTGTAAAAGAGATGCAATGTCGAATTATTTGGCCGGCTATTACCAAAATGTTTAATTAATTATTAGGTAAAATGTTTTGACAAGTGAATGAAAGAAGCTAGCAACTCTAGACCTAATACATTCATACCTTTCTATAGAAAATAATTCGATAGTAGTATTAATTAAAATGATTCATGGCTTGCTACTAGAAATTTAATAAAGAAAATAAAACTAAAAACGTGCAATTAATATGCATATTATTGTCTGAACGTGTGTATGCAAGTCAAATTAAATAAGAAGAGACCAGTGAATAATAATAAAAATAGACATCATAATAAATTATAGCTTATTTAATTCATGAAAGTGGTAATGAGGACAAATTTCATGAACAGAGCACCACATTATTGAATTATTAAATCTGACTGTGAGTAACCAATTAAAAATTGATTTATTTGGACAAATTCTGTATTAACTTAAAATATGTATTGGCTGTAATGGTTTAAAATTATATATATATATATATATATATTAATAAATTCTACTCCACCAAAAATGAATTCTTCTAATCTGTTTTTGACTGTATAATTTTTTTAGACATCAACCCACAACAACTTAATATTTTAAACCTTGGTTATATTATATTTTGTGGGTTTTCTTCTTTATTAAAAATATATTTTTTATTTTTTTTTAAATTCGTATCGACTCTTTTACAATACACTTTTCATGGAGGGAGAGATGTGATTTAGCTAAATAATGTTTGATTTGGCTTCATATAAAAGACTTGACCTGTTCCTAACATTGACTCTGAAGTTACTAACTAGGGAAGGTAAACTTGAATTGATAAAAAAAAAGAATTATTGTGTGAATAATTCATTAAAATAATAAAAGAGTTATATGATGAGATCTTGCTCTTCGTGATAATGACAATCTCCTTCCAACTAATTATGTTTTTTTTAGATATATAATACTTTTTGTGGGACACAATTTTTGGTGCAACCTTGTGTTTTTATTCTTTTGGCCGATGAAAAGTTAGTAATGATATTATTATACAATTGTGATGATGATAGGTAAATCTTAAGAAATTAAAATATTCATAAAAAATTATTACTCATAATAATACTGGATTTAAGGGAGTAATTAAAATTGACTTTGTAAGATAAAACCCATTTGGAGTAATATGTGTAATAGACAATTGAATTAGCACAAATTTGAAGAATATAAGCAATTATTTCATTTGACTTCTCACAAGATCAGAATATCTTGCCACAAAATAATTCAATAGGTATGAAATTCAAAATTAACTGAACAAATATATAGATATGTAAAGAGAATGAGAATATAACTGAACAAGTCACTAGGTAATAATTAAAAATTCGATTGGAATATTGATCTTTATATAATATATAATTTAAATTAATTGTGTATAGAGTGTATCGATAAATATGCAAAAATACATTATCATATAAATATAATAAAATATTATTTATAATACATCAAAATAATATATAAAATATATAAATTTTAATTTATATCTCAAACTTGATTCTCACCAAATTTGTGGCATTTTCTTAAGTGCCAAAAATCTTATGCTATCATAATATCATTCTTGAGACTCGCAATTCTATTCAATATTCATGGCCATCTTCTTGCCTTGATTTTTAAGATATGTAACCTCCTTTTCTAGATGATTGTGCCACAATAATTATATAAACAAATATATATACAAGATGTCAGTGCATTTTTATTTAAGTCTTCATTTCAGAAATTAATAGACAAAGACCCACAAGTGGGATGCTGCAACTTTCAGAATATAACATATTTACGAACTCAACGGACCGAATATCGTATGGTTCGAGCTCCAAATATGAACCTTCAAGTACCATATTTAGCTATACATGAATGAGAGATATAGGTTGATTGATGAGACCCACCACATGAAATGGGTGTAGTTAAAACTTAAAAGGTTAAACAATTTTTTTGAATAGAGATGTGCAAAATAGTAGAAACCATATAACATGGGATAGTGGGACAATTTTGTAGATCAGATATTGGGATGTTTGCTTTTGGCCTCTAGAAATTTGAGAAGTCAACAACATAAACCTTTGCTATTATGACACGTCCCAATTGTGTCCCATTATTTGATTATTTCACAATAATCATACAATTGAAAATATCTAATAATTCATCTAAACCAAGATTAGCCCTTTTACTTCCTGACAAATAGAATCTCAAATCATATAAAATACAAACACAAAAAGAACACCCAAAACTCTAAGTATCACACAAAACTTATACCTCAACTGTTTCACAATAAGCTCAAACAAATAAATAAACATCATAAAAATATAAGATAAACAAGCAATATTAATTTGGATTAGCAAAATATTTAAAAGATTAAACTTGGATTGGTGGGGTGCGCCAGGCACATGTAGTAGTGCAACACATGGGCGACACATGAAAGCCCAAGATAGCAAGCTATCTTAATGGGCTTTCCCCCTTAAAAAATAAATTTAATATCGTGTGGGCCATTGGCCCACATATCAGATATTAAACTGATAAGAACAGATACTACACTTGATCTTAGCCAAAAGGCCGAGAAAGGTATGGGAATGAAGGTGATTGGCCCTCTTATTTTATACCCTCTTTATTCATAACGCTATTGTTTCTCTTGCGATGTGGGATACTAATCAGTCTCTAAAACTCCAAATTAGACTGATAATCCCCTTTTTAATACATACTAATCTGCTACGACAAGTACTTACAAAATAAGCAATTATCTATTCTTGATATAATTTCGAATACAAAGTTTAGAAAATAAAAAAATTGTTTATTTGCACATTTCACTGATTTATATTTATTTGCACTTAAAAACACTGACGACCCGCTTCTAATAAACGGGTCGGATCCTGTGGTCGTTCGTGTGTCTTCCACGCATTCAGTAACCAAACCCATAGAAACTGCAAATTGCAGAAGCAGAAATACCAAAATTCCAATCCCAAATTGATTTGTTTCTTCATACTACAAATTAATTGAAAATAGAATGAAAATGAAAAATATATAAGCGATTATATTTTAATTTGATATTTCCGATCAGCAAAATAGTTTGTGCTGAAAAATATAGGCATGACGACGTCGTCCAGTTCGTTAATCCGCCGCCTTGCGCCCTACTTTTCTGCTCGGATTCGCCGGAATTCAAGGCTTCTCAGCTCCTCCTCCTCCTCCGCCGCCCATGAATCTCAGCTTTCCTCTTCCGAATCTCCGTCCCCATCGACCGATTCCGTTCATTTGACCGACAACTGCATCAGGGTAATTTTCTCTAATCTCTCTCCTTTTTTCCCATAATGGAGCTTGTGATGTATAGTTCTTAGCATGTGCGGTCGGAGGTGGCGTGTTCAGATTTAAGAATCATTTAGTTTCGTGCCTTGAGCTGGAAAAATGTTAAGTGAATTATCTTAGGTCTAGAAATGATTTGGTTGAAGTTCTCAAAAAAGAGTTAGTGATTGTTCATTGAATTGATGTCTTCATTTAGAGAATGAAAGAGTTGCAAGCTGAAGAGGCTAGTAAGAAGTTGCTGCGTTTGAGCATAGAAGCTGGTGGTTGCTCCGGGTTCCAGTATAACTTTTCACTAGATGATAAGACCAATAATGATGACAGGTTATTAGATTTCAAGAACTTTGAAGATTTTGATTGCGTCTGCTGCCACTCAGTATAAAGAAAATAAAATGAAACTTAATTGTGATGCTTTGTTGGTGGAATGAAATTCATGCAGGATCTTTGAGCAGGATGGTGTTAAATTGGTGGTTGATAATATTTCGTTCGGCTTTGTGAAAGGTGCAACTATTGATTATGTTGATGAGCTCATCCGTTCTGCTTTTCAGGTCCGTTGTTAAGCTGGTTATTTTTATTATATAGTAGCATTTTATTCCCTGTTGTTATCTATCATTTGCAAAGTACAAATCTGCAATCTTATCTTTGGGTGAGAGCAGAACCTGTTCTGTTGATTTACTATGCTCATCCTACATTGATAGAAACATTTCTTTATGTTTAATACTTGCTCAAATTGGATAGTTATTATACGCATTGAGACCCCTTGTTTTGATACTGCTAAAATTACTGATCTGAGTTTATTTCGTTGTAATTTTTTACCACCTATCTACGAGAAGCAATGAAAGAATAGAATTTTGTTTGTTGTAATTTATGATAATCTGCTCTCTGACATGATTATATTTTGCACATAACTTTCAACCAGTAAGCAACTTATTTAATTAGGACCTGCATCACCTTCCTCCTGATTTGTTTAACAGGGAGCTACTCTGATCTTCAAGATGGTATTAGGAGTCAGTGTTCAATTTCCAATTTGATGCAATGCTCCTTTTCCAACTAATAGAAGTTTAATGGTGTTAAGATTTACGAGCAAGCCACCTTTTTCGGAACCAATTTGCATCTGTGTACATGTCGTCACTTGTCAGATTTGCTTTTCTGATTTGATTTTCTGTAGTTTTTGTGAATGCTTTCCAAATAAAGATGCAAAGTGAAATCTGAGTATAGCTTTCCTGTTATTTTTAATGAAACTGATGTGAGAACTATTCCATTTTTATTGAACTCTAGATCATCCTAGGTTTTGAAAGAGTCGTTTAGGTTATTTAACCAAAGCACTAGCTCATTAAAACTATTCCTCCCATCCCCATCTAGCTTGTAACTCTGATCCAACCTGCTTCTTGACAACTAAAAATAGAAGGATAGGGACACTTTTGACTGTAGTCTGTCTGTTCACTCTGTTGGATCTCACAAGGCATGATTCTGCATAAGCTTTATTACTATTGAATCTTGTTAATTACTACTCCCTTCATCCCACTAACTTTTAGTGGGACGAAAGTAGTACTAACTTTTGTTGCTCTCACTACTGACACGTGAACCCCGTTATTATAATATGCAGGTGTCAACTAATCCAAGCGCAGTTGGCGGATGTAGCTGTAAAAGTTCCTTCATGGTTAAGTAGCTATCTGCTTGTTTCCAGACTCAGACATTCCCTCATTATCAACGGTCTGCCCGACTAACCGAATTATTTTTTATGCTGATTTTTGTTGTATACAAGAACAACCTTAAAATACATAAGTAATCCTCAAAAGACCAATTTTTTGGTCCCCAGTTAGAACATAGAAGAGAAAATGTTATTCTGTCACATAAAAGCAATTCCTTGCCAGGCGAAATTGATTGTTCGTAATATTGTGATGCTTTTGTACATTATGTTGCTTTCTCCGAGTGAGGAGCCTGACTAGTAGCTGCATTGCTGCAGATAGCCTCGTATATATATAGTCGTACGCATTAGACAAATTTGTACACTCCATTAGTGTTTGTTCTTGTGAAATCACAGCAGTGTGCTTACATAATAAATAATGCACTGTGAGTAAAGCCATCTTTGAAAATCAATGAAATCGAGATGCTGCTTCAGTTGGATTGGTATACAGTTCTTTTGTTTTGTCTTGAAAATCAGAGTATTTCTTATGTAATCTTCATTTCTTGATTTACGCGTTGTGTGTCTCTGCATAAACTTTCTACTCCAATAAAGGAGTTTGATTCAATTTTTGTACAATATTATATACAGTATGTGCCGATATCGTATTATGTTATTACAAATTCTGGATTTCTTTAGGCAAAAATAAGATCCTCGGCCATGTCATTTATAGGGGTGTAAACTAGCCAAGTCGATTAGAATATTATTGTGTTAGATAAAAGTATCAAGCTTGAAATCAGGTTCAAATTTGGCTCGTTTACTATCGAGTCGTGCTCGGAACGAGTTTTTTTTCAAACTGAATCACGCACAGCTCGCGAGTAGTTATGTTCGTGTACAACTTTATCCAGATATTTTTGGGGCTCTAAACGTAAAATACTAGTAACTACCTTTTTAGTCATAATAATCAACTGTATAAAGCTATTTCATGTGTTACAATACAAAACGTGCTATTTTTTAAATGTATATGTTGGCACGGAAAGTTCAATCATGCATGAAATGTATTAAAGCTTAAAGCAAGGGTCAGGATTTAATTTTACTAAAAAGTTTTTATTAGAAAATGTATTTTAAAATTAATTTTGTTTATAAAATTTAAAAATGCCTTTTGTTTGAAATGAATTCTAACCACTCCTTTAATACATGTTTTTAAGATGGAATTTTCCATGTTGGCACGTTCATATTTGATGCTAGTAATCCGATTGCAAGAAAAAAAAAAGCAATATATGCAAAAAGTGCTTTAAATTTTGTATATATATATATATATATATATTAGCTCTATTGAATTCTTCAAAGTTCAATCTATGTAGAAAAACATCACGTTATATTAGTCTTTTCTTTTGTCTTTTTTCGGATGTTTCAAATATCCTTTTATAAACTGACATAAAAATTACATAACTAATACAAAAACAACCTATAATCTGTAAAAAATGAAAAAAGTAATAGTCTACAAATATTAATGGGTTAATTTTTTTAGAACATGTCAATAATACATTCACATAATTGGAATGGAGGGAATATATTTTAATGAAATATGTAATTAAATCATGAATTACAATATACTCCATCCATTCACAATTTTGTTACTCATTTTACCATTTGGTCCGTTTACGAATTTGTTATCCGATCTTTTTTCCATTTTTAGTAAGTGAACTCTCCACTTTGGTCCATTTACGAATCGAATAAAATCAAACTTCATTTAACCCACAATATACAAATTTTGTGAAGAACATATTCAAATTTTTATCACCCAAAATCCAAATTGCTAAATTCTTACGATTCGAGTCCTCAATTGATAAATCAAAGGATGAGTTCAATGAGATCAAGGAAAGGAATTGAAAAACCTGAGCGAATTGTAATTACAAAAATTGAAAATATAGTAATATTTAATTGCCAAGATTTAGAAGTTGGGAGCTTAATTGCAAATGAATCATACTTTGTGATTTAATTTGTAGGACATAAAATCGTGATTCTTAATAAAAAGAGTTATGCACTGCACTGCACGTATACGCGACAAGATTATGTATAATATGAATTATTGACCTTAAACTACTGAAAAATATAGGAAATAACTTGATCACCATAAATTACAGAAACTTAGCAAGGCAAAGTTTAGAACATAATTAAGCATAAAATAATAGATATATCCAACAATGTTTCAAGCATGCATTATTACTGAACAATTTAGGATGATTAATCCTAGTACAGCTCAATTGCATGTAATCTATACTGCATATATGTGTGCATGCTCATATATACTGCTAAGAAACAGCTTAATTCCAGAAAAATTGCAATTATTGATGAATAATCCTGATAAAATTGTGTAGAATACAATCATTACATAATATCAACAAGTGAAGAAGAGAAGAGAAGAATAATGGAGAATATTCAGAAAAAACAGAAAAATTCGTACTCATCGCGTCACCGATCAGCACCTATTTCGTATGCTAAACCCTGCGGCAGCGGCGGCGGCGGTTCTCCTCCTCTCCTCCACCAACGCCGCCCTCGCCGACATGATCCCTCCGCTCCTAACCGCCGCATCGAACACCGTGGAGTCGATCCAGTCCTTGAGGTACGCCTCCTGCCCCCACATCTCCGGTATCCACACCCTACCCGCCACCTCCCCCCGGTGCCTCCTCAGCCTCTCCCGCCCGCTCTCGACCGCCGCGCTACAACTCCCCGACTCCGCAGCAATCGACGAGCTCCGATCTCCCCGCTTCTCGTCAAATCGGAGCCCTAACTCCCCCTCCGGTTTCGATCCTTCTCCATTCGTCGTCATCTTCGATGGAACATTCATCAGTTTCTCCATTTCCGCCTCTCCAGAAGCTTCCATGAAAATCCTCAGATCTGTTTCTGTGCGTAGGTATATTACTCTATATATACAGGAAGTATATGTATATATAGAGAGACTGTGTAGTGTGTGTGGGAAGAAAAGGAGTGGGAATATTGGGAGCCACGTCAGCGGAAAGTGGTTTGTTGTGGAATTATTTGAATGGTAAGCGACAAGCCTACGTGTACAATTTGGGATTCCAATTTGTGTGGTTTTTGATTTGGGGCAAAAATGGAAAGAGTGGCTGTGCTTACTTTGTTTATATTATGATTTATGATTGTCCACCAAAATCATATCTTTTTCTTTCCATTATGAGGCTCTTCTTCATTTCTTGATTTTTTTCATATCATATGCACAACCACAACTTGTTCCACTTGTTCTTTTATTCAAATATTACACTATGCCACTTTTTTAAAATTCCCACCCCAAACTTTATTTTTGCTTTTTATTATAGTAAAAAATTATTAAAAACTTGAAATTGAAGTATAGTCCCGTCTATCCAAATGTTGTAGAAACGAAAAAGTGTCGAAATAACTCCTTTCTTGATATTTTGTGGATGCGCTATTAAACACACACACACATTTTTTCTTATTAGATGAATTTTGAGGACAATGGACTCTTACTCATACATTATTTTCTCGTGTTACACTTTGAAATAGATGTTTTAATTAATTATAAATCAGAGCGTGAGTGATGAATAAACATGCTGAGAGCGTGTTTGGTTTACTTGAAAACAAAATGGTTCGTGATTAACTGAGATTGATTTAACTTGATATAAATTAAAATTGTTTTTTTTAATAAAAAAAGACAAGTCATGAGTAATTTTACGCGGCACATTTTGTACCTAAATCTTAAGCCGTGACTAAGGGGGTGTTTGACTGAGTTTATAAACTTTTTAAAACAACTTATAAGATGTTTAAGAGCTTATAAGCTCATTGAAAGTATACGTTGTAAAAATAAATTCTTGAAGCTTATAAGCCGTTCAAAAAATAAGTAGCTCTACATCAGCTTATTTTGTCATTACATTATAAGCTACAATGAAATTATATAAATAAATATACAATATTTTGTTATTACAATTATTAGAAAAGAAACATATAGTTTTTACAAAATGAGTAATTTCATTTTTTGTCATTATTTAAAGAGTTTTTAAGTTCATTTATTCAAATATTTTAACAACTTATAAACTCTTAGATTATGACATTTTATAAACTCTGGTAAGAAGTTATAAACTATTGCAACTTATAATATGAAATTGAAGATTCATAACATGATAATAACATTATAGGGGGTGTTTGGTTGGAAAGATTATCTATGATTTAGTTTTAGATTAATTATCATGGATTGTTCGGTTTGACGGATACGGCCCGTGATTTAATCTCGAGATTATGCCACATAGGATTAGTCATGATTTGTGTGTCTTGGCCTTCCCCTATGACTAAATTAATCTCGACTAATCGGGTCAAGTCAATCTCGAATAATCACGGGCTAATTTAGTCATACGTAACCACACCCCATAATGTATAAGAAATCCATATGAGGGAAAGACACATTAATATTGGTTGGAATATTAGTATATAAAATAAGAAAGTATTTACCACAACCAATCAAATCAATCATTTAATGTCAACTTGCCTCGGCGCAAGTTCCATCAGATATTTTTATTTGTCGCTTTCGTCACTTTTGCCATCATTATTTCATGATTTTTCATGGTTGGATTCTTTTTCCTTTTTTTTTCTACACTTTATTAGTACTACTATAGTCTATAATAACTAAGGATCATAATGGATTTTGAACCCAATTTTGATTTATTGATTCAAACTATTTTTTAGTATAGGAGTACTTTAAAATTTTGGACCGGATGAATTCAGATACTCTAAGCAAATAAAATAATGCTAATGCTATATCTGTTATGTTTTCATACTAAGGAACTTCAAATATATTTGATTTTACTTAAGATATAAGATAGGAATCTGCAGCACAACTCCTACATGTGAAAAGAAACTTAATAGAAACTAAATAAAGCAATATATGAAGGTTAATGAGAACATACCGATAGATCTAGACATAGCAATAACTTCAGAGACACGACACCCGTCCCAATCGATCACCATGCCCCCAGTCAGGGGCGGATCCAGGATTTGCATTTGGGGTGTGCTGAAAAATAAAATTTTTCTTAACACTATATTTTATACATGCATAAAATTTTTGAGGTGGACTAATATTATATTGGACCTTAAAAATATACATATATAACACTAAAAATTTTGGACTTGCACTGAGCTGAAGCCCGGTGCAAGCAAAGGGTAGATCCGCCCCTTCCCCCAGCAGCTATGATTCTTGCATATTCGTCTTCCCTATCCGGGGAGGAGGATAATATCAACAAATGTTGGTAGAATATGAATTTTTTTAATATCGAATTTGTAGTTCAATATTAAAAATTATATTCATTTCAAATCTAGCCCGGGAATCCGTCTATTCAATTATTTATTATATATTAATATTTATATTAATTTTAATATAATTTAATATAATCTAAATTTCGTTTAGTTTTTGAACCCCTCTCATTTTTTTTATGTTGATGAAGAATTTTGATTTGGACTAATTTCTCCACAACTTTTCTTGGCATGTAAATTATTTAAAAATTTTATGACATTGGATTGTTGTAGTGCTTTTATGAAATCTATTATTATTTTGATTATTTAATTATTGTAGTGTTGATTTAGATTGTCAATTTAAGTATATTTTAAAAAATAAGATGTATGAATTTGGGTCAGATCCATGCATCAGACAATCTCATAAATTTAAATCCAAATCAAATTTTCCGGATCTATGAATTAGTCATATCCGACCATTGCTATCCCAAACAATAACAATAAATTATAAGTTTGGCACTATATATTTTGTGGGCATGGAATTTCAATCTTTAATTCACTGATTCCTTTTGCTACTTTCATATTCCACTTCGCTGGGTTGAGTAGAAATCGATTCAAACCGAAAAATCGAATGATGTTTGATCGGTTTGGATTGATTTTAAAATATTTGGATTTGGTTCGGTTTTAATTTTTAGAAACCGAATTTTTTATGGTTAAGATCGATTTTTAGTCAAATGGTTTGGTTATTAACCGAACCAATTGAATTTTATTATATATTAATTATAATGTTATAAATTACAATAAATAATAAATTACTTAAGCTTAAATAGTATTTGTTACAAAATCTCATTTATAAAATAAATACAAGTTCTAAATTCTAAAGAATTAATATAAAACTAAAACATATCTTCAAAAGGAAAGTAAACAAATAACTTAAAATATGAATGAGTAAACTTAGAAATTGAAGTATTTGAATAAATTAATTTTCTCAATTTTTATTTCATGTTTTAAATTATCATATGCAAAATTGAACAAAGTTTTTATTGAAATAATTTGAACATCAATTTTCAAGTACAAATTATAATAAATTTATCGTGGAGAAAAATATATAATTAGAATTTTTGGATAACCGGACCGAAACCAAATTTTAAATTTCGGTTTAGATTGGTTTGATTTTGTAAATAATTTGGTCGGATTGGTTTTAATTTCTAAGCAATTCGGTTTATTTGATTTTAGTATTTTGGTTCAATTTTTAACTGAACCGAACCATTGTTCACCCCTGTTCGCAGATACCCTTCAAATATTATTAACAAAAATAGATAAATAATAATAATAACAGCCATCATTGGATAAGTTTTTAGTTATTTTTGTGCTCAAAATTCCAACCCTTGCTTGTTGAGATCTTTTTACAAAAAAAAGTGATTGGGTGCTATTTCTCTATTTATTTATGAGATATTATAGTGGAATTTGATGTCATTTTGAGTTAAATTACTTAGATTTGGATTAATTATGATCATGGTATATTTTTGTAGGTAAAAGATTATTTTTGAAGATTAAGAACGAATTAGAAACGAATTTTCAATTTAGAATCGAGTGAAGAAGTGACAAATCTGCTGAAAACTCAGTCAATATGCCCATACCGCTGGAGCGGCCATGTTAATGGCGAGAAGAGAAAGAAATATCCTGAGTGTAGGAAAGTATTAAGAAGATATTTTGAAGATTTATTTATTAGTCAGGTTTTAAAGCGTTTTTAATCATGGCCCATAGTCTGCCCATTAGCTTATGGTATTATTATTTATATATGTTGAGCTTTCTTATGGGAGAGGGAGAACCATTCACGTAAGTGCAGCCGTCCAGTTTGGCTTTTGCTTCTTTATCATTGCACTTTTAATTTATTTAGTTTATTTAATTATGTTTTGTAGCTAATCTTCTTTATTCCAACAGCGATTAAGGAAATCGGAGCACGATATGTAAATATTTATTATTCTGTGAGATCTAATTTGTTCTTCATACTTTAATTCGTATGTAAATATTTATTATTTTCTATTTTCTCAATGATTTAATCGTTTTATTCATGTAAATAGTGGTCAATATTTAGTTGAGTAAAATTGATTAATTAAATCGACCATATGTAATGGTGATTTAAATTTAATTAGTGGTAAATTGACTATGTAGTCAAGGGAATAACAATCTTAATTTGATAATCATGCGTCATAGTTTATCGGTTTTGAATTGGGTCTCTCTAGTTCTTAATGCTGTCGGCTCATTAAATCTATAGAGCGTTTCTTAAGGTTGTCAGTCGATTAGAGAAATAGTTAGTGAAACGTCTTCCTAATTATCGAAAAGTTATGGAGAGATGAGATCGCGTCAGAAGTTTTAATCGGAATATCAAGTCTAGGTGGAATTAATTGATTGTTGGACATATATTTTCTCATCTTTGTTAGTTTTATTTGTGAATTATTTGTCTAGAAAAACTCAAAAATATCTTTTCCATTTATTGTTTATTTATTATTTTTGTAGTTCTAAATAATTTCCAAATTTTCGTGACTAATCTTGCAGGTCGAAGTTTTAGGAAAATTCTCGACGATTCCTTAAGAGACGATCTTAGTTACTACTTTTTGGTGATTATGTAAAAACGACCCAGCAAAAAGTCTACTTTCTTTAACAATATTTAGTGATTATGTAAAATACTTTTATTGGGAAGAAATAACTAAGACATAAGACTAAACAAACCCTTAATATTCAAGAACTTGCTATAAACAACCTGCAAAAGCTTGGTTTAATAATACTGGAATTTTGAAAGTGTGCATAAAATAATCCTCATTTTTATTTGACATGATCTGCAACTAATAAAGTGAATGAATGAAAACCAATTTCCTGTACAGACATAACACAGTGAGAAGGCGAAACTAGGTAAATCAAGCCCTTGGATAGCGCGACCGTCCCTTCTTCCTCAAGAACTCCGGGATCTCCACAGCGCCCCCATCTAGAAACGATGACGGCCTCCTGTTTACACCCATGTTCGGATCCATTTGTCCAGCCTGACTTGCCTGCCATCATTTCATAAGGGCATAAGGGCATGTGTTGAATAAAGATACATGTAATCCTATCTCGTGCGGGTGTCCAAGGGAGAGAGATGTGTGCGTACCTTGTGACTCCTCCCATCACCTTCCTCTTGACGTTTAAAACCAGTGGCTATCAAAGTTATGCTCACCTGAATGATGGCATAATTCAAATATTGTAACCAAGTCATGCACTGAACGAATGAAAAGATAAGGGTAAAAAGCAGGGGCAGTGGACAACATAAGTGTCAAAATTTTGAAGTGCAACGATATCGAAATAAATGAACTTACTTGACCACTTATTGACGGATCTACTACTGCACCAAAAATTAAGTTGGCACTTGGATCCACAAGATCGTATATAACCTCTGCTGCAGCATTTACCTGCAGGTTTGCATTCCAAAAGATGTGTGGTTACTGGTTAGTAACGCCACTATAACAACAGAATGAATCATGTAAAGATTGAAAACCAGTAAACTAGGAATATTGCTACCCATTTATGGTTATGAAGCACACCTATAGTACAGTCACCAGCTTCCTTTCCTTTTTTTGCAAGTCGATGGAATCATAAAAGGGGGCAAGAAATAGAAAACACAAGCCAAACAAGTGCATAGATTTGCTAAAAGCATCAAAAACATAATTCTCATGCCCACGTTAGCTACTTCATCGCGACAGTATCAGGTTATGGCTATAATTGACAATCACCCAATGATATATTTATTTAATGCATCTCTTGTTAATAGTTTATGATTAGTCCCAGAAAGATATAAAATAGATGCAAGATGGATGATACATGCAAAAACTTATATTTGAATCATGGGTGCAAGAAATGAATGTGAAGACGATGTGTGAAGAGAGATCCTTGGGCCCACCTCAAACAATGTTAGATCACTGCCACCAGTTATGTTCCACACAATGCCAGTTGCTCTCTCTATACCAATATCAAGTAAAGGAGATTGAATGGCATTTAGTGCAGCATCTCTAGCCCTGGTTTTTCCTGAATCACACAAGAAGATAATCATAATATGAAACCAAATCTCCAAAATACAACTAGTCAATTACATGGCAGAAAGTCACAAAAGGAGAGCGATCTAATAGTTTGGATTTTTAATCAGTTAAGATTTCAGCATACTGGTTTGATCAGTTACAATTGTCTTTAATGAGATGCAGTAGCTTATCCTTGACACTCACCTGATCAAGAATTCCAAGATTCTCGGGAAGCAATATTTTTATTTACTAACAAGGTTGTTGCTCTGAGGAAGTCAATATCTTAAAGAAAGCATATCTCCTGCTCAAATATATTTCCAGTAAAAGATTGATGGTGTAAATAATAGTCCTATTGTCCAGGAACCAGAAGCATAAACCAGAAGTGGATTACTGATTTTCGAAACTACTTTTTCTGTTCACAAGCAATTTGGGGATTGTGTAATTGCATCTATATCAGTTGTACAAATTTCAACATGCTTAACTATGCAGAACTTTGAAATGGAAATTTAGAATATTACAATATTTAGGTCTAGTAATGAAAAAGGCAAACACCGTGAACACACAAACACACATCCACACAAACAAAATGACTTGAGAAAAAGATCCCAAAAAGAAAGAAAGAAAAATGAGGGAAGAGGAAGATAACCTTGCATAACTATGCATAAATATTGAAAATTCATCAGCAAACAACATCACCACCATGAAAGATCAATAAGACATCTGAAAGTACCTGTAGCAGTCCCAATTCCCATTAATGAAGAACCAGCACTAGCCATAATAGCTCTCACATCGGCAAAATCTACATTTACTAACCCTGGAATCTGCAAGAAAAGTAAGTAGTATTGAATTTCATTTTCTTGTTCGAGAATGGAAAGGCAATCAGTCAAGTCATATAAAGAACAATTTAATGAATCTTGGAAGAGGAAAAAATTACAAAGCAAAGCACAAGCACAAGCAGTCATTCAATTTCATGCATTTGGGCCAGGCTGCCAGCAACCAAAATGTACTTAGCAAACACATGGCTATAACAAACTTATTATTCTTGTATGTACGTCATCATCAGCAATACCGTGATTATATCGGAGATACCACGAACTCCTTGTCGAAGAATATCATCAGCGAGATTAAATGCCTCTGTTACTGGTGTAGATGGAGAAACTGCTGTCAGCAATTTATCATTTGGAATGACAATAAGAGTATCAACATTTTCTCTTAAAGCTGCAATTCCTTCTTGGGCTTGAACAGCTCTTTTTCGTCCTTCAAAAGAGAATGGGGTGGTAACTATACCAACAGTCAAGATGCCCATAGCTTTTGCAATTCCAGCAATTACAGGAGCTGCCCCTGTTCCTGTACCCCCACCCATTCCTGCCTGCAAGTATTAGAAGGTTAGTGAAAGACTGAACAGAACATGGAGGACCATGCTGCACAAAGATTAACATTTTGATATTTTATGCCAATAGAAGAGAAGCATGCTGCACAAAGATTATGACCAGAACTTTTTTTATTTGTAAATCTAATCATTAATACGATGTATAAGGAAGAAGGTTACGACTTTGGTGGGCAGTGGGACCCAATTTGATTACTTACTCCTTAAATATGAGATTTAGAAGCACAATACTAATGCTATGCACTAAAACATGTCTGCGTTTTTGGAAACTTGGAAATCATATTCCAACTAGCTGAAAGAAATCGTCCTTAACAATATCCTACCAATGAATTTTTCAAGTAACCATCTTTCTAGAACTTTATCTCAGACCTTTGTTCGATTTTCAACTTTGAAAACAAAGCAATGACGGACTTGTATCGTTTGACTTAGTGCACACTGAAGTTGATCATTTAGCTCAATTTGGAAATCTTCTTATTTGTACCGGAAAACAGTTACCACTTAACATTGGCATTAGAATCTAAACTCTCATGATAAAGATTGCAATATCCCCAGAGACTAGAAGAATATTGAGGAAACATGTTCAGAGACATAATAACTTACAGTCACAAAGACCATGTCTGCTCCATTAACTGCCTCCTCTATCAGTGATTTGCTTTCATTAGCAGCATTCATGCCAACATCAGGGTTCCCACCAGCACCAAGTCCTCGAGTGAGCTCTCCGCCAATCTGCAGGCGATGCTCGGGAAAGATGGCTGACATCCTCATGGCTTGGACGTCAGTGTTAACTATCCAGAACTCAACCCCCTTCATTGCACTCTCTATCATACGGTTAACTGCATTGGACCCACCACCTCCAACGCCAACAACTTTGATCTTGGCTTCATTGTAATTGTTGAAAGGAGATGAATCTTTCACATTCTCAGTAGCATTTCCACTCGGGGTATCCTGTCTTGGGTTGATCATGGTACTGCTCGCCTCACCTCTAAGCATCGAGATCTCAGGGTGTAGGTTCAGAAACGGGTCCTTGCTCTGAAATTGGTTCACACCGTGGGAATTGGCCGAACATTTCAACTGTGGGAGACCCGAACCACATTTCAACCCATTCCTTTCTTCAACGATTTTCAAGGGGGAAATTCTCCCTCCAAGAACAGTCAATACCCCAACCCGCCTCCCAGCATCAGGAGGCGTGAAATACGGTGAAGTGCAGGTAGCCATTAAAAGAAATATCAAACTCCAACTTGCTTCAACTGATTACACCACCTATATAATGCCGAAAAACCTATCAGCTATACCTTAATGTCAACATTTCTTTCCTTTTCTCAATCCATGTCCCTATTTAGTCAGGAAATTAAGCAGAACCCCGTAGATAACAAGAATGTGCCTCTATAAATCATTCATTACAAAATAAAAAATAAAAGTAAATAAACAAAAAAGCTTGTTCTTAAAACTCTTACCATCACACGAATCAACAAGAAATCGAAAATAATACCCTAAGTCGACAACATAAAAACTCCAAAATCACTAGCAGCAGCAACACCATTCAAATTTCAATCGGGAAAAAATGTAATATATACAAAAAAATCATTGCAGCTCACCTGAACACAAAATGCCTCTTGTTTGGAAAACTACGATTAAAAAAAAAAGGATTTTGTGTGATGGGATTTCTTCTTTATGTCTTTCCTTCCACAGCTGGATTAGCTACCAAAAACAAACCTGCATTAAAAATTGCTGGTTAAAAATTAGTCAAACGAGCAGAAGGTGAATTTGCAGAGGGAGCGAGGAAGAGAGAGACTGAGAGAGTAGATTCCCGCCGTCAATTTCTTGTTGGAAATGCAGCAGCCTACAACAGTGATGGAGGTTATGATGTGTGTGTTGAGCATTAATTCAGAAAACGAGAGAATATATAAACAAATAAATATAGAAAACACAAACAAACTAATATGAAAATAAAAAGAGAAAAACAAAAGGAAAAAAAAGCAATTCTATAAATCTTTGGCTTTATTTTTGGAAGGAATGTGACCTTATCATCCGGGAATTTAGTTGATTGGTTCTTTTCTGATTTTCTTTTCTTGACTGATATTTCTAATTCTAATTTTTCATAATTACACACAAATGAATTTTAGTGTTTCATTATAGCATTTATTTCATGTATTATTATTAATCTCAAATAAATATTAATTATGATTTATTATATTATAATATATTTTTAATAAATAATACTCCCTCAATCCATAAAAAAAAGTTTCTAATTTGATCCGGTGTGAATTTTAATATAGTGTTTTGACTTTAATAATGATATGTAGTGAGTGGAATAAGGGTCTCACTTAAATATTATATTAAATTGAGTTGTGTGTAGAGAGTATGGTGAGTCCATTACCATAAATGGAAAGTTTAAAGTAGGAAGATGTTTTGTGGACAGACGAAAATGACAAATTATAAACTTGTTTTATGAACGAAGGGAGTAATTAAAATGATATATTTATTTGTTTGATATGGAGTGTGGAACACAGAACATTGAATTTGCAAAAGAGATTTTTTACGAATTTTTTTATTACTATCAACTTTCTTATTTTAATTAATTATTATAAATATAAAATATCATAATATATTTTAATTGAATTTCTTATTTTAATTAATATTTACTCACCAATATTAGCATCACCAATAAAGTATATTGTTAATATTCAAAATATAAAAATATACCTTGCAATAATGATTACGGTAATGACAATAGAATACCGTTGCTATCACACAAGAGAGATCATTAATTTATGATGGGAACCTTAGACAATAAAATGTTGAAATGGTGATTATGATTTATTCTTATTTTAATAAAAATTTCTTGAGTTTTAATAAAAGAAAATATTGAGAAAGATTTATGGGCTAAATCAATTTTGTTCACACAAATGAAAGTTGTGGGTTGAGCCCAAGGTTCATCAGATAATATCTACACACACTTTTTTATTTATAATTCTACTGATATTTGATTCAATTTAATCCATATATAAATCCATCTGTCCGATTACTAAGTGACTATAAATAATACGAAAAAAAAAATTAAAAAAGTAAAATGTTATATTAAAAATAAAGTAGAAGTGAGATATTTTAAAGGTAAAGCTAGTAGGATCATTAAAAAAAGTATCAAAATAAGTCCGATCGGACAAACTAGCTCACTTTCAAGTCAGGTTGGGGTCATAATTTTAAGTTTAATGTTCGTGTCTATTTGAGTCGGGTATCATATCTGAAATTTTTGGGTATCCGAACCTTAATTTTAACTACCTGAACTTGAACTAAAATTTCAGTTATCTGAACCCGATCCGGAAACATGGAAATAAGATATTTAGATATTCAAACTCGATCTGAAAACATGAACTAAAGTATCGAATATTACCTGATGTTCGAGTAGACACTCCTATTAAAAATGTGCAAAAGCCTAGTGACCTGGTCCTATCCGGCCCAATCCAAAAACTTCAGGCCCAATACAAATTTAAACGGGCCAGCCCGATCCCTATATAATAAAGGCGTAATGCAAGTTCGGGTTGGCTCAGCCCGGCCCGATCTTTTGCCACCTCTAATTATAACGTGCCATAATACACCTCCAGTGTGTGTGAATTTATCACAGTAACATTCGCGGCAGCTTCACCATTCCCCACCTCACCCAAATCTTCCACCTTATGTTTTCATTCTGTATAATTCTGTTGTGATGTTTCTTCAAGCGTATTTTACTATTGCTTGGGTTAGCTTCCGATTCTAAAGGTAAACTGGCTATTGTTTTTGTTCTGATCAACTTATGATGTGTTGTTTTACGCATTTCATCAAGCACGTGGTGGCAGGAGGATATTTGGAGAAACACGATGAAGTTTGTGTCCACTGCTGCAAGCTTTTGCACTTTCAGAAGGTTTGTTTTAACTAAGTTTTGACTTGATTTGGATTGAAAGGTTTTGTTTTCGATTTGTGAAATTCTCAATGAAACCAGTCATTTTTGGCTGGATCTCCTGGATATTTTATAGCTGAGGCGTGTGAGTTATATTATTTGCTTCAGAAAGCTCTAAAATCTGCTTGAATATCAGATTTTTGTGGCTATGTAGTTTGGTTGATTGCAGAAGATAGTAAGAGGCATGTTGGAATCATCTTCATACTCTTCAATTTAGTTTTAAAGACTATCATGAAAACTCTACAAGGAGACTTGGTATGCTTGGTCTAGCATTGTCTAGCATTCATATTCTTGAAATTTGTAATTTGAGTTTCTCGTCAAATGGAGAAGTTGCATTTGAAAGGTTGCCCACTATTTTTAGGCTTATTGGTAGGGGTAGGGGTAGGGGGTGCTGCGACTTCTAAAATCTAATCAAGACTTATGCTTGCATGCTTCTTATTCTGCATTTGCAGGGTAATTTTGAGGGTGATGGAGAAGAACGAGAAGAGAAGGGAGTTCACAAAAATCCAGCACTCAAGTGATGGTAAACTGTATAGAAGCTAAAGAGTAAGCTCAACCATCATAGTCTTGTTTAAGATTATGCTTTGTGAAATGCTTCTTCGAAATGCTCGTATTGTCTTGTGTTCTTTTGGTGTGCCTTGTGTTCTTTTGGTGTAGAGATTAATATTGTAAGATGAAGGACAAAAGAAGATCACGCGATTTCATTTAAATACTATACTATTAGACATCCCTATAGAGAAACTTTCCTCAACAAATATGTTTAGGCGATACAAGAAGAAAGCATACCATATTATAAGGCCAAAGCATTAACCGCTACATATGTAAAGGTAAGAAATGCCATATATCAATCTACAGCTGCCACCAATATCTATGCTCTGCTCTCTGAAAGTGGCAGTTCAAAACCATCCTTAGATTTGGAGAATGCCTTCGTTTGTTGGGTTCGTATACCTCAGAAAGGACTACTCAAATTCCTCCTCATTGCTCTTAATTTCTCATTAACTTCATATGCTTTTGACTGCATTTGTGCCCGTCTCGCCTCCTCTTCCTCATAGTACTGTAACATTCATGTTTGCCCTTTATAAGTGAATGAAAAGAGAGAATGCCTTACATAATCAAATTTATGCCACCAAGAAGAAGTTAAAGTAGCACACTCATCCTTATTCATTTACCTGCTGTTTTCTTTTCCTCTCTAATTCAGCCTGTTACGAAGTCAAGATGAGAGAAGGTGATTAGTAACACTCACTGTTGCAAACACCACATGGTAAGAAGATTTCAAGTTATAATTATGTTGGGAATTTGCATTGCTAATATGCTATAATACACTCTCTTTGTCAACTCACCAAAGCTTGCTTCAGGTGTAAATTCTCTTCTTTGAGTTGGTTTAGTTCTGCTTCAAGCTCAACCGTGTAAGCCTGCAAGAACAATCACACCCTTCATAAATGGAGATCAAATTGGAGAAATGTAGCATCATATGAACACCTGCTTCCTTATTTGTCCTACTGCTAGAGAAGTCCACTTACCTGCTTCCTTGCCCTTGATCTTGCAGCAGACTCCCTATTCTTGATCATTCTCCGTTGCCGCCGCTCCACCACCTTCTCCACCGGCCCATCACCTAGCCGCTTCCGCCCTCCTCTCATCCCTTCGGCTCCATACTGACTCCCACCATCAATGTGGTTACCTCCCATCCCATCCGACAACGGGCTGACCGGCGACCCCATTCCCAGCGCTTGCACTTGACCATAACCTCCTCCACTTCCATTCCCCACTCTCCCTCCATAGCTCACTGCAGGAGGCGGCTGCGAGTATCCGCTGCTCCTCTTCATTCCTCCACCATAACCCGGTGCTTCTGGCTGATACCCGTTAACGCTGTTCACCCCAGAAGCAGCAACACCAACCGCCATCACCGGTCTTGGTACGTAACCAGGTCCCATTGCAGGGTGGCTGTTATTCTGGAACATCCCAAAAGCAGGCTGCTGCTGCTGCTGGTGGTGCTGCGGTTGCTGAGGCGGCGCAGAGGCGAAATTCTGTTCCCGCACAACCCCAGCCCTTACCAAGAAATCCTCCAGCGTCATCTCCCCAAAAGTGGTCTGTTTCTGAGCAGTGCCGGAATTGTGAACATGGCCATGACGCCCATTACCGTGATGAGGTGTCCCGTTAATCTCCGACCACACCTCGTCCACGGTCTTCCTACACAGAGGCTCCGGGATGCTGAGCGAGCCTTGCCTCGGTAAGCTAGGCTGCGTGGCTAGTCCCCTCCCAGTCGACACATTGGCTTCTTGCAGGCCGGGGAAATGGAGTGCGGCGCTAGTGCCGTTTCCAGTAGGCGCTGGCATGGCGCCACCGTGGGCTTGGGCTTGGGCTTGATTCTCCTCGGCAGTCCATATGCTGTTGAGGAATTCGTCCATGTTCATGGAGCCGAAGTTCTTGCCACTGTCGGAGAGAGTATGCTGGAACTCGTCGAGGGTGAGAGAGTATATCGACAACTGACGGCCCGCCGATTGGAGGGCCGTCGGAATCTTAGGCTGCTCATCCTCGATCGATTGCAGCGGTGGATCCATTTCTTCTATCTCGGAATCTGTTGTTACCATATTTCTCTTATTGGAGAAGATGATCTTCATCAACTTCTTGCTTAACTGTTCAATCCCAGGTAGATATATTATTAATAAATGATTATTAGGAAATATTGACATGATTTTATTTCATTTCTTATATTTTATTAAGATTTATAAGATGATAACATAATAAATGTGTAGCATAGATACCCTTTCTCTATAACTAACATAATGTATATTTGTTTGTTTTTCAAGTTTGATCAACTAATTATACTCCATCTATCAGAAAATTGCACAATTTTATATTTTACTCTATTTTACACCCTCCATGAAAAAGAGAAACATTATTTATTTATTTTTATTAATCGATCCTATTGCGACATGTCCTCATTTTCATACTGCATAGTAAATGCAGTAACAAATACAATTATAATAAATCTTGACAGCTGTACTTAACCAAAACCTATATATTACACAACGACGATATTGTTCTTATTGTTATTGTTATTTAAAGATTTTCTAAAAACAAAAAAAGAAATTCTATTTTCACGCCTATTTACTAATAGGATGAATAATCAAATTATTTTCAATTTTCACGCATATTTACTAATAGGATGAATAATCAAATTATTTTCTCGTCTATTTACTAAGATGACGAACAATCAAATTATTCTCTCGCCTATTTAGTAATAGGACGAACAATCAAATTATTTTCTTGTCTATTTAGTAAAACGCCGAACAATCAAATTATCATTATATTTATTCTTCGTACTTCCGGTATATCCTCGTCAGAGAAGAACAATATAACAAAAATAAAACATAATTCATCAATATCAACTAGGGAGCAATCAATATTATGCATTCATGAATCATGCTAAGAATTAAAACTGGACATTAATCCATCGATATATAACCTAAGAAAAACAAATTAAAAGATAGGTATACAGCAAAACCCTTCATCACTAACATGGATGTAATAAGCAATTAGAAAGAGAGGGATAGAAAGATTACATTGGCATGTACTATTACTTGGTAGAATTTCAACAGCAGTGGCTGTGGCTGTGCTTGCAGATAATGGGTTCTACCTTATTTTCATAATTTCATTAGCGCACACACACCTATATAATGAAAAAATATATTCCACAAATTAAGACTGTAACATTAGCTATGAACTAAGGGAACTGGAAATAGTGGAGAATTTAGAAAAGGGTAGTATATATGTATGGTGGGTATGGCTTAGAAAGGGTTTTGATTTCCTTTTTTATATATGTCTGAATATTTTGCATGGCGACAGGACACGTCGTGGACACGTGTCGACGCCGCAGTTGCCCTTAGCTACCCTCTGCCCTCCACGTGTCCCCATCCCTATCTCATTATACTCACGTGCGGATTTCGGCCGCCCCCACACTCACTCCGACCATCGTATCCTTAACCTTTACTCCAATCTATATACATCTCTGTCTCGCTAATAACGACCCATTTATTTTATGCACGACTATCAAGAAAGCTTAATATTTGCCTATTACACAAAAAGTAAAAAGCATCCCATGCATGTGCAATTTTTTTACCCAATAAGAAAATGAGTCATTATTAGTGGGACGTCCCAAAATAGAAAATGGGTCGTTATTAACGGGATGGAGGGAGTATGTCACTATTTTTTTATATTCAATAAATCTAATGAGGTGACTGGTTATATACCTAAAATAGATTAATTAAATGAAAACCAAATTATTATATTTTCATATAAATGTATAACTATTTTCCTTACATTTTTACACATTAATTTGATCTGAAGTCACCGTAAAAACCTAATGTAATCTGTTTTTAGATGAGAATATTATAAATTATTAGTGTTACTTTAGTAAAGTAAATTCATGTAAAAGATATTATAAATTTTCTTTCCTACTGGGTAACGAATTTTTCTGAAAGTTTCAATATCCCGACTTTGAGATTCTGTTCTAAAGGTGAAAATTCATATTTACGTATATCTATAGGGATTATTGTAGAATATAGTAAAAATAAATATATTAGAGAAATTCTTGGTTATGTCTTGTTACAAAAAAAAAAAAAAGAAAAGAAATTAGTATTTCATGCTGGATTTTGGACAGGATAACGTTTTTGACTTTTCTGCAAAGTTCAAAGTATTTTACGAATAAAATGAAATGGACAATTAATTTTCAAAAATGTATATATTTCAGTGAGAAGGTGATGTATTTTTTCGTATATTATTTTTCTCCCTATATTTTATGGATATTAGTTTTCGGTGCCAACATTCCAGGAAAGTTGTTGGTAGTGACGTAGGAAATTCTAATTTATTTAAGCTATTTATATTTGATATTATACATGAATAACTCAAATTTCATTACATCACTCAATTTATGTAATGTAGTAAAATGATCTCGAAAGCAAGTGTAATAACATGCAGCAAAATATAAGTTTTGCAAATTTTTTACTTAAAATTATGGAGCAATTTTTTTAGAGAATGTGTATAATATCCTTGCAAATTGTGAAGTACTAAACCTGCATTAGTTCATGCAAAATAAAGAAAGTAATATGCAATGGAAAAGCATATTCTGCATATTCTAAGAAACAAGTTCTAATATGATGGAGTCAGCTATTCCATCACCAAATGCCAACATATGACCAGCACCAGCTACCTCATGATACCGAATCCACGGTAGCCGGAGAGCGATGTGCCGCTGCAGCGTGACAGGAACGAGACGATCCTCGTCGCCCTGCCATAGGTGAACGGAGCCTCGGCCTTCTTCGAACGGGTTCCTCACCTCTGTCGGGTCGAATTCCCACCTCCCAAAGGCGAATGCCATGTCACGGTGAAGGGACTCGAACTCACCTTGCTGCCTCACCTCCACCTGCAAGAATTCTTCAATCATGTTGCGAGGGGGAGAACCCGATAATTGATGTGATGTTTCGAATAAGTAACGGATATCAACACAGTACAAATATGGATGTCAACTCGATGGAAGCCTCATGAACAGACTCGATAACATGCTCGCGCGTGAACAAACGAGCTTGAACATTTTCGTGAATTCAAAGAGCCGAACCTCCTCAGACTCGAGCTCAGCTTGTTGACTATAGAGTCAAGTTCCAAATGAGCTTTTTTCGAATTCAGTCCCGAATAGCTCTATTCGTTTACGGTCCTAGTTTTAACCATGAGTATTTTTTAACCAAAATTGTGAGTGTTAGGGCAGAAATAATGAAATAGAACAAGTACTGCATAGTATTTCACAGTGTTCAAGTATATGCTCAAGTAAGAAGATGCATATTTGAGCATTTAGTAAACGTTACCACAGTCGACTCCGGTTGCACGGATTGAATCCTCGGTAATAGTTCTGCATCTTGACTAGAGAAAATCTCGGGGCAGCGATCGATGACACTAAAACTAGGGAATAGCTTTTGCGTGTTCCACCAGTAGCTAAGCCACGGCATATAGTGAGACACCCGGAGAGCCCATTGATCCCACGGCAGCTGCTGCTTATATGCTTCTTCCGAGAGGTTTGAAGGAAAGCCTTTCCACCAAAAATTCACCGCCGGAGCAACCAGAGCAGCTCCCGCCAATCTACACACCAACGACGCATTGAAAATTCCGATACAATGCTAGAATAAAAAATGATACACTATGGGGCCGTTTGCTTTGAGTGATAAGTTAGATTAGATCAACTTTGATTATCTTTATCGATCAATCCTACCATGCAAAGCAAACGCTGCCTATATGGTTTAGTATTAAAAATGCAAGATCATAGCCTCACTGCAATTACTTAGACGAGAGGTACGTTATGTACCTGTGAGGAATATACTTGAGGCAGGTCCACACGATCTGCCCTCCCAAGGAGAAGCCGACGACGTAAAATTTTGATCCTAATCCCAACTGATCAGCAAGCTCTTCGATGTCCGAAGCAGAGGTCCTAACTGTTAAGGAAGGGTTAGGATCACTCTGTCCATAACCAGGTCTGTCAAACGATACGATGTAGATTCCTCGACTTTCGACAATGTCCTGTTTGTGATGCCAAAGCAAAAAGCCGAAAGAGGTCAGCTTATGTACTGCACTACTGCTCTATCAATCGTAGGAAACGAATAGGAAGTGGCGTTATTACCGGGGAGAGCTGTGCAGTTATAACAGAGACATCGTGTCTGCAGCTATCGAAGGCATGGACAAACACGATTTTGTGCTTGGCTTCATCCTTTGGGACACCAAATTCTTTGTAAGCAAGGTATCTTCCATCCTTGAGCTGTATCCTGGGAGCTGTTATCGGAGGCCCATCTTTCGAGCCACACTTCTTTGGTGGAGGAGGCCGTGTCGCCTGATAAGCCAAGGCTGACAACCCCACGACGAAAACCAATAAAAGTTTCTTACAGATCCCTAAAACAAGCCAAATATAGGGTTATTTTTCAGACATATGAAGACTACTTCACCATAGAGGACTCAAACCCGAGAGTCCAAAAGGTTTGGCTACCGCTAGACCAACATATGCACATAAAGACCGTTGATTTTCTACAACAAAGAATGTGGTTTGCACCAAAAATCATAAAGAAAATAGTTGCTATATACTGAACTTCTCCCTTAGCATAGGTGTACATTCGAACCGAACTTGACTGAGCATGTCAGACTCAAGTTCGGTTTGAGCTTTGTAAACCAAACTCGAGTTTAACTCAATAAATGAAAATCAAGCTCGAGTTTCAATTTAATAATGAATTTGAACTTGAACTCAGCGTGAGTTCGTTATGTATTCGAGTTTGAGTCCGTTCGTTTATTAAATTATTTAAGTTAACATACATAATTTATATTAATTGGACAAGTTCGTATACTATTTCATATTTAAAGTTTGTTAACTATTCGAAGTTCAACTGGTTTTTAATATTCAAAAGACATATTCGTTAATAAAGTTCACGAACTGTTCGAAACTTGGCACGTTAAAATTACATTCGAATATATTCACGAAGCTTTCGAACAATACTATTAATTTCGAGTTTCTTGATAAATAATGCGAACTCTTCGAAGCTTTTATCGAGTCGAGCCCCACACTTCAAAAAAAGATTTGGTTCACTTACACACTAATCTAAGGATTGTATTGTATCAACGGTAACAAAATCAGATCAAGAACAGCGCTGATGTAGCCTTCACACACACAAACACACACAGCAATTTCCAATTCAGAACCCCAGTTCGTTTTAATCAGTCAATCCCTATTATCAAAATCACAACTTTTTACCATTAGGAAACATTTAAAGAACTCTCAACAACACCCCAAGTTCTCGAATCAGCTAAAAAGAAACATTAGATAGAGAAATCGCATTTTCGAATGCACATGCAATCAAGAAAATCATAACATTAAGAAAGCGCTGATCATGAAATTGGACGCAATAGAATGAATTGTGGAAGTTGACCTGAAAATCTTGAAGCAGAACTGGATTTGGGTTTGCGGGTATGGGCTCTTGCAGAAGTTGCTGAGATTTTCCTTGAAGTTCCAGCTGCCATTTTTGTTTCCTCAACACCTCTTCTTGGAGATGTCGAATGCTGTCTGAACTGAACAGGAAACTCCAATGTATTTGAACTAAAGTCCGAGAAACTAAGACTTCATGGTAGAATCGAGTGAGGTATTCACTGTTAAACAAGCTTAGCTACTTAATTTTGCTATAGTAATACTCCTCTCTTCACTAAAATTGGTAGTATATTTTAATTAATACTCCATGCGTACAAATTGATTTACATTTTGAACCGATACGAGTTTTAATAGTGTATTTTAACTTTAATTGAGATGTATAACTAGTGAAGTGTGATTACACTTAAAATATTATTTTAAATTGAGTTGTGTGGTGAGTAGAGTTTTGGTCCACTTTGAGCTACTCCCCCCGCCCCGCTAAATGTAGTCACATTTCCCAAAAAGGAAACAATTTTATCTTTAAAATACATCTCTCCTATTTTTTTAAAACACAATACTTTACTTTTTTAATCTCCGTGTCGGATCCTTTGTGGCCGCATTTAGCGGGACGGAGGAAGTATTATTTTTAATTGAGACATGACTATTGATTGTTGTAGGTCCACTTACTATAAATAAAATTTTTGAAACGGTGAACAATCCAAAAATGACAAAACGTAAACCGTGGACTGAGAGCATATAATTATTGTTTGATCAAATTAAAGTGAATCAAATTATTATTTATTAAAATTAAATAATTCAAAATTTAAATATAATATACAAAATAAATAAAAAGTATAGTCTTATTTGAATTCAATATTTTCAAACTTAATTTTATATATCTGATTCACATACAATTGAAGAGGTTGGAAAATTAACTCAATTTTTATATATTATTATTTTTCCTTAAATTAAGTTTATAAATAATTGAATTATAGTACAATATGACGATCATAAATAAATGAGACGAGTTGTACATTTAATACGGACAAATAATTGAATAAGAGAAGACTATTTAATTAATTTAAGGCAATAATTAAATGAAGCGGCGTGAGCTGCCAATATTTAATTTTTAGACAGTGAAATGTTTGAAAACAAGAACGAGCTAAAAGACACGTGTATCTTGTCGTTTTTCATGACCTATAAATTGCATATTATTGAGGTGTTTTAAAAAAAAAACAAAAAAACAAAACAAAACAGAACAACTTGTCGAAACCGAATTCGAATTGTAATTCAATCGTTATAACTGGCAAATTTTTATAAGCATTAAATTTAAATTTTTGAACGAAACACGTATTAAAAAATAAAAAATAGAACAATTATAAAAATAAATAAATTAGGGACTATATTTAAAATTACTGAATTTAAAACACAAAAGGGATTAAATTTTGCTATTTGTAAGTCATGGACTCGTTATGCATTGGACTAGTTTCTTTACAATGGGCCGGCCCATTAAGATATTTATGTTATGCTTTAATCATGAAAGCCCACTTCAAAAGAAGATCATATACTAACATATTTTACGCAATCTACTTTGTCCTCACATATTTTACACAATCTATTTTGTCCTCACATGTACACGGAAGACCCACCCTCCAACCTTCAGCATTATCTTGGTATTTTGAATAATACATCGGACCTTGAAAGCTTATATTAGTGCTCCTTCAAACTCGGACCACAATGTTAATTATGATCTCGGAGGATAGTCAATTACACACCTCAGATTACGATTGTGATATTTCATGACTCTTAGAGTTGTTGTGACCAACAATTCCTACCATCGAGCACCTAGCATAAGGATTCATATTGCTTGATTCGATTATAAGCTTTGAATATGATACCAATTGGACCAGAAATGCCCATCAAAATTAATATATTGGGCTCACGCACCAACACTTTCTTTCTCATGTACTTTGTCCTCATGAAAACAGTAGTGTCCAACATAAACATACTTAAAAGTCATATGAATAAAAATTGGAATGGAATCTAACAAATCTAAGAAAAATTATGTATTGTGGTATTTATAACTTTGTCTAAAGTTCCTCTCCAATAAATACCACTCATGTCTTATCACATATCTTTGACAGCCAAAATCCCCATAGATACTAAACTACTCGCCAATATATATCAGCAAGGAAAGATATTCTATATTGTCCCAACTTTTTGTGAAAATTTCCAATAATATCCTACACTTTAAATATAATATTATCTTGATCAACCCAATTTCTAGCAAATGGTTTTCAGTGTTCCACTTAATTTTATGTCCCACGCTTTCATAACTAAATTTTAATTCTTTTTCAATGTTAGTTCTATATATTTTAGTTCAATTTTATACTTATTACTAGGATTAATCACACCAAATAGAGTAAATAATTATTTTTAACATTTAATATCATTTTAAATTAATTTTTAGTGTTCATAAACTCAAAATAGAATATGTAATTTTTGATTTTTTTTCAAATAATTAATAATTATCATTCAATATATTATAAAAAAAATTAAAAATATTAATTAAAATAATAATTCTTTTTTTGAAACATGAAGTGTGTGGGACGACATTGATCTAGCGCCATTCAACTTGGATTTGGTCCTTTTGCAAAGTGCAGGAAGTCAAGTTATCAATATTTTATAAAACAATTATAGAAAATTAATGTCCGAGAAAAAAAATCGTTTGTGATAATCTAATTAAATGATTAAGAATATAAGGGTCTTTCAAGTAGGTGGAAGATGATTATAATGAAAATAGATTTGTTTGTGTTAATTAAAAATAAATCTGAACCGTTCATATTTTTCATTCAGTTGATATAATTAAATTCTACCCTAATCAATAAATCCTAGTTAGAAAGAATAATAAATTTTCTGTTTTTAGGAATAAAATATTTTAAATAAAATATATACCAAAATTATTTTTTAATTTTTACTGTTGATATAAATAATTTAACAGTCAAAATTTATTTTTAGTTAACTAGAACCATTTTTATTTGATCTCTTTCCTAAACAGCTAAATCTAAATCATTATCAATTAAATTAAAAAAACATATAAGAATCAGAATATGGTGAATGAAACGTGGAACAAATAAAATGATCATGGAACCAAATAGTAAAGCGCAATTCACTTTACTTTCCCATAATGGAAATTCCAAATTCTTTAATAGAAAAATAAATTGTTATTAGTGTTGAGATAAGTCGTCATCTTTAGTCAATTAAAAACAATTAAATGTCTTGCATTTATGTGGTGGAGTTTCTTTAATTTATTCCCATTATAGGAATCTATGTTATAAATTAATAATAATTAAAAGAAGCACTAAAGAAACCCTATCATGTTGAATTTTATTTTCTTGTTGTTGATATGTTACCTTATATGTATGTGATGGGTTCCTTTTGCCATTTAAGGGAAAAGTTGCCACACAAAACCCTAAAAACACAATTATCTTTTTCTTACATGTTGCTGAAAAATATGCATAGAGAAGAACTGTATTGAGTTTGTGAGTTGGGAATAAATGCTACTACTTCTTAGTGGTGTATCTTTCCTTTTTCTTCTTTTGATTTGATACAAACAAGTCAAATCAATTATGAAGAGTAAGATTACTTTAATAATTTTGATTTATAATTAATATATGATTCTACCTATGTCACCTTCTCATTATAATGTCTAAAATGAGTACACATATATACTTTTGGAATCATTAATAAACATTTATTTGCTTTACAAGATGACACGTATGAGACACTGAATCACATCCGATAATATAACACGTAGAAATCCAACGTTAGATTTAAGATCGAACAAGAGCCAATAGAGAATATATGCAAATGGTTCAAATATATATATTTTGCTTATCAAGAATATGCTTCACACAACACACTATATTATGGTGTTCCCACTCATTAATTGCCTTTAATTCAAATCATACTCTCTCTATCCCCTCTTTGTACATCAAACACTATAGATCAATCTATAGAGATTAAACACTAATGGCAAGAACATCAGAGTCTTTGATACTAGGGAGGGTGATAGAGGATGTGATTGACTATTTTAGCCCTAGTGTAACCATGAGTGTGAGTTATGGCAATAGACAAGTATGCAATGCATGTGAGTTGTATCCTTCTGCAGTTACTTTACCTCCAAGAGTTGATATTCAAGGAGCTGATATGAGAACTTTCTACACTTTGGTAAATTTCTTATATTAATTCATTCTATATAAATTAATATTTCTTGCAGAATTAAATATTAATAAACCATTAATTATAATTTATGGGTATATATTATTATTAATAATAGAAATACTCCTATAATTAATGGTACGTGCATGCAGGTTATGACAGACCCTGATGTTCCTGGCCCTAGTGATCCATATCTCAGAGAACATCTCCACTGGTACTAATTAACTTAATGAAAATTATATATATACTTAATTAATTCAGTATTTACATTAATTTCTTCTTGGTGTTATGTATATCATTTATCACTAATTTATTTATTTGTTTTTGTGGGATAAAATGTCATGTAACAGGATAGTCACCGACATTCCAGGCACGACAGATGCTACATTCGGTAAATTAAATATCATCACTATTTTATTAGAGCGATAATATAAAATAGCTAAAAAAGATCGTAAAAGATAAATAATAGCCACCAATATAATAATAGTTAAATTCTAGTCATTTATAAATTTTTTGTACTAAAATATCCTTGTAATTATATTTTACATTTTTGAGTATGAATAGTATGAATTGTATCAAATCGTACCATTCATACGTGATACTTAATTTTATTAAACTATATGTACGTATGAATCGTATGAATGAATATTATTCATACATTTCATACCATTCGTACTATTCATACAATTAAATTTAAGTAGAAGGTATTTATGATTATTCACATTCTAAATGGTTAGAATTTAAATAGTATTATGTTTATGGCTATTATTTGTCTTTTACTATCTTATTTGGCTAGTTTGTATAATGAAGTCATTTTATTACCCTACTAGTACATTAAGGCTATGTTTGGTATCTAAATACAATATTAATCTCACGATAACTATTCTATAATTTTTTTAACTATAGAGTAATTATCATGAAATTAGTATCGTATCTTAGATACCAAACATAAATTTCTTTACATTTTGATTGGATGCATGCGCGTTTTAATGTAGTATTTTGATGGAATGTAGTTTGGGTGTAATTAAGTAGGGTTTTGTGTGTGAATATTGGAGATGCAGGAGAAGAAGTGGTGAGGTACGAGAAACCAAGGCCAAACATAGGAATACATAGGTTTGTATTTGTTGCATTCCAGCAGAATGGTGGAAGGCAAAGTGTATATAATCTGCCTACTTCAAGGAGCAACTTCAACACTCGCCGTTTCGCGGCGGAGAACGACCTCTCCCTCCCCGTCGCCGCCGTCTTCTTCAATGCTCAGCGTGAAACCGCCGCCAGGCGCCGCTAGTCTACCTTTACCTACCTACCTACATACCCTATATATGCACCTTGTTCATCCCTTCACATATTAATTAACCCTAATTAATTAATTCAAAAGGGATATTATATATACATATCTATATCTATATTGTGTGAAAAACTTTACCAGAAAGAAAAAAAATATATTATGGAATATGCATGAGTGATTTGGGGTGTAGTAAGATTGATGGCTTTTTTCTACTGTAATTTTTTTTCCTTTGAGATTGTGATTGAAAGGATAATATTGTGGAATATTCATGTTTTTGACTTTTGATATACTGCTTGACAAAAGAATATCTTGTTTAGGTAAACTCTTACGCTACTTTATACATTCTTATTAATAATCGGAAAATTGTCAAGCTTATTAGGATAGAGGCTTTCTGAAAAATGACAGGCTCAAATGAAAATCCATTGGAAGTAAGGCCCAATCAGAGAGGTGGGCCAAAAAAATCACCGACAAACCTTTTCTTTTCAAAAACAAAATCACTTCAAGAAGAAAACAAATATTTGTGCATTATAACATTAATTAGCTATTTTTCTAAGTAACTGAAACCATTAAAAATGTCACCAATAATAGTAGTAATTATTCATTTCATCCACATATTTTTAGATTATTTCTTTTTGTAATTTTAATTCGTTAAGTAATTTATTATTCATTTATTTATTATATATCGATATATATTTCAACATATAATTCAACTAAAAATAATAAACTAAAAATAATAAATAAGTGAAGTTCGCATTAAACACACAATACGCATAACATTAAACTATTTTTGTTTTTAAAGTTAATGCCATATCAAATTGAGTATTCATTCAATATCAAAATATAATTAAGATGTTTTGAACTTTACCACTAGGATTAGAAGCATTAATCACTATCAAATATTCCATTCATCTGTTAAAAACGGTTTTTTTACATTAAAATAAAAAATATTGTAAAATATAAAAAGGTAATAAAATCCTCACATTTTATAGAAAATTACTATCTTAGTTTATATTTTTATTACTTATTTTGGTCGTCCGCCAAAAGTATACTCTCTTTTTTTAAAACATAAAAATTTAATATATTTTTATGGACAGAGATAATATTTTGTCATTTTAGAAACAAGACAATATCAGTGACACGGTTAAAAAAAAAGAAAATTACTTTTAATGAGACAGGATAATATAATAATCCATTATATTTTGTCACTACCTCAATTTGGAAGAACAATATAAAATAATAATTTTAGGGAATTAGAGTTTTAATAGGAGAATAGTGATAATTAGTCTTGATTGAGAAAAAATATTAATAAAACAAAATGAAAATTCAAAAATATCTTATATTCTGATACAAAGAGAGTAAGAGATGAAGAAAGAGTTTGGGCGATGATGTAGTGGGGCCCGGCCCGGCCCGGCCTCAGAACTTATTGGTAGGTTTCTTGTTGGGGTTGGCGGCGGAGGAGGCGGCGGAGAGGCGTTGCTTGAGCTGGTAAAGGAGGGTTTGATTCTCTTGGTTGAGAAGCTCCGCCTTCTTCCTCAGCCTCTCATTCTCTTGCATGATCGAGTAGTTCTCCATGTATAGCTTCGTGTTCACCTTTTCCATTCTCTGCACTCATCATTTTATTAATTATTATCTCCCCATTTCAACAATATTATAAGCACAAATTTATTAACAATCCAAGATATCACTACGAGTAATGCTGCAGCAAAACAGAATCAGAATGGCTTATGGAGATGAAAAATACAATGGATATTTGAATTGAATATTCTACAAAATTGGGAAATGCGAAAGATTAAGGAATCAAATGAGAGTGACACTACTAATTTAAAATGACAATAACTAAATAAATCAATATATGTATGTGCCATATATAGTGTCTTACTTTGTTGGTGAAAGAGAGTGAAGAAGGTTAGGGTTTGTTCTAAGCTGTGGTCCTCTCTTTCAACTTTCTAAATAAGATCACACAAGACAGAGAGATAGATTATTCTTATTCTATATGGTAAAAGGAAGAAACTATATAATTTTTTGAGTGGAGAAGTGATTCATGAAGTCTGAAAAGGGTTGGATAGGATATATATAGGAGAGAAGAGTGGTGATTCAAGATCAGTTTAGAGCAGAGATATCAAGATTAATGATGTAATAGAGTGGTAATGTAATAATGTGATAAGGGAAGTGTAGGAATGGAAGGCGGCTTGAACAGGGAAGGATTTAAATGTTGTCCAACCAATTACCATAACACTATGATTACCATGAAAGGAGCATCATGAGTTTCTCTTGCAAGGGGGCTATAGCTTAGCCTAGCTTAGGCTTGCTGCATGTGAATAATGGTTATTGCAGTTGGGCCCCTGTCATGGGTGTTTTTGTCATTTCACCCACATCCCATTCCAAGCATATTTCAGGCTAGGGGCTTTTTCGTAATTTCAATTTTCACCCCCATAAAATGATGGCTTTGCAATCATGCTCTAGATTGGTTTCAACCTTCATATCCCCACATATATTATTTCTTCTCTTCATTATTTTCATTATATTTTTCTCTTTCATTTTGATTTTTCTTTTAACTATTCAAAGAATGATTTGAAGGATTAATTTATCAATATATAAGAATATTGTACTATTAAAAAAATGTAAGAAATGAGTGATAATATAACAATCACTTCACTTTTTGGGATGATTATTAAATTACTCATTTGAGTAATTAAGAATGACATAAAAAAGGTGAAATTTTTAAAGAGATGTAAGAAATGAATAGTTCTTACAGGATGTTTGAAAATATAATTAAATTCAAAAGTGTATGGGATTAGAGTATCTTATAGTCATCTAAATGTTTATTCATATTTGTGTAATATTAATACTATACCTAGAGGTGAGAATCGGGGCCGGGTACTCGTGCTAAAGTTTTGGTTTCAAAATTTGTTAGTTTTATGGTCCTAGTCCCGAATTCGATATGATTCCACTCGAAACTTTGGGACATTCAAGTTTTGAAATAGAAAAAAAATCAATCTCGATCACGAACGTAAATTTCTCGAATGTTCTAAATTTTATAGTTGGGACTAAATTAAATTAAATTTTAAAATATATTAAATTTATAATGAATTTGAAATTTTTCGAAAACAGAACAGTCTCGGTCCCATCATGAAAAATTCGAAACTCGGGTCAGAATCGAAAAATTTTCAAGTATTAATTTCAAATTCTCACACGTAACTATCACAACAAAAAAAAAGGTTTTTGGCGACAGATTTTTCCGTCGTTATCCAGAGAATTCCGTCGTCTCAAAGGGCTAACGACGGACCTAACGACGGAATTTTCCGTCTGTATTTTCTTCGTCGTTAGCACCACTAACGACGGAAATTAAAATCCGTCGTTAGCTAACGACGGACTAACGACGGAGTGGATTCCGTCGTTAGATTACCTCCGGTGGTCGTCGACGGCGCCGGAGAGCTAACGACGGACTTAGCGACGGATTTTCCGTCGTTAGTTTAATTTTTTTATTTTTTAAAAATTAAAATTTTTTTATTTTATTATTATTTTTTTGTTTTTTTATGATTAATAATGAAAACAAATATACAAGTAAAATAGATAACTTGGGCTAATAAAATAAGTAATTAAATTTATTTAAAATTTCGTGCTTAAGTTAACAATTCCTACAATATATTTTTCAAACTCATACAAGGATGTTTATTTACAAACGATAATGTGCAACTAACTTCACTTCACACATATATGGTGTCAAGATACGAACAAGTCTCGAGTAATTATCATCCTTAACCTGCAAGATGAAAAAAAAAGAACTTAAATTCTGTAATGTCGCTTGTAAACATATAAAGATAATTAGAATAGTAAAATATATCAACTATTGGGCAAAACATGATTTTATAATTTCAAATCTAAAATTGTCATAAAACCTAATTGATAATCCATTCACCTTAAATATATTTACTTACATCTTTTCATTCACCAATTTGGACCAGAAATTCAGGTGCTCATAGAATCCGTGCTATAAATACGTTCTTCAGCATCAATTCATTCATAATGAAACAAAGCTTCAGGGAATGTAATTCAACCTTAAAAGAAAGGATAGCAAGACAAAATAGTAATATTGAAATATAAATGTATCAAATGAAAAATTATTACACAATAGAAAATTCATAAGCACAACAAAGATGCAACCAAGGGCTCAATAGAAATGATAAGCAGGTTCTAAGGGAATTAAAATCCATTAATCAATAAATCATTCCATGGTACAACACTAATTCAACTAATTAACCTAATTAAACATATAGTATTAATTAACAATTTAAACTAATTAAATAATTAAACTAATTAAATAATCTAAGCTAATTAAATTACATAATCTAACAATTAAACTATAATTAACAATAAATTAAAAAAATTAATTACACAATCTAACAATTAAATTATAATTAACAACAAATTTAACAAAAAAAAAATCATACCTGCCGGAGCAGGCGGAGGGCGGCAGAGGGGTGGCGGCGCACGGCGGCAGGCAGAGCGGCGGCGCACGGCGGCAGGCAGAGGGCGGTAGGCGGAGGGGAGGCGGTAGGCGGAGGGGCGGCGGCAGCTTTGTTTCCGGCGAAAAAATGGACGAAAATTAGAAATAGAGAGAGATAGAGATAGAGGGGAAGTAAAATGGGAGAAATAGGTATACATTAACGTATTTGGCCGGAAAGAACTTCCAATCGCCGGTGGGGGGAAAATTTCGCCGGAGAAGAGGGTGTTTTACCTTCTAAAATTCTGTTTTCGCGAAATGGGGATGAAACCCGATTTAAAGGGATGGACGACGGACTTAACGACGTAATAGTCCGTCGTCCATTAATAAAAAAATTAAAGTTAACGACGGACTATTCCGTCGTTAGTTCCGTCGTTAACCTTAACGACGGAAAAGTCCGTCGTCCATTAAATAAAAAAATAAAGTTAACGACGGAATATTCCGTCGTTAACTTTGGCTCCAACTTGCGCGCCAAAAAATTTGTCGTCAATCCGTCGTTAGGCATTTTGTGGAGATCCGTCGCCAATTGACGACGGGATATGAATCCGTCGTTAGATCCGTCGCCAGTTTGATGTTTTTTTGTAGTGTATACCAATGATATTACTATATATTAGTAAAATATCAATAAACTTAAAAAAATTAATTATAGCAATATATATATATATATATAGTATTATAGTACTCCTTTCGTCCCACTAAGCATGACACACTTTCCTTATTAAAATGTTTTACTAAGTTTAACACATTAAAAAAATAGTAAAAATTATCCTTTTAAAAAAGATGGACCCTACCACCTTTATGAATCTGAATGATAGTTGCATGTGATATTGAGTACTACTTCAGTTGGATCATAATAATATAATGGGCGAAAGGCTCCAAAATGTGTAAAGAATAAAATGACGTATGAGCCCTCAAGTTATGGGTCGGAGAATGATATGATGTTGTTTTGTTTTACGTTATAATAATAACTATAATGACCATAATTTTGCCTACTATCATAAGGTAGTAACAATTTTTAGTCTTTGTGCATATCATTGAGGGCAAATCCGGAAATATGCTTTCATGAGTTATTATTAGCACTAGCTATATAGCGTCTAACATCATATCATTTTCTTGAATATTGTGTTGCATAAAACACTCTTAATTAAAATCAAATTAGATAATGTTATTTCCGGATGCAGAAGATACACATAATATCGAGAATAATGCAGAAACCAAATCAGCTTTATATATAAATATTAAAAAAACTCGCTCTCTCACACACATTCATACATGCATATGATTAATTCTTGTTCAGTTCGTGAATATATTTGAATTCGTTGTTTACATGTATGTTGTTGGATCTGTTCATGAGCCTTTTTATAAGTTTTCAATCGAGCATTTATCAATCCTTCAGTCGACATTTAATTAGTCGAGTCTCAACATAAAATAATTGATTTCTTAAAATAAAAAATTTATACGGGTACAATGTTAGGTCTGAACTAAGTGTGAACTCAAATTCGAATTAAAAAATAATTAATATAAATATCAAACCAAACACGTGATATATCATTCACCCCAAAGGGAATTCATAAACTAAATAAATGCATACATTAAATTTAGTCAACTTTTAAAATCATACTGATCCACAATCTCCTAAATGATAATTAAATAGTGAAAAGACCATTGCATTTCATATTCCTTTTATATTACTAACAAAATTTAGTATGACTTGAAACTTGCAATAAAAATACACATATATAGAAGGGGGTAGATAATTATGCAACCACCAAAAAGTTCATCAATCTTGAAACTAATTCATTATTAGGCATTATTGTAGCATGTGAGGGCTTCTTATATTTTGGGGTGCAATTACACGTGAATTACTCTTCATTGCCCAATTAATTGATATTTATATTAGCATTTCTCCTATTAGATTTAGTAAAAATATCATGAATGTCCGTGAATGGTGTGACATAGGTAAATAAATAATAAACTTTTAATAAAAATTTATTAATTCTTACTATTTTACAATTAGAACTTATTGATTATAATATAGTTTAATATTTATCATCAATATAAGATAATAAAAAGTAATGAAAAACAAAAAATGATAGTAATTTGTATGTTTATGTAACATTACTTGGTATTTTCACTTTAGTTGTGGGCATGTTAAGTTCTGCCTTATAGTGGAGTGGTTCTATTAAAGATTCAGTATTTCACTCTTGTGTTTCACATTCTATGTATCACAATTAGATTAATCATTTTAATCAGTGTTTATGAAAAAAATAAAAATAATATAATTCAATGAATCGTAATTAATATTTATTTGAATTTATTAAAATTTATAATAATTATATATAGTAATTATGAATTTACCAACCTTAAAATGAATTAAAGTGATATTATATAATTATATACGGAGTATCTTATTTGGGTGAAATCAAACTATACTAAAATATATATAATTTAAATTGAAAAATATAATATATGTGATACAAAACTAGAACATTGATTCTATCATAATATTCCCCCATATATATAATGCATGGCCTCAATAACTCAAAACTTTCTGCTTATTTTAATTATGAGATTAAATATTCATAATCATTTCTACTAATTAATTAATATAATTACAATAATACCCCTAAGGAAGATCTAATGATGGGATTAAATTATGGTGGTGATGTCTTCACGTGACATAATTTGGAACAATGTTTAATTACATTAGATTTTTATGTACTCATTGTTTGCATAGTGCATGGGTTCCTTTTTTCAATCTTAAAAGTGCACTTAGATATTCTAACCACTTTTTAATTTATTTTATTATATATATATATATATATATATATATATAATAGTCTCTTTAAAGAAAAATAATTTGATGTTCACTAAACACTAAACGAGATAAGTTCAAATAAATATAGAATAATTTAGAGTAATTCTATAATATGAATAAGTTAATCAATCATAATAACTTAGTAAATGATCTCTTGTATCTTGTCACAATTCATTTTGACTCGTCATAAGTTTTAATTAACTTTATTTAGTAGTGTATATTAATTAAATAAAGTTTATAATTCACTTTATTTAGTAGTGTATATTAATTAAATAAAGTTTATAATTCACTTAATTTATTATTTTAACTGATCATGTGTATTAAATAGAGTTTGAGTTATGAAACACACGGTTTACCAAAAGCAAAAGTGTGATGGTAATTTTAGAAACCAAATTAAAAAAGTAATGTTAGTTGATAGATAGAGATTATTGTAGCTTAAAAGTGCAATAAAATTGATTGGAATGAAAATGTCCCAAAGATTGATGGAAGCTATGAATGGTTTCTAAAATGGTGATTAGATTTGAAAGTAGATCCACTTTTTGTTTGTAATGTTCAACTTTCTCCCAACATTATCAAACCATTACATTATTTTTCACACTTGGTTGGATAATTAATTATTTAGTTGTGGCACTTAATTAATTATGGGGTAGTACTTTAATCGGGCAACCAATCTCTTAATTCCACCAAACAATTAATCCCGCCGCTTCTTTTAAAATAATTTAATATTACATCAAAAATATCACCCGCCTATATAGTCGGAAATTAATATGTTCGTGAACGATGTGACATGTTATGTAGATAAATATTAAATTTTGATAAATTAAAATCGATCCATAAATTGCAAATGGATTGCCTTAAAAGGAACTCACATTTCACCAAACAATTGTATATTTTACATTAAATTGTTAGGTTAACGTCTGGGATAAAAGATATCGAATTTAAATCTTTCATTACAGAAATTTTAAAATTTAATGTATTTATTATTTAAAAAAAATCGCGCACATGTACTGGTTTAACGATAGGGATTTGATTTAATTTAAAAATAGGGATTTAATGCTTGAAATCAAAAGTCTACAATTTGAGACATACAAAACACAACTTTTAAGAAAAGTTAAATCGAATTTAATGTTAATGTAATTCAATTTAAAAAAAAAAACTAAATTGGGATCGCGGCCGAAAGTAGGCCCCATTTGGGCTATGATGGACCATAAATTGATACTTTCTCTATCCCAAACGTGATCACTCTTCTCAGATTTGTACTGCACTGTTGTTTTTCCATGCTCACTTTCTCCCCTACATCATCAACATTAAGTTGTGTTTGTGATGTCGACAGTCTTATAATTGATCATAAGCTTAGATATGAAACCGTGGCAACATCACTTATTTTATATACGAACAAGATCATGTGTCATTTAAAGAAATATATATATATATATATATTAAGAAAATGAACATAATTAACAAAATAAATAGCAAGATTTTGCATGCATGTGGTAAGGTGTGGAAAGTAACTAAAATACAACATTACGAATATCGCAAGACGTAGAACTTCAGACAAGAATGATCTCAAGTAATCGATGCATTTGGAAGTCATACAACATAATCAAATGAGTAGTCATTTAGTCGGTTCATACAGTTTCATCCATTATAAGATGAGTGGCTGTTCCTTAACTCAAATCACTAGTTTCTTGATGGATGCAATGCATGGATATGCTATAAAGGTTTAGGTTGTGCAGAAAAGAAGCAATGTAAATCCAGAACATTCATGAGGGTAGTGTTATAACCATATGATTGCATTTAAATAACTCATTACATGCCACTTTTTGCTGCAACTTCTGTTTAAAGGCCACAGTATATATCTAAAACCCTTCAACAATCGAAAAAAGCACACACATATGTTGCAATAGCAAAATCAAACAAGTGATTAGTGATTAGTGATTAGAAGGAGGGGAAAGGCATTACTGACAGGGGCAAGATTGATACTGGCAAAACTGAGATAATGCATCTTCATCCCCATTTTCATCCACGTAGCACATCACATGATGATCTGTGTCCAGCGTATGTATGCGACGGTGGCGACGGAGGCGGTAGCTGAGACGGTGGTGACAGGGAGGCCTGTGGTTTCACCTTCTTCATATAGACAAGCTTTAGTGCAAATTATTCCCCATGATTAGTATGGGGACAGAGAGTAATGATTGAAGGTAGAGGGAGAGAATCGGAGAATAAGCCTTAATTAAATCATGCAATTTTATTGAGGTGCCTTATCTAACCTTCACACAAGGTTTATTCAAATTAGTTATTTTTACAAATATATAATATCATTTTAATTGATCAAACAAATTAAAGTTAAACACAAAAGCTAGGTTTTAAAATATAAGGGGTCAAAATTATTTACTATAATGGATTTTGAACTTTAGTTGATAGTCGGTACTAGAGCTGCCAAACTCATCGGGCACGGCACACCCGACCCGATCCCATCGGGTTAATAGTGGGAACTGGGTTGGGCCAGACCGGTCCAAAGATTAAGTTGTTCGTTATTTTTACAGTGTGTACTAGCTCAAAATATATTTTTGAGTGTAAAATGATCGGATTGTTCAAGATAATATCAATCAAGATAATATATTTTTGACTGCTTGCCCCAACAGTCTCCCTGCTTACATTTATCTCAAATTTGCCAAAATTCCATTTACTTTGGAATTCAATCTCATCCATCCCGATTATGGTCATTTTTACTTCCTTTTGTTTTTTTTTTATGCAGATGGCTTTTATCGATTTCGAGCTGGATATGGTTCGTTTTGGGTTTATGATTTTATATATTTTCACTAACTATTTAGTTGGTTCTTGGTTGAGTTTAATGAAGGGACAGATTCTCATTCTTTTAATATTTCTTTAGACTGAAAAGGCTTCTTTTTCTCTGGTAAATCATTGACTTTTCAGTGAACATCAAACACGATATTTTGTTTTTTCTTTCTCTTTAATGAAAATCATGATGTTATTGTACATATACATGAGATTGTAGTATCTTTTACTGAATTAATAGATATGCACTGCATGTATCCTAACCAGATCAGATACCCTTTAATGAGGCTGGTGATTATGTTGCTTATAACAATGAGAACGATGGGGTTGCTACGGGAAAAGAAGCACAAATATTTGGTACTTGGTAGTGTTAAGATCACTTTGCAGATATCAGTTTGAAAAGAAATCAGAGGCGGCTCAATCAAAATCAAGGCCCGTGCTAATTATAAAATTATACCTATAAATTTTATTAAAATATAATTTAAAAATAATAATATATTATCACAAAGTTTTATAAAATATAAAATCAAATACGCAAATAGTTGTGGAATTAGTGCAAAACTAGATGTAGAGGATTGCAACATATTCTAAAAAAGATTGTCTCAAATGTTCTAGTACAAAAAATAAATATTCTTGATTCCAAAAAAGTCTCTAACTTTACCACAACGAATATAAAAAGTTTTAGGATTTATATTTAATAGTTTGTTTTGCACCCTTGATTTTTTCATTTCATATTTGATCCATTATCATATACTTGCACACGCACATTATCTATATCTATATCAAGACCAAAATCATCATGTTGAACATATAATAATTCAACTCATTTTGAGACTCTTTCTAGATATCATGTTGAACATATAATAATTCAATATTTGAGATCCCGTATATTTTAAAAAACTAATCCCCAACTTACACTCCTGTCACCGCCGCCGAACCCACACCGTCGTGCATTTCTCGTCGTCATTGCGCGATGATTGGCTTTCAAGGATACCGCCACTGCCGTCGCCACCACCTCCTTGTGCTAATCGACCGGCTAGCCTCCTTAACCGCCGTCTAAAATGACGTCGTGGCTGCATCTTCTTCAGTTCAGTAGTTCGTCGACGGCGTTTAGTGGTTGTGTATAAACGCTGTGTGTGGTGATAGTGACTGACTGCAGCAATACCGATTTATCGAGAGAGATATATATAATCTAAAGGGAGAAGTTAAGTTGCGGTTATGTAACTATAAACGCTTAATTTTATTTGAGCACAACTGATAATAAATATTAAAATTTTAATTTTAATATTCAAAATTACCAAAAATTCACATTCATACTAAAAAATTGAATAAATTTATCTTTTATTAAATTACGGCTAAAAATTAATTTTGACTAAATTTTAGTTGGCGACTTCGATTTGGAGTTATGTAACTTATGTTTGTGTACATTTATATTTAAATAAAGTGGAAAATGAGATATGTGAATGACTGATTTAACGAGATAATAAATGATGTGACATGTCATATTAATTTTTATTTTTCGATTAAAATTTATTGATTAATATGTAATTTAACGCTTATTTTATATGTGAGAGGAAAAAAAATGTAATCTTCATGTTCAATTATTCAAGACACATTTAATTGATAGTGTATATATCCGATATCGATATATTTGAGAAATGAGAATGACTATAAGATATTACAATGTTTATGTAACTGTGCAGTTAAGTAGTTTCTGCGCCACCGGAACCAATATGTTTAAATTGCGACAACCAGATTCTTGTGTAAAATGCAAACCATCCCAATATATATCGTTGTTTGGGTTATGACAAACTGGAACACCATTGCTTCCACAAAACATATTCTTGTTATAGTTATATCTTCCTCCGATTCCGCAACACGATCGCAGCGCCGGATTTCCATTGGGACCTGCTCCGTACATCATCAATATACGTGTGATATGTTAAAATTATCCCACATTAATCGGTGATAGATATTTGAATCAGTAAAAATATATGATTTTTTAAGGAAGATTGAGTTCAATATCGGAGTCTAACCACTATTTTAATTTAAGATTAATTAATATAGTCATTCTTACAATTTTATCCAATTGAACGAATTAGTCACATGTGTAACGTTAGTCATGTTGAAAGAAAAACATATAGTTTAAGATGAACAGTACAGACTAGAGTTGTTTGTCCCATTTCTAGACCCTAGCATGAACTTTACGGACATATGTACTATCAATACCAACGGAATTCATTCGTCTCGTTAGTACAACGTCGCAAATTTTCAAATATGATTTTGTTAAAGTGTCGCAGGTAAATTGATTGGAAATGTAGGCATAACATGACTTGCCTGGGATAGATGTTTGGTTGATGACTATTCTTGTACTTGTGTAGAAATCGGCACCTAGGATGAACGTAGTAGGAAATTCAGCTTGTAGACCGTTGAAAGCTCTTTGGAGGTCGTTGTTCAGCGACACTATGACATTATTCACACTTTTCAAACATCTTACTTCGTCGTAGGCTGTTGGATCGTTGCTAAATTACATAGTCGCGTCATGGAGGATTCGAATCGAGACCTAAGTCTTGGGCATTAACCTCACTACCACTAAGTTTGCTTTTGTCACAAAGGATATGTCAAGACTCGTCAACTCATGACTAATCCTATAATAGGATTAAATCTTGGACATAGACCCCTAACCAAACAATTCCTAAAATAAATTTCAAGGCTCAATCATGTCAACTTAACATATTATTAGATGAGAATATTACTCTTGACATCATGTAGTCATGTATTATATGAGATTACATGAGCACACCAGAAGATTACTCTTGCGCTCATGTATTTTGTTGAATTACATCAACAGATGAAAAAACAATTATCATGTACTCATCTATTTCACACACTAAATATTTTAATTTACATGATCAAATGATAAAATCACTTATGCACTCATATATTCATTCACTTTTGATAGTTATATAATCACATGATGAAATTTCTCTTACTACCATGTAATTATGCATTTTTTTTAAAAAAAAATTTGTATGTATTTTTTTTATCAATCTTTACTTTATAAAAGGTGATAATTTTATGTTAACTCAAAAATAAAAATAAGACTAATAAATCATTAATGCAATGTTAAAATGCAACATAAAAGATAGGAATGAACTACAAAAAAAGAAAAAAAAAAACAAACTAACCTGTTTTGCATATAATAGGGTTGATGTATTTTCTAAACCATCTGATTTGAGTGCTGAGGGGAATATTATATGATGGGATGGAAATGCCCCTTGACTTAAAAAAGAAAGTATCAAGAACTGTGCTTCCTTTAACAGAAAACACCACTCCATCGTTGCTCAAAGACAACAGACCCAACGCCAAGTATGGTTTTACGTTTGGTAGTCCCAAACCAGCAGCTGCAATTAATGCAAAAATATCAACACATATATATTTCATCGTATCTATATATGTTAGAATTAATTTGAGGATGATTTTTGTGTATTGCGATGTTAATTGACTTTGTAGGTTAATCATGTTCATTAGGGTTATTTACTTTATATAACGCGTCTTCCTTGTTATAGAAAGCGAATTAAATGAACTAAACAAGTTCGTTTATGTATTGCAGGAGTCTCACTTGTTCGAAATGTGAAATCAAAGTTTAAAACTCAGGTCGAATAGCTCATTATTTATCGATACATAATCGTATCAACTGGTGCTTTTATTGAGAGCTACTATGATTTCACATTTTTAGCAATTGAAGCTCCTACAAATTCTTAAATTCAATTCATGTACTGCTTCATAGTACATGTAAGATAAGCTATATATATTATATACTCCATATATATGTTATGTTATTGTTGACTTGTTTTTCTTTTCGTACCGTTCCACCATGAATGCCTCGAGTTATCATTATAGTATACAAAAATCATAATATATAGTTAAATTAAATAACATGCAACTCATATCATCTATTACAAATATCAAAATAACATTTTCATGTAAACATAGTAAGAATCTTTAAATTACCTAAACCTATATACTAAAACATTCAAAAATATCATCTACTACACGATCCACTATGGACCGCTAGACAAAGCATGATGGACCTCTGGTACGCCTGCGAGAGGTCCCAGCGGTCCAGACATCTTAGTCTAGCGGTTCATGTTTTATTTGAACTATAGCAACATTATAATGCAATTACTTGAATTGTATCTTCGATATCACTATGTTTGAAGCCAGATACGAGATAATTCGAGGAGAATGGTTTCAACAACTTTTTCCTTTGTTTTGAATAATATTCATACAAAGGAATCTTAAGTTATATATATCAAACAATATTCATTCAAAGACATCCTATGTTATAGTATATATCAAACAAACATAATAGTCAAAAAATTATATAGTAATCAAGTACTCAATTATTACTCAAAAAGTGTGTAAGAATTGTGTAAGAAGGTGTAAGAGTGTGTAAGAAGTATACATTTTTAAATCAAATGGGTATTTTCTACATGTGTTTGAATGTTTTGGGTAGTTTGTTCATACAAAAATTGAAAGTGGGTAGTTTTCACTATTATCACTTTAGCTAAACCCTCAATTGTTATTGTGCAGACTATAGATCTGTATATGATGACCCTGCAGGCAAGACTGATGCGGAATGAAAGCGTACTCCCTTCGCACACCGGAGGACGTACTGTTTTCTGCAGATGCGACTTTTTTTTAAATCTATCTAAGATTTAAATTGTTTTGTAAGTTCTAACTGTTTTGTAAATATTTTTTGAAGCAACGATTGTTATCGGATTATAACGAGATGATTGAGCAAACCAATGAGCTGAAATTGGAAGGATGGGAGGCGAAAGCGGAGTATTGCAAGATCAACTACAAGCCTCATCACTCCTTATGTGACACAATCCATGCTCGTGGATTAGGATCGACCAGCTTGCCCTGGTGGAATGCCACTACGGTAAGTGATGTTGTGTTTCTTGGTAATATGTTAGTTAATGAGCATGTTTAAATATGTGATTTGATGAGCATGTTAGGACCGTTTCGATTTTGAAATTTGAAGCTTCTGCCTGATTTCGTTTTTTTGATTTCTGGACCGTACGAGTATCCGAATTTTTAGTTTTCTTAATATTATAAAATACTACATCGAGTTAGGATTAATGTCCAATTTGAATCTTTCGATTTCATTGTGTTTTCAATTTACTATGTTTTTCGCAAAATGGTTGCGCAGAAATATTAAATATTGCAAATTGTGCCATCTTGAAATTTGAAGCTTCTGCCTGCTTTCGTTTTTTTGATTTCTGGACCGTACGAGTATACGAATTTTGCGTTTCTTAACATTATAAAATACTACATCGAGTTAGGAGTAATGTCCAATTTGATACTTTTGATTTCGTTGTGTTTTCAATTTACTATGTTTTTCGCAAAATGGTTGCGTAAAATATAACATATGTTATTTAATGTAGGTCGTTTTTCCCATCGTCATCAATCAACATTTTGTGCTTATTGTTGCTAATATGATGACACAGAACTACATGTTGTCCGATTCACTGTGGCATAATTTGAGTGAAGACGCAAAAAAAACAAGATTCTTGTCATTGGGACCTATATGGTTTATGTTGCCATTTGTTATGTCACATGCATTCTATTGGAGTCATCACTAGCTCACTTCTATTCTCAGATTTAGTGGGACAGAGGGAGTAAAAGTTTTTAAAAGTAAAAATTTGTACAAATTAAGCCCATTGGGCTTTTGTTTTCCGTTAAAGTTATGAAGCCCAATTATAAATTATAACTACTGTTTTTTTGTCGGTGGACGAAGACCTTTTTAAATTCATATGTGAAATGAAGAAGAAGAATAAAGGAGATGCGAAAAAAAAAATAAGATGAGGGGAAATATAGTTTTGTAATTAAATCTTTAGTTAAAAAAATTATAGTTGAAAAAAAACTAATTTTTAGACTCGACTTTTCTTAATTTTTAAGAGTGCGAGTCTAACTTTCTATAGCTCTCGTTTTATTTATTGAAAGAGACTTTTAGGGCTTGTTTGGTTGTCAAAATAGGATATAACATGATATTATAAAATATGTAAATCATGTAAAGATTATTTTAATCTTATCAATTTAATGGGATTAAATTGTAAGGAAATTTCATGTGATTTTAGAACGGACCCATTGTTTTATAACGAGCACACATATTTATAATATTTACTATCAAACACATGGTTTAGTGTGATAACTTAATCTTATCATGTTATATATAGGCTACCAAACATACTCTAACTATATATACAAGTATCTTAAAATAAGATCGCGAGATGTGAAATAAAAAATTATTTAAAATATAAAATAAATATTTTTTTTATATATATCATAAATATTGAACCTTAATCAGGTCAGCTCATATCACAATTTTGTTAATACAATAGAAAATGTTACGCCATTAAACTTAATCTCATTCACTTTTACGAATGAATCCCTCATTTTTCTATAGAATTAAAAAGAAAAATATAAATATAAGGCAACATCGATCTAAAGGAAAAATTAATTAATTTCATAGCTTAGATCCTAATTTTGTCACACTCCAATATTCATTAGGGTTAAAACATGATATAATATAAAATAACAAAATAGGACATATTTGTGGATAGAAAGCAAACTCTATTAGGTTAAATAATGTTACATCAAAAACATATATTTAGAATAAATTGCATATTCCGCTAAACTATATATAAGTTAATTTTTCGGATTATATTTCATTTTCTTGATAGAATATGATATAAATAGTAACAATGTATAGTCTATATAAATTCCACCAACTCTCATAAATCATCTCAATTTTCATACTTCTTATATATATCTTATAAAATGAACTATTTTAGAAGACTAGTTAAGTTACATGCCGCCGCAACACAATGGGCAAAGGTGGCTGTTGCACGGAACGCCGCCGCATTATTGGTGGCGTTGGTGGTTGTTCTAAGCTGTTGGTGCTGGTGGTGCACTTTCATCGACGGCGGAGGAACGGTGATGCCGGAAATTATTGGGAACGATGCCATTGACGTATGCAATGACTTGTATGCTGATGGAGAAGCCTCGTCTTTGCAAATCATCGTCGACTTGTGTGGCGATGCATATGCTGAAAAACTTCTTTCCATGAATTTATAGTAATTTTATTTATTATTGTGAGTAATTTTGAGGAAATAATATGTTTAAAGTTATGTTTTAAGATAAATGATTAGTTAGGGGTGTGTTCTAAGATAGGGGTGTTCATGATACGGTTAAAACTGTAAACCAAATCAAATGAAACTGTATTTATGAGGTTTGGTTCGGTTTGTGGTTTAAAATATATGTTAGGTTTAATTTTTTATGAAATTAGAGTTTGCTGTTTCAATTTTTTTTTTAAATAAAAACCAAACCGCAAACCGTAAAACCGTAATATAATTATTATATATATATATATTAATATATATAATAACTTAAACATAATATAAATTATGTATGTGTATTGTATATCAATATCGTAATATATTCATTGAATTCATATTATGTTTATATAATTTTATAAATAAAAATTATTTATTTATTTAATTTGGTAAGAGATAAATTATTAAATTATAATGATTGATTATCTAACAAATCAATATATATTTTTCTTAATTTATTCTTCTTTACTTACTCTTTATAACTTTATATCTCAAATTCTCAATTAGTAGAAAAATATTAAAATTTTAAATAATTTATTTTATTTATTAGTCAAGTATATGTATTATATTAGTGTCGATATTTTTTTGTTATACTAAAAAAATGACACATAGGTGATAATTAATTTTATTTATTAAACTTTTATTTATATTTATATTTATTTACTTTTTACACCACAAAGAAACACTCAATAACTATACATTATACGAAAATCAATAAACACAGTGACACACCATATGATAATTAAATAATAGTAAACCGCAAATCGAACAGTATCAAACCGTATTAATTCAGTTTGGTTTGGTTCGGGTTTGAAGTTAATTCAGTTTGATTTGGTTTTACAAAAATTATAAACCGTATTTTATGGTTTGATTTGGTTTTCGTATAAAACCGCACCAAACCAAACCTATTCTAGGTTTTTGATGCTTTTGTAATTATTCATGCATGAATGCTATTTAGAGTACGTATACATTTCTTTGTAATAAAATAGTACTATTACATTGCTACTTTTGTTTAAAGTTAAACATCTACATTTATGTAGGAACGAATGAGATTTGGTCTTATTTTTATGTCACACAGATAAATTTATTATTTTATTTAATATTTATTAAAAATTAAAAAATTATGACATAATAAATCATAAATAAAATTTATTTGAAATTTTAAAAATTTTAAAATTATATATCTTATTTATTGAATTTATCAACTCCTAATACTCAATTAAAACTAAAATTAATTGTTAGAAAACAATTATATATATGCTCTAGTTGAGTGGAATAAACCCTTAAATAAAGTATAAAAAATGATATTGAAGAAAAAAAATAAAAATATTAATAATAAAACAAAGTGAGAGATAAAAGTGAAATATTAGAACTTAAATTCGATTATTTACATAAAAAAAAAAAATTCTTGTAACGTGTGTTGTTGTCTTCAATTTGGAATTGGTAACATCTTAAAAAGGAAACTAGTTAACTAAATACTTTACTCAAATAATTTTCCTAAATAAAGAAAATCTAACCTCTTTTAAGAGACACATGGAAATATTAGAACTTTTAAAGTTAAATCAGTTTCTATGAAATTATAATAGGATTTTTAAAAATGTTGTATTTAAATTCATGAACTACCTAGTTATCATGATTTTTAATTATAGAGTATTAACGTATTAAATATGATTTCACGAAATATACTCGACAAAAATTAAGTGTATTTTTATTATTTATTTGGGTAGTTATCAAAAAAGTACTCTTTTTTTAGACATGATCTCACAAAAACACTCACTATATTTCACAAATGTACTTTTAGACATGATTTACTATGTATTAATATTATATTATATACATATATATAGATTATAGATGAATAATGGTTGGAAATTTTAATTAATAAATAATTTATTTGATAAATTTAATAATTAGCTAAATTAATTTTTTTAATAAAAAATAAATTATGTATTAAAAAATTTAATTATTAAACAATTTAATATTAATTGTTGGTCCCGAAACGAGTGAAACTGAGTGTATGGGGGGGGGGGAATACACCAGTCAGTTTGTTAACAAATTAAAACTTTTATGTGTCTCCTGAACTGAAGGGAGGAACTTCAGTTGAGAGGTTGACTTTCAGTTAGCAATCCTTCAGTCTACACTTAGTGTTTGACTGATGGACTAATAACTTTAGTGTGCGGAATGTGGTGGCTTTAAATCTTACTCGTTTGTTTTTCAGAAAACTTAATGTTATCTTTCTCTTTTCACTTAATCAATATTCAGTTGATGATATATAATAAATAAGGAATACTGAATATAAATGAGAGAGAGAGACAGAGGTTTGGTTTGCGTGGTTCGGAGATAAAAACTCCTACGTCCACGAGTACTCGATGTTAGTCGAGGGTTTCCAACTTAATGGAGAGATAACAATCTTACAGTGATCAACCGTGAAGGTTGGATTTACAATCAAACTGATCACTACTAGCTTAGTACTAAATCTAATGCTATGATTGTTCTTCGGTTACAAATGAATCGCTATGAACACTAAGAAATGAGAACTGAAAGCTTCGAGTGTGTTCTGAAGTAGATTGCTTGAAAGCTTGAGAGCAGAAATAGCGATGGTAATTTGATAGCAGAGTAACCGGTAAGAGAAGCGTTTGAAGCATCGGGGTATTTATACTGCTCTCTCAAAGGTATAGCCGTTGTGAGATAGAGCTTTGAATTTGAATTCTTCCCGTTGGAGTCTTCGTCCTTTTTGCCATTTTAGGTGTCTGCAGAAGGATCTTGTTCACCTAACCGAGATTTTTGCCATAAAAGGAAATGCCTACGAGCTAGGCTGTCACTCAGTAGAGAACTTCAGTATGTAGCTTCAGTGCAGACTTCAGAGTGGAACTTCAGTACTGATCTTTAGTATAGAACTTCAGGAAGGATCATCAGTGTAGACTTTAGTACTGATCTTCAGTATGGCAAAGACTTAGCTTCTAACTTCAATTTCAAAACATCAGGTCAGTCTTCAGTGGAGAAGGTCCTTCAGTTTTGGGATAGCTTGAATCTTCAGTGGGGATGTCCTTCAGTGTACCTGAAAAATTAGAACTCCCTAACATATGAGTTCTTAGACAAACACTAAGATTCAGTATTGGTCTTACTACATCTTTTCAGGGGAGGTATTGGAATCTGAATCAAAACATTTATAAAATATTTCCCAACATTAATCAAATAATTTTCTAATAAAAATATAATTATTATTTGACCCACTAATTAATGTGGAATACACAAATTCTTATTTACATTCAATTATTGTTGAAATGTTATCTATAATCAATATAGAATAGAAATTCATGATAAATAATATAAATAATTAATTATGTAGTTATCTAAATGATCATCATACAATAACCACATATATTAACTCATCAATTACCATATTTAATTAAATTTAGAGCTGTCAAAACCGGTCCGAAATGGCCCGGCCCGATGGGTTCAAAATTTGATGGTCCAAAAAATCCCGGGCCTAAATTACCCGTCCGGTGGCTCGACGGGCCAAACGGGCCATGGGCCAAAAAAACTCTATAAGTTATGGGCCAATTAGGCCCGGTAATTAAGTATATATATTTTATTTATTTAGAAAGTTAATTTTAGGGTTAACTAAATTTTATGCTATTTGTTTTGTAACTTTTGTTTTAGGAAAATAATAGTATGTGTTTTTTTTTTATTACTCTCCATCTTTATTTTATTTTGATAATAATAATTTTTACATAATATTTAATTTTATAACTATTAATAAATCAAATATCACCTTGTAGATGTCGTTTCTTTACTCTAAATAACTTATTTGAACACCAAAATTATTAATTTAAAATTAAAATATTATATGGGCCTTTTTGGCCCGGTGGCCCGTAAAGGGCTGGACTAAAATTTTGTTGGCCCATCAAATTTCCGGGCTGGCCCAGCCTGACACAAAACGAAATGTTAGCCCGTTGGGCTGGGCCGGGCCGGCCCGACAAATTTGACAACTCTAATTAAATTATAACATTATATAAGGGAAATTGACTATGCAATCACCAAAATTATGTGTTGTAATTGATCCAAAATTACTTATCTAACAGAAATTATTAATTGTTGACATTGATTGCCATATTCAATTAATTATAAAATTAATGTAAATATTGTATATAAAATGAATTATTGCTGAAAATTTTGTGATTTAAGATAAATATGATTTAAGGTGTTGACTTCGTATTTCTGTTCTACATTATATAATATATATTATCATATAGATATATAGAATATTTATTTATTCTTCAACTTTATTTTTATATACTTTAATTTAATTTTTAATATTTAATATCAACTTTTAATTAATTGTTAAAATTGATAAATAAAAATAAAATCGATAAATAAAAAATAAAATCTATTTTAAAGAATTTTATTTATTCAAATAAATATTAATTATATACATTTCATTATAACTAAATTTATTATTTTTAACAAATACTATTAAATAAAATAATAAATTTAATTTAGAGACATGAATATGAAACACAAAAATGGAACATCGAACATTGAATCTCATCCCATAAGAAATTAACTAATAAGAATCCAATTTCAGCAAAAAAATCGTTAATTCAATGCACTTAAACTCAAAAGAATTAATACTCACAATGTACCTTCCAAATAAATTTGAACTTAAATTTATACACCACCTTTTAATCCAATTTCCTTTCTTCAAATTAGGAAATAACTGATTTGGTACAGTGAAAATTGCAGATATAACGCCAAATCAAAAGAAAAGACCCATAATTCATGTTCGTTACCACCAAATAAATACTTCACTACTTCACTTAGCAACCTTAATCACTCACACAAACTACTCAATGCAAGAAGAAAAGAAAAACCCCATGAAAGCCTCACAGAAGCTACTGATCTTTGCATTGTGTGTTGTTTTCTCCCTCGACCGAGTTTCGTGCTTCAACGATGCCTACGACGAAAAGGAACGACAGGTAACAAACGCTCTTCGTACGAGAAATGTAATAATAATGATAGTAATAGTAGTCAGAGTAACAAGAGTTGTGTTCTGATGTATTGTACATGTGGTGTAATGAAACAGCCATACATTGTTTACATGGGAGAGTTGCCTAATGACATGAAGACAGTTCAGTCCCTAATGAGTTCACATCACAGCATTCTTTCAGAAGCCATTGGAGAGTAATGACATCTAAGGCTAATATCGTCAATTTGTTAGCAAAGTACTTCAATTCATCTAATGATATGGTGCAACATTTTTTTTCAGTGAGGTGATAGCAAGGAAGTCAAAAATATATAGCTATAAGAGGAGCTTCAACGGCTTCGTGGCTCGACTGTTGCCACACGAGGCCGAGTTGCTGTCCCGTATGTTCTTGGTTATAGCTTATAAGTACCATTAGTTCCACTTCTAGTGTAATTAATGTAATAGTTGTAACTTAAGTTATGTTATATGGTGGTGGTGTTTAGGCAGAGAAGGTGTTGTTTCTGTGTTTCCTAACAAAGTGCAGAAGCTGTTGACTACAAGATCATGGGATTTCATAGGAATGACCGACAAAGTGGAGAGGAATACTCGGGTCGAATCGGATATGATCATTGCGGTGATCGACACGGGTAAGAGAGGCTCACCTTGCTATGTGATGACTGATGATGAGTAGTTGTTGAGCTTGATCACCCCTCACTTGCTGTTAAATATGCAGGGATATGGCCGGAGTCGCCTAGCTTCAACGATACGGGAATGGGGCCCCCGCCGCGTAAGTGGAAGGGCACGTGCGAATCGGGAGGGAACTTCACCGGCTGCAACAAGTAAGTGATCAAGAAATAAGTTCAAGAAAGCAAGAAAACAGATGATTTGTAAACTGATCTTGTCTTTAACCTTTTACCAGCAAGGTGATTGGTGCACAGTACTTTGGTCTCAAGGGAAGCGATCCGAATGCCAGTCCGGTGGATGCGGAAGGGCACGGAACTCACACGGCCTCGACTGCAGGTGGTGTGGCTGTGGAAGGCGCGAGTCTGTATAACATTGCGAAGGGAACTGCGCGAGGGGGCGTGCCGTCAGCTAGGATAGCGAGCTACAAAGTTTGCTGGGCGAATGGGTGCCAGGATATGGATCTACTGGCGGCATTCGATGCAGCCATTGCTGATGGAGTCGATGTGATATCGGTATCCATAGGTGGAACTACGCGCGGCTTCAGCGAAGATCCTATAGCGATCGGGGCGTTCCACGCGATGAAGAAGGGAGTCTTGACAGTCTGTGCAGGAGGGAATGATGGACCTAATGCAGCAACGGTGCAGAACGTCGCACCATGGATCATGACTGTGGCTGCAACCTCCATAGATAGGAAGCTCATCACCGGTCTCGAATTAGGCAACGGAGAAAAGATCACCGTCTCTCCCTCCCTCCTCCGCGTGTGTGTCGTGTGTCGTCCCTCGTAATGCTGAAGTGTACTTTCTTTGCAGGGAGTTTCCATCAACACATACGCGCCTACGAAAGACTTCTACCCTCTAACAGATGGCGTCGCAGCCAAAAATTCGACTGCAAATGCATATGGAGACCCAAGGTACCTTGACAGTGTCGATTTTCGTACTAGAAAACCCGATCAAAAGACGGAAACCAGAGAGAATTGACCATATTACCTAATCAAGAATGGCAGTACTAATACCTTTGTCGTGTTGACACTTGACAGTCGATGCGAATATGGAACGCTCGACGGGGACAAGGTGAAGGGGAAGATCGTGTACTGCGTGGGAACAGGCGGCGACTCCGTCGTCCGACATCTAGGCGCAGTAGGCACCATCATGTCGGGCGGGCAGTACGTCGATACTGCGTTTCCTACAAACGGACCAGGAACTTATATCAGTGATGACGATGGTCAAAGGATTAGCAAGTACATAAATTCGACAAGGTTATCAAGACAAGACTACATATTATAATAATCTGTCAAACACGAACACGAACACCGTTTGTCCTTAACAACATCAATCCTCTTTGCAGATCAGCTAAAGCTGTGATATACAAAACAAAAACCATCAAAATGAATGCACCTGTCACTGCTTCTTTCTCATCTAGAGGGCCTCAACTGTTGAGTGCTAACTTACTCAAGGTACGATCTTCATCTTCGTCTCCGTTTCTCTTATTACCTTTGCTGATTTGGTCATTATACTTTATACAGCCTGACATTTCTGCACCCGGGGTTAACATACTGGCGGCGCACACCAAATTCGCCACTGTCACCGGCGGAGAAGGCGATAAACGGGTAGTAAAGTTCAACATCGAGTCGGGAACTTCAATGGCCTGCCCTCATGTTTCCGGAGCGGCGGCCTATGTCAAGACTTTCCATCCTGACTGGTCACCTGCAGCCATCAAATCTGCACTCATGACCACTTGTAAGATTCTCTGCCTTTTCGTGAACACAATGCAACAGCATAATAAACACTTACTATGTGCAGCAACAGAGCTGAAGATCGTTCCGTTGGGGGCCGAATTCGCGACTGGTTCGGGACAACTCAACCCGAGAGCAGCAGTGCATCCAGGGCTGGTTTATGACATCAACCTTGTTTCCTACATAAGTTTTCTCTGCAAACAAGGATATCAAGACAAAGACATAGCTCTATTCACCGGCAGCAAGAACTACAACTGCTCCACTGTTCCACGAGCCAAAGGAGCAGACGGCCTTAACTATCCGTCCCTGCACCTGCAAGTAAGGGGTAACAAGACGGCCTTCTCGGGAGTATTTCATCGCACAGTGACAAACGTTGGCTTCGGAAACTCAACATACAAGGCCATAGTTACTTCACCAAAGGGACTTTCTATCAAAGTTACACCCGACGTGATGTCATTTACCGGACCTAACCAAAAGAAGTCGTTCGAGGTGACAGTAGAAGCGAAGCCGCCTCAGGAGGGGCCATGGTACCTCTCCGGCTCACTGCTGTGGACCGACACCAAGCATAACGTCAGGAGCCCTGTTTTTGTAGCATCCTACGACATATTTTATTAGTACATTGTTCGGCTCTATTTTCAGTGTAAAATTCCAGTTTGCATGAAAATGGTGCTTCTAGTTCTAACCTTGATGTTGCAGATACTTCCTCTCTTGAGGCAGCTTTGCTGTACATCGATTTCGTATGAGCAGAGAACACGAACCGAGCTTATTAAGACTGCTACAAGATAATCTTTGATATTGTTAGATAATCAAATAGAAGAAAATGAACAAATAACCAGAAAATAACATAGATCATCAAATAAAATTCTTAGGCTCCATAGCTGTTCAGGAAACTATTCGTATAAATTACAGACAAGATCTGGTGCTGTTACATATGTTCGAATTCTTCAATCTCAAAAGCCGGACAAGGGAAGGCATCAAGAAATCTAAGCAATAAAACTTCAGTTAGTGATTCAGATATGAAGAACTTTCTCCATAGGTTGATTCCTTTTCCAGCATTGATCAAACTCAACCTTATTAACACGACTAGCTTCGACTAACTACCCGGTACACGTCCCTACGTTGCATAGACTCAAGAACCATTACTGTGAGTATGCGTGTGACGGTACTTGACATTCCTTAGCATGATCAGACCCTTCCTTCTTCTCCGCGCCTTAATTTCTGAAAACAGATTCTTCGGTTTTTCATGGTGGCAGATAGCTGGCTCCACTTTCTTCCTTGATAAAGCTTCCTAGACATTTTCCATAGCAGAAGCAGCACAGGCATCGATAGTGTCGTCTCGTAAAGAGATTCTTGTAGGCCTGATGCAGCCCAACTTCTCAGGCGTAACGAGAGTAACGTCCGATTGAAGCCTCGTATAACGATGGCTGCTGTTCACAGGATAAGTTAGTTGAGCTCCAGCAGCTGTAACACTTCCAACAGGATTACTATTTCTGCAACCAGACGCCTTCAATGGAATATTCATGTTTGATGACAACTCATTGTTCTCGATTACAAACCGATGTTCTAGAGAATATCCGATAAACTCGTGACGTTTGAAGATGGAGCTGAAGGCCAGAAGAAAGGAACTAAACAAGGCTGGCTATACAAAGAAAAACACGAGCTAGTAGGAGCTGCCGTAGCCTGATCCGACTGGGACTACATTGGCTCTTCATCGATATCGCTTGATCCCGCCTTCTTCGCATTAGCCACCTAGAAGCAATGAGCATCATAGATTAAGTTTCAAGGAAAAGAAACAACTACCTTTTGGAGAGATATGTCTTACTTGAATTTTGAGAAGTCTGTTTCGACTTTCCAACGAATTATACGCCTTAACAGCCAATTCCCTTTCCTTCTCACCAAAATCCAACATATACAAGTAAAAGTATCTTCAGTCAGTTATATTCTAAAGTAACAAGAAACAGAAAGGTAGAGGCACCTCTCCCCATTACTTCAACTAACATAACCGAATAAGGTTCATGTCGAAAAGAAGTAAGGATGTTACCTTCTTCAAACTCTCATTCTCCCGTGACAGATCATCTGCTTTCCTCATCAACTCCATGTGTGTAGCCTAAACGGTAACAGCATTGTTGCAAGGGAGTAGGATTAATTGAAAAAATAAGAAAGAGAACCATAAAGTAGACACAGATTAACGTGGTTCACCAGTCACAAATTAAATGTCTCAAAAACTATATATTAATAGTAAGATAATACACCAAATTGAGCTTAAAAAGCTCAAAACTATACCGGACAATTAACAATGCCCAATACTTACTAAGATTCTAGACATAGCAACAAATATAATTCGTTTCTAGGGATGAAGAGAGACGACCTGTCTGCGACGAATTGTCTGCCGGGCGGATTCTCTATTAGCTAATACTCGACGAAGCCTTCGTTCTTCTTTGTCAGCCTGTGTAGGGAAGCAGGAACTAAGTCACAAACATTCTTAATCTATGAATGAATCAAGACAAGCCATGTACCTCGGACAAATTATGCCTTAACTTGGTGGCTGATCTGTCATTCACACCAGAGACTAGAGCAGTTGCAGCCATTCTGTGTTTGTTTTCATGAAAGGCAGCCACTTCTTCATCCTGACACAGACAAATAGAAGATAATGTGGAGAGAGACTTTGCGCTGTAATAATCGACAAACAAGGATCACAAAGCAGTGGAAGAGTATATCAACATTATCCCCTATAGTTCATTACATCAAAGATTATCAAAGTGCTTCATCTGGCAAGATCTCAAGTAACACAAACAACACCACACAGATTCATCGTAATTAAAATTCATCTTATTATCGAAGGACATAAAGATGTTCGACTACTGCATATCATGTGCAAATGCAATTCAAGAACTGGAGAAACAAACCATTTACTGATTTACACCTAACAACGACACAAACTCATAGAAGAAGCGAAGAATGTACTCTTCAATACATTAGGAAGAATGTACTCTTCTATACATTAGGACAAGGTAAACCATATATATAAACCATGTCATCATAAGGCATCATTGCCGACCTGCCACCGAAAGAAACAAAGGAGATATTCCTCTGCAAAGATGATTCTCTTGCTTTTTTTCACCATTTCTTATCCACTTCCACATGGCTAATTATGGGTTGCTCTCAGTTACCAATTATGGGTTCCTCAGTTACCAAGATGCCTCCTTTTCCTTCCCAAAACAAGAATATCACATTCAGAATCATATCTTCTTTATGGGTCGCAATTTCCACCAGAAAGCAAAAAATCATATTGAACAAAGAAGCCAACACCATCTTCTCGTCAAATAATCTCTTCTTTTTTCTTCCTTTTCTTTAAACGCCGGAAAAACTTTGGCAAAATGCAAATTCTTTTTTGTTTATTTTATTTACGAATGCAATATACTTGAAACTCCCGCACTTTCTCTTCAAGCGACTAATGTCGTTAACGAACCTCGGATGATGGGAGCGTGGTGGGTGCTTTGGAGCAGCGGGCTAGCTCTGCTAGGGCTTGGGCGGCCTTGAGCATGGCATCATCTTCATCTGCCATGTATAGAAGCTTCATTTGTCATCAAGGAGAAGTAGTTAAGGTGGAGTTTAAAGTTTAAATAAAAGCAGTTGGAAATGGGGACAAACTTCTTCGTCGCTTCGCAGCATCAAGGATCGCCTCTTAACTAGTGGCCACGTGTCCCCACGTCGTTACTCATGTGACCACCACGTGCCGATCCAGAGCTGACCAGAATATTGAAAAAAATTACACGACATGAATCATAAATCATCGGGAGAAGGGGCAAATACACACCACTAACGTTTATGGCTAAATACAACTAATTTTCTATATTTTGTTTTGGTACAAATACAACCTTAATATTTTGATTTTGGTGCAAATACAACCTCAATGTTTTAAATTTAGTGCACACGTCTTTAACTCAAATTAATAAATAGTACTAGATTTTTATTTTATTTTTTTATTTTTTTGTATTCCACCTTATTTATTTTTTCATCATACTTAACACATTGATTAATTAATAATTGTCTTATATTATTTATTAATTTTAATTAAGTATTTTTATATTAATTATTAATTTTGATTAAATATGTATTGTGAATAAAATAAGAAATAATACTTAATTTTATTTGTAAAAAGTTTATATACGTTTTTCCAAATAATATTATTTTCTCTGTAAATATCCAAATATGGTTGTTTTAAATAAGTTTGACAATAATTAATATTAATTATAAGAATTAACAGTTTAGTTGGTGGTGGAAATGATAAGTAGGTGTGATTTTTTGCAAATAAGAATTTAGGAACGTGCATATATTTAATTTATTCATTTTGCATGGTTTATACTCTTTCCTTATCTCGCATTAATAAAAATTAATTTATTTTTTACATAAAAAAAATCAATAAAAAATCAATGAATATCTCATGAATTAATTTTACCTAAAAAAATTGATCACTATTAACGAAACCTTTTCAAAAAAGAATATGAGTCGTTAATAACGGTATATACTACGTATTGTTAGTGGAATAATAGTCTTTTATTATTTATTAATTTTAATTAAATATGTGTTGTGAGTAAAATAAAAAAAAATAATTAATGTGTTAAATAAGATGAAAAATTAAATAAGGTGGAATTCACAAAAGAAAAAATATATTTATTAATTTGGGTTAATTACTTGTGTACCAAAATTAAAACATTGAGGTTGTATTTGCACCAAAATCAAAACATTAAGGTTGTATTTGCACCAAAACAAAGGAAAGGGGGTTATTTGTATTTAGCTATAAACGTTAGGGGTGTATTTGCTCATTCTCCCTAAATCATCGGTATGAAATTAATAAATGTGAAATAAATTATGGGCAAAAGCTAAAATACCCATTTTAATAAGTAAAAGATAAAAAATATTCATCTAAAAATAAAAGATAAAAATTTACCCTTTATATGAGCATATGAGGACATTGATCATGTGCTCATGTATTTCATTTCACAAAATAGTTTGAATAGCATGAGCACATGATGAAATTTCTCATATTATCATGAAAATAACATGAGCACACGAGGAAATTTCTCATATTATCGTGAAAAGTGGATAGTTTTTATCATTTATTTTTAGATAGATAATTTTTATCTTTACTTTTTGAAATTAGGTAATTTTACTTATTATCCCAATAAATTATATCTAATTTGTATTCTAATTTCTAATTAAATTGACTCTATGAGGATGAGAAATTTTCGAATTAGTGTCAATTTGAGTTAGGCTTATGCGAATATTATAAAAAGACGATTTAATTAATTGTGAATCATATTGTTTTATTTAAAATTTATTATATTACATAATATTAGGTTTTAATCAATCAAGTCAATCTGAAAAACACGAAAACACGTGTCTCTCAAATTCAAATTGATTTGATGTCAGAAATTTAACATTTTTTTAACAAATCAGGTTCAGGTTGATCCTTGACGGATGAAACGATTTATGTAAAATCATATTTATATTTAAATTATCGTTAAAAATTATTATCAAAACTACATATACGAGGGATTAGCAACACAATCACAAATTTTGGTGCATGTGATGATTTTGGCTGCAATAGACTTATTATTAGGAGAATAGTAATACTAATATGCTTCTCTCCATCTGCCACTATATAATAGTTACTCCGTCGCATTTAATTATATCCACTTTAATAAAAAGTTCTAATTAAATAAAACTGATGGAATGTATATATATCACAGAAATCCATGGAACAAAGGCCAATAAGTTGAATGCATAGTCACCAATACATTCGACACTCAAATTACTTAATACTTTAGAATGAAATAGTAACTAACATTTTCAAATTTTACTTGCAAAGTTGAGACCCTCTGCAGCCAGCTTATCCAAGCTATCTGCTGCAGGCTGGACCTTTGCAAGTTTAGCCATGGCCTTGTTCTCTTCAGGGCTGCCGCTCTCCAAAAATGCGCCGACCACCTTCCCGTCTTTCACCCAGTACGATCCGAACTTGTGGCTCGACGATGTCGGGCTGCTGTCTCCAAAGATCACGCTCTCACCGACGTTGTCGCCATAGAATTGCCATGACAGGTCAAATGAACGAGAATAGAAGAAAGGAAGGTACTCGTATTCATCAATGGATTTCCCTTCTTCGCTTGCATAGATTGCCTGCACGAAATAGGAGAAAGGTCGAGTGCATTTTAGCTAGAACAGCAACCGGAATGCCTTGTGTTAGATATTGAAATAAACGTGTCGTGTACCTTCACGGCCTGTTCAGCGGATTTGCGAGCATGATCAACGTGTTCGACTCTTCTAATGTCACCGTACATCTTCATGGGGAAGGTGGCGACATCGCCCACAGCGTATACATTAGGGACACTTGTCTTGAAGAAAGCATCAGTCTGCCAGCAAACAAGCCATGGTAGACATGAATATTAGTGGCAATGTTTTGAAAACCGGACCGGACCGGCCGGTTCGACCGGTTTAACCGGGAACCGGCCATGTGGCCGGTCCGATTTTCAGAATTTGTCATATATTTAAAAAATCGGAGCGAACCGCTAAAAACCGCCAAAAAACCGGCGACCCGTCGACCCGGATGAGTAAAATTAAATATATTAATTTAAAAAATGAATACAATTTTTTTATAGATAGATTATGCTCTTATGTTGATTATTTTTTAACTATTTTATTTTTTCTCATTTCAGAGCCAGAAATTGCAAATGATATTATTAGTGAAGTTAATCTTGAAAATTTTAGTCGTCGAATCAGCTCGTATGAAGATGATATTTGACATATGGAAGAGGATGTTAGGATAATGGGCTTCGAAGTAAAATTTATTATTGTTTTTCTTTCATTTTAGTATCTTGGTATGGAACATATTTTGATTTTTTTTTTTTGATGCAGAACATATGCTAATGAATTATTATGTTAGTTTTGAATTGATATAATATATGAACTTTAGAAATTGGGGTGTTTAATTCCATTTTAATCATGTTATTAGTTTGAATATACACATATTAATGTGTATTTGTATCATATATGAAAAATTATATATTTATTGGTTGTCCGGTTTTTTTCAAACGGTTCGACCGGTCGAACCAGTGACCCAGTGATCCAGTTAAATGGCCGGTTCGATGTCCGGCCCGGTTTTCAAAACATTGATTAGTGGTGAAAGTACAGAAACAAGCAACAGAGGCCAGTGTGAAGTGAATGGAGATGGAGTAAAGTTGAGCACCTTAATGCCACCCTTGTCCTCTTCAACCTGGCCTTTAAATAATGTGGTAAGAGGTTTTGCGCCCACCCCAACGACAACAATATCGGCTTCCAGCACCCTACCATCTTTAAGTTTTACACTTTTCACCTGAAATCAGTAAAAAAGAGAATTTTAGGTAACTTATGAAGTTTGTCATCGAGTAAGTAACTAGCGAAGAATAGTTTTAAGAGCTTTAAAGCTTACTTCCCCCTCGGCGTTGGTGTCAAATCCAACCACCATTGTGCCCTTGATGATATTTACTCCCTTGTTTGCATAGTAACCTTCATAGAAGGCAGCTATGCCAGCAGTGAATAGCCTAGGCACTGCAAAATAAAACAAGTAAGTTGTGACAATAGCTGTTAACTCTTGGAGTTAAATGTATATTAAAAGCACTGCATCTCATGCTACATCACTTTGGTTGCCTTCACAACAGACACAAATAAAGTTATAGAACAAACTTCACATCGTTGCAATGTAGCAAATATAACTTACTGCACCAAGGTTCGGGGAAAACCATTGTGACGTCAATATCATTGACTCTCAAAGCTGCACTTAGCTCCAAACCAATGTAACCTCCACCAACAACCACAGCTTTGCCATTCTTCTTCGCTTTGATTGCAGCCACAAGTTGATCGGCTTCATCAATTTCTCTCAAATAGTATATGTTTTTAGCATCAGCCCCTGGTGTACCAAAGTCTGTTAATCTCAGAACCTGATTAAAGTAACAGACACATGAGAATCAGCCGTCAACAAGGATACCAGAAAAGGAAGGTGGAATTTATAATTAATTCCTCAAAAATGATACTTAACGGTAGAGCCAGCAGCTATGATAAGTGTCTGGTACTTAAATGTTTCCCCAGCTGCACTGGTAAGGGTTTTTGAAGTAAGATCTGCTTTGACAATTTCTGTGTTAAGTATCAAAGCAATCCCTGCAACCATCAAGACGTGGTCATGTAAGGACAAATCTCGTCGAATCTCATGTACGAGATGTTAGAAGTAATCTGATTGATGTATGCCCTCCTCACCCAGAAGCACACCAATAATACAGCTACTTAATGATATATCATCAATAAGAAAAAGAGTACCTTTCTCCATGTACCACTCAGGGAGGAGCCTCTCTCCACCACTTCCAACACACACATGAAAGCCTGGGAGCCTTGCAGTTCCTGGAGGATATTAATAAGAAAAATCAGTCATTTGTGGGAAAAAAGAAACATCAAAGCCATTCCAGGACCAATGACAACATTCTATAGTTATTATAAATATAAAACTTCAATACAATTAATTTGAGAAAACATCTCAAAAGTGATATAAGCAAATTGTATTACAAACAAAACAAACTCCTCAAACATTACATGAGCAAAGATTACAAAGTAGTCTGGGTTTAAGATTGCAGAGACAGGAAGTCTTTGAGTAAGAACGCAGCAAAAATAAGTTTCAATTATTATAAATCAAAAGTATAAAGGGTAATGAATATAAGTTACAGTTTCTTTGCATAGCATGTGTATGCATTTAAAAGTTCTCTCTGTCAAGAAAGTGTTAACACACTACTGCGTAAACCAAAACCATTTTGCCAAGATTATAGCATCGCCATCACCATCTTAAAAATAACAACTGCATGTAACCGACTCAGTAACTCACCTTCGGGAAATAGGTAAGCCTTACTTAGCGCCGGACGTTCGTAAGGGGCCACCTGAAACCATCATCAACAAAAGAACCTTAATAACTCAAAGCTTGCCTTATAAAAACAAAATTTCTCAACAAATAGCTTCGAGTGCATACCGCCTCTTTGGAAATGAGAGCAAGTTCGCCAAGTTTAACTCCTTGCTTGGCGAATTCCCTAGCAGCATATCCCTGAGAGGTGAAATCACAAATCAGTTTCACTTTAGTCACACTAAATCAGTTTCAGCATCAAATTGATGCTGTGGCAATACTATACACATATCGATCATTCCCCATTCGTACGTAACAAATCTCTTTATCCGAAACACATAATTGCAACAAGACTCTAAATAGCTGAAACTGATTTTGTACTAAGCATTATTTTCATACTTTTCCGTATCAAATCCAGAAAAACAAAAAAAAATCATTTAATAACTGTAATCGTCATCGAGATCACCAATCATAGAACATGACGGATTGAATCACCAACCACAATACTGCGAAAATATCGAACAAATTAAAAAATTAACTGAAAAAAATAAAGAAAAGAAATAACAGCAAAAGAGTACTCACAGCAGCAACACCTCCACCAAGGATCACGTACTTGAATAACTTCTCCGCCATTGGACAGATTTCGATCAGTTTTCGAGATATTTTTTCAGTAGCAGAGAATTCTGGAATGATGTGTAATAAATGGAGTGTATATATAAGCGTTGAAGGTCTTGATTGGTTGAGGATTGATTGTTTGTGTCCACGTGGAACATTATCAGCCGTTAAATCTGCTGACTGTGCAATCGCCACGACTGCATATATCTAAAATGGGGTTGAAAGATTACATCTTTGTCCTTTTCTTTTCCTTTTTCGTTGTAGGTTTGTTGTGGATGATAGCCTGATTGATTACTTCAATTCCAAATTAGGGCTTTGGTTTATTTTTTATTTTATTTATAAAAAAAAATAGATTGCATTACCATTAAATTAAATAGTCGCGTCACGGATGACTCGAACTCGAAACTTAAGTCAACAATATAATCTTGTTGTCTCTGCACATTATTATGTTAGGGTAACATAGTAAACACAACTGTTGTTATAATGTTATTAGTGCTACTTTAATATTATCATAATGTTTAAAACAAAATACCAAATTTTTGGTCTCGTCTCGGTCCATATCGGAATTTTGGGACTCCCAAATTCAGATATTATAAAATTTTAAATTTCGATCTCAATTTTGATTCCGAATAAAAATCATAAATGATTTCGAAATTCTGAACAGCACCAAAATTTCTCAAATTTTAAAATTAATTTCGAAAAATTAGGAGTTTTGATCGGGATTCGAGATTCGAGATTCTCGAGTCCCGAAAATTTCTAATTTCTCAATCTCTATCTCGATCCTGATCCCAAAAATTCGGGACTCGGATCGGGATCGGGAATGTCCCATGTGCCGATCCTAAATTCCCACCCGGAGTCATGCTATTGTAAATGGAAGTCCGTTAACTATACATTTAAGTGGGCCGGTACAAATTATAAAAAATTCTTATTCTTCTTGGGCTTAAAAGCCCAATAAATATTGCATTAATTAAACACCACTTTTTATTTCTCTATGGTATTATATTACTAATATGTTCAATATTTTCATTGTTTGAATTTTAGAATAGTTCACATAAAGAAGAAAATATGTTAATTTGCATCAAAATCCAAAAATGGTGTTGAATTTGTGAGTTTAAAATTCATGAATTTTCAGTTAAAATTAAAGGTTGTACTTCTTGTGCAATTAATCTCGAAAATAAGATTAGGTGGTTGTCATTTGTATATTTTTTATTAAATAAATCACCTATTTTTGGAGGGGACCAAAATATAGCTTTTTAATTGTTTAATTACACAAATACACCAACTTTGCAGGCCTTAATTGTAGTTAATTTAATATCTATATTATTAAAACTTAATAATAATTCAAAGTACAATAATGCCATCAAATAAACTTTGAAACTACTCAGATTGTCATCACTCCTATCAATATATTATTATAAATTTAAAGGGTTGTCTGCCTTAAAATACATATACTTTCAAGACAAATAATTTCTCATAATTTTTCAATTTAGTTAATAAAGGGTTGTCCATGACCTTTTAACTTTTTAATTATTTTTTATATATCGATCTTTTACAGTTAAGTTTGTTAAGTTTGAGTTAATGTATGATATATATTTTTATTTTTATATGCATGTTAATATAACAAAAAAATGAAAATGTTAGCTTTTGAAATAATATAAACTTGATTGAAAAAGTTCTTCATGAAAAAATAAGAAAAAAATGTAAGTCCATGTATTTATTGGCCAAATTAAAAAATAAAACATGGACAAAAAAAATCAAAACTTATGTATCTATTGATTACATTAAAAAGTCATTAACAAAAATATTTTTTTTTTTGAAAGTGTGAATTTTGAGTCAATTAACTCTATAAAAATGATCATCAACCTGCCTTGGTACAAGTATATGCAAATGATGTAATATGTATCATAGATATATAATAGATTTTTGATAAATTTTTTTTATTAATTCTCACTTTTTTACTACAATTTATTAATTATGATATAATTTAATATCATTTAATATAAAACAATAAAAATAATGAAAATTAATATTATGATAACTTGTATCCTTTTGTGGTACTACGTATCACTACTACATCAGTTACGAACACATTATCTCACCCACCGAGTACAGGTAAATGGTTAAAATCCAATATCTAAATAAATTAATCTATTCATTCGAATCAAAATTGCTACTTTTTAATTTATTTTTGGGACCATAGATTTGTGTCACTCATCACTACTCAACATCACAAAATCTAGTTGACTCTAATAACTGAAGTGAAAATAGATTTTTTTAATGAAGCATCCTTTTCTGTTGAAGAATTTCTGCAAGAAAGTGATTGATCTTTTCAACTTTCCCTAATTGATTTTTTTAAACGTTTTTTTATGTAAGCTTAACTTAACACCATTCTAATCATATTTTAGACTTTGACATTATTAACATATTTTAGACTTTTGAGTATAACTTAACATCAATCCATCTTATCATGCAAAGTAAACGTAATCCAAATTTATATATATATATGAGATTTAGGGCATATGATTTTTCTTTTTTTATTTTATTTTAGGGTAAATCCTAACCAAAATTACATTTTTCAAAATGGACCACTGTAAAAGGGGACCATTGTTTTTTAAGGTCTACTTCCTTGGGGTTTGTACTGAAAACATAGGACATGATGAGCCCAAATGTACTTGATTTTGGTAGTTTGGACCCCTACTGAAAGGAGTATATTTTTTTAGCCCAAAGTCCTGTTATCTTATGTTCATATCAACTTTTCTTCATTACTTTTGAAGAATATAACTCCCCATTCTTTGGCAAACCAAACAAACAAGTGCTAATGTTGTAACGGAATATGATTGATTGATAGAATAAGAAACAAAAATGTAAAGAAGACACAAATTTACGTGGTTTGAACAAATTTTATTGAACGACTAGGTTACAAATAACTAGAGTTAATTACAAATTACATATCACAAATATTATATATATAGTATTAAGATAATACACCAAATTGGCCTTAAGGCTCAACACTGATTAGTTGACAAATAATCAATACACAATACTAACTAGAATTATAAGCATGCCAACATATAATGTAGAATCGCTCCACTGTCTACGGCCGGTATAACTTAATGTGCACGATTGACTACGACAATATCACATAAATATACGAGTCATTATAATTTTTATTTATTTATTTATTATTATTTTTTAAAATTATTGAACAAATATTAAATTATACCCTAATAATTAACTCTAGTCACAAAGTGATAATTAATACATTTTTATTAAAAATTTATTATTTATCAACATAACATGCCACGTAATTGTAGACGTATTAACAATTAGCGCATTGGAGGATCATTTTTAATCCCTCCGCCCAATAAGCATGACACAAAATTTTTGGACATGGTTATTAAAGAGAGTGTAAGAGTGATAAAGGTGGTAGGGTTAATAACTTAAAGGATAACTATTATTTTAAAAATGTGTCAAATTTAATAGGAAGTTCAAATAAGAGAGTTGTGCCAAATTTAGTGAGATAGTGAAAATACGGGAAGAAAATATATATTAATGATCATTGCAATTAATACGGAATATACTTTTTGCATCAGATTATTTTTTTAAAACGCGTGCTAAATTAAAATGAATAAGAATTCAGTGGACAGTTTGGAATATACACGATGCAATTGCAATATGAAGTAATGTAGCAATGGCAATCCACATTTTAAAATTACATTTTTTTAATTTCTCAAAAAAAAAGTAAAGCTTTTATTGAGCTCTGAGTTATATGTTCGAGTTGTTGTAGTCCTACTTAATTAAAAGTATAAATTGTTAAATATGATACGTTATTTTTCCAAATACATAGTTTTATGAAAATACATACCAAAATAAATAAATCCAGTACAATTGAATATAATTGAGTGAAATTATTATTTTTGCAATGTATGTCCTATACATTAAATTATTGCGTTCTTCTATTTAAAATCATGAAGGATAGGTCCAAATTATACAAACCCCACTAACAGCAAAAAAACATGGTGTAAATTATATCAATTTCTGCCCCATAGCACGTGGGTACAACTTAACGTGCTTACGGCTAATGTGACATTAATATATTAGTATATGAGTTTTTATAATTTTGTTTTGTATTATTATTTTGTACTGTATTAAATAATATTAAAAATTTTTGGTCCCATTATAAATTATGTTACTTAATTTTTTTGTTTTATTATTTGAAACGATAGTTTAACTAATTGTTGTAGCAAAGGAGTGGGCTACCCATTATATGCATCTACCGACAGCCAGACTTTTCCCCATAATTAAGATCATATTACATGCAAATTATTCGTTGGAATATATATCTTATTAAAATACATTTATATTAATATATATTATTTTATAGGTCACATGCTACACTTAATTGTTAAAATACACTTTATAATTTTTTTTTCAAACACTGTACCGACTCCCTCAAAACATCCACTACGGCAAAGTCTGGATAGGAATTCACTGCCCGAAAGCCAAAGCTCTAGTGAGAGACGAGTTGCGCAATGCGAAGGGTAGAGGCTCAAGATCCATGTTCGCCTGCGGGAGCCCGCGCTATGGGGAATGGTGCTCCCTCACTCGGGAGTCCATTTCTTTTTTGTTTTAATAGTAATAATTTTTTCTTTTTTCTTTTTATATATAAATATCATGCTAACATTATACATTAGCATTTAACGGCAACATAAGCTATTAATTAGTTGTTTGGAGAATGAGTTAATTCTACTCGAATGATCGAGTTCGAGCTTGTATAATTTTTTATTTAAAAAATTAGTTATTTCAGCTTCATGCTCGATTTGATATTCTATTAAAGATTTGATAGGAGGTTAAACTCGATTAAATACTTATCAACAAATGAATTCGAACAGAATCATGAACTCATTGAGCTGAACATAATCAGACTCAAACTCAACTAGTTTATTATCAAATCAAACTTTGAACAAATCTTTTACAAATTAAATTTCGAATAATTTGCAAATAATTGTGTTTGTTTAATGCTCTAAAAACATATCTATACTCATCACAAAAAATAGACAACTAGTAATATTTAAAAATACATGTAATAATATATATTACATGCAAATCACTGAATCAGAATCCAAAGACGTTTTCAGGTGGGCCCATCTCACAATTTAGTGGGACAGTACCTTAAACAATACATACGCATTAAAAAAACACAGAAAGTGAGAAAACAAGCATCGAAAATAATGCTAGAGAGAGAGAAAGAAGGTGATGATGGTCGACACTGAGAGAGACAGTAGAGTTTTTGTCATCTCTCTTCTCACATTCTTGTCCACACCCAATTCCCTCCTGAGAATCAGAAAAGCCCACCATTCTCTTTAGGGTTTTCTCCTTCTTTTTAATCCCAAAAGGAAGATAAAGTTCAAATTTTGCAATTTTCCTTGGATAAAGATTAAAGAACCAACCTTTTGAATTTGTTCCACGTTTGTAGATCTCCGACCCACCTCTCCTCTTTCTGCATTTTCCCTTGCAGCTCATCACATCAGTGTGAGTAATTTGCCTTTCTTTTGATGCAATTAGTCTTGTGAAGGGGGTTTTGTTTTGTTTCATACAAGCTGTGTGTGATCTTGAATTTTTATTTTATTTTCTTTCTGTTTTGGAATATGTTGAATTGGAAAATGAGTAGTTGTTCTTCTTTTCTTGTGACATCGACCCATTATGTGGACTTGTTGATAGTTACTGATCTCCTCTTTTCATGTGGTGATGGATGATGGATTTGACTTATTTTTCGTGTAAATTGAAAGGTATAAATGGGGTTATGTTTTGATGGGGAGAAATTAATGTATTTTTAGTGTTTTGTTGCAGATGAAGATGTAATTTCTAATTGAGGCAGAGAATGTGTTTTTATGTTTATGCTTATGTTATCACCACTGGTTGTGGATGCAGGTGAAGGTGGTGAGTGTTTTGATAAAAGAGTTTAGTGAAAATTGAGTTAGGTAAGCTCTGTCCAAATCCGAGGTTTAGTTTTGTGTTTCAGAAATCTTTAGAGTGTAGATTCAGTGGTGTTGTGATGCTGAGTTTGCCTTTAGGCTTCTGGAGAGATAGGCCTCTGCGGTTTTCGAATTATTAAGCGTCTTTGATCTTCTGTTTTGCGAGTCCTTACATGTTGATCCTGTGACGAGTGATGGGGATCTCTCGTGGGAATTGTGAAATAATGGAGGTGAAGGATGAGCAGATTGCAGCTCGGAAACCTCAAACGTTTCGCCAGTCGAAAGCTCAGGACAGAGACCAGAAGCCTCCGATTGTTAGAAAGGGGTTGAATAATAGAGCATTTGAAGATGACATCAATAAACTCTTCGAAGGAGTTAATCTCAGATCAGCGAAAAGTCTAGACCTTTCGGATGTGCGGAGAAATGCTTCAAAGAAGCCGATGAGGGCTACTGGTGCTAATTCTCCGGGAATTGGATTCTCCGAGCCTGTCTCTCTGAAGCAGGCTCTGAGGGGATTGTGCATTTCTCAGGCTGCAGAGATGGCTGCCATGAAACGGATGTCGTTGCCAGCATCTCCTAGAGTCTCGGAAGCTGGGAAGATCACGAATATGTACAGGTCTGTCTTAGCTGAAACTGGCGAATCGAGCTGCTCTTTGCTTGAAAGCGAGGCAAGAAGGGCAGAAATTTCTCTGGCTCCAGAGCAAAATGCTTTGTGTTCTTCTCAAACCTTGTCATCTCAGCTCAAAGATTCTATGTCGACGTCTACGACCCAAAGTTCTAATCTTTCTCCCTGTTTTGATGGTAAATCCACCGTAAAGAACAAACAACAAAAATGTGATGATGTAGGAAAGTCTCCTGTAGAAGGAGATTCTGGTGCATGCTCCGCCAGTAAGCTGCCTCGGAAGCCTCAAGATTCTATGGCTGTGAACCAGAGTGCTTGTGCTTCACCTCTCCGACCTGCTGCTGTAGTCAAGGAGAGTACAGAGTCCAGCATTGCGCGTAATAAAATAATACCCGTCTCAGAAGTTGATATCCAGAAACTCGGAGAACTCCTACTCGAAGAAGACAGCAGTTCAGTTCATGTTCTGCCCCATAACAATGGTCAAGACCCAATAATTTCTCACTCGAACAAAGATGCAAGTGTCCTCGGAGAGGAAGTTCCCTCCACCTCAAAAGTAGTTGAAAAAGCAGCGCCAAAGGTACGACGGAAGTCTAGATTACAGACAGTTTCTTCATCTAGTGTGGTAAAAGGGAGTAAAGATGTGAATGCCACAAGAAGCACGTCTCGTGCAGTCAAGCCAGTCGTGAGAAATAAGAGCCTTGTCGTAAAGAAATCAAAGAAGGCAGCAATATATACTGATGGAAATTCAAAGGGTTCTCACGAAGTAGATAGCTTGCAGGACGATACTTCGGAGAAATTAGTCTGCCAGAGGTGTCAGTGTTCTTTGAGGGATACAGGTAAGGATTCTAGCAAGGATCCGTCGCAGGTTTCAACAGCTAGCAAGGATTGTGGTACAAAGAAACCTATCACGGTTCCAACTGCTTGGGCGAAAAAAGATACCTCTGTCAGTAAAAGTCTCATGGTTGCGAAACAAGTTGAAAAGGGGGATTTCTCTCAGAGCTCAAAGAGCAGTATTTGTGATTTCAGCAGTAGCACCACGAGCCTCAGCGACGAAAGCAATCTGAGTGGGACTTGCAACAACAAACCACACATGTCGAAGGACGTCAGGTGGGAAGCAATCAACCATATAAGAAAGACGTATGGTTTTCTCGGGTTGAATCACTTCAATCTGGTGAAAAAACTCGGCTCTGGAGACATCGGTACAGTTTACCTAGCTGAATTGATAAGAACCGACTGCCTTTTCGCAATAAAAGTGATGGATAATGAATTCTTAGCAAAAAGGAAAAAGATGCCCCGAGCTCAAACAGAAAGGGAAATTCTCAGAATGCTGGATCATCCGTTTCTTCCAACACTTTACGCTCAGTTTACCTCGGATAATTTGTCGTGTTTGGTTATGGAGTTCTGTCCTGGGGGAGATCTACATGTACTCAGGCAGAAGCAACCCGGACGATATTTTCCTGAACAGGCCGCAAGGTAATGGTATTTAAGGTCCATATTTGTTTACATGCTTTAATGCTAACAGAAACTATAGAAGATAATTCACTAGAAAGAGTGCTAGGATTGATTTATATACATTTGAACAAACAAGGTGGAAGTCTAGCTCCATGGGTGAGCCAACTCTAACACTTAAGTTCCGAACTGAGATTCGAGAAAATAATGAACAAGGAGCATGGCTGGACTTGACACTAGATTTTTTCAGATTCTATGTTGCTGGATTCTGTTATTTTATTTGGTATAATAATTCTTCTTGACACTAGATTTTCTGATTTGAAATGATTCTATGCTGTTATGAACTGATTGGTGTGACAGAGTTTGTGATTCTGCAGGAATATTGATTTCATTAAGATTTACTCGAGCACAATCGTGTTTTCGTTCTCTATTCGTTATTTCTTGCTAAATCCGCTTTTATCTTATATGGCTATGACTGTTAAACTAAAAAGACTCCATGTTGTGAACTGCTCTCATTTGGTGTCTGTAGTTAGGGCTGTAATCGTTTTTTAAGTTCGTGAATAAACCGGTTAACAAAGATCACGAACTATTCAAAACTCGGTTTGCTAATATTTTATTTGAACATGTTTGTGAACCTTTCGAACCGAATACCTTTAGGATCGAGTTTGACTCGAGAAAGCATTCGAGCTCGGTTCGTTTACTAAACAAACAAATATCAAACAAGCTTTTATCAAGTTGAGCTCTGAATAGTTCTATCGAGTCGAGCTCCGAATAGTTCATGAGCTGGTTCACTTACAACCCTATTTGTAATAGATAATAGTTTAATACATTAACAGTACTTTCAATTTCTCTGTTTGCTGCTATATTATTTGTTCTAATATTTAGTTTCTTGCAGATTCTACGTTGCTGAGGTCCTCCTTGCTCTCGAGTATCTACACATGCTCGGCATCGTGTACAGAGATCTAAAACCCGAGAACATCCTTGTCCGCGAGGACGGTCACATCATGCTAACGGATTTCGACCTCTCCCTAAGATGCTCCGTGAACCCAACACTCGTAAAATCATCAGCATCAGCAATGGAGCCTCCCAGAATCTCCGGTCCGTGTGCAGGTTCCAACTGCATCGACCCATTCTGCACCGGGCCTTCATGCAAAGTTTCGTGCTTCAGCCCTAGGCTACACACTGCTGCTAGAGCAAGGAAGCTAAAGGCCGATGCTGCATACCAGGCCCTGTTATTACCACAGCTCGTGGCTGAGCCAACTGAGGCACGGTCCAACTCCTTCGTGGGGACCCACGAATATCTAGCTCCGGAGATCATCAAAGGAGAAGGCCACGGCAGCGCTGTCGACTGGTGGACGTTCGGCGTCTTCCTCTACGAGCTTCTGTATGGGAAGACGCCATTTAAAGGGCCTGGGAACGACGAGACGTTAGCCAACGTGGTGCTACAGAACCTCAGATTTCCCGATGGCCCGATTGTTAGTTTTCAGGCTAGGGATCTGATCAGGGGGCTGTTGGTGAAGGAGCCCGAGAATCGGCTGGGCACAGAGACGGGGGCCGCTGAGATCAAACGGCACCCATTCTTCGATGGCCTGAACTGGGCGCTGATACGGTGCGCCGTCCCTCCTCAGATTCCGGAGTTCTTCGAAGCTGAGAATCTGCAAATGCCGGCACCTCCGGAGGAGAAGAAGTTTCTAGAATGTGGGGCTGCTAACGACCAATTAGAGTTCGAGTTGTTCTAAAGGAAAGGGGTAAAAGTAACTCTCTTTATGTCTTTCTTTGTGTAACTTCTTCTCCTTCTTGTAGCATACTACTATACATCTTCTCCCACAAATATGTACTGTTCAAGAAAGTTGGTCAATGCTATTGAAATGGAGATTTCATGTCATGAATTAGAATACAAGCCTAGATTTTTCATTGCCTAAATAAATTACGACTCATGTGCAATTACGTATTGGCATATAACGTACGAATCATATGATTCTTTTTATTTTATATAAAATAAATATTAAATTATATTTTAATAAAAAATGAAAATTAAAAAATTTATTAATAATTTATGGATTAAATGAAATACGAAATAAAATTAATAAATATTTGGGTTTATTATCTGACAGTTGTCTCTGGTTGTGCAACTTGTTTCGATCTTATTTTTAGTATAATATTATATTTAAATTTGATAGATCGTTGTATTTATGGAAAAGATTTAGAAGAATACCGTTACCGTTACATAAATTACATTATTCGGTTTATATTTATGTACATATAATTCTAAATAAGCGTTTGAATGTGTTATTGTATTATTCCATTCGTTATTTTATTATTATTAGTTTGTATTTATTTTCGCTTTTATTATTATTGATTTATTTTGAAAAATTGTAAAATAATTTGTTAGATTTATATATCTACCACCATTTTTATCTTTTATAATATTTTTTTATTTTACATGTTAAAAAAAATAATGTAATGGTTGTAGCTTGTTAATAGTCTATACATACGTATCTACTTTTGGTGAACTAATTATATTTACCTTTTGGCATCTAAATTACTTAATTTTTATAATTAGCCCCTATGGTCTATGGAAAACAACGCAGCTTCTACTACCACTACTACTATTATTATTTTATTGGGTTCTGAAAGCCAATATTCACTTAAAATAGAAAATTGAAAAAATAAAAAAATAGAGTCAAATCACTTCATATATAAAAGAAAAATGGGTTTATTCCCCATCTTATTTTTATATCTCATAATTTTTTATCAATTCAAAATAAGTATATATGTATTGCATTAACATCAACATTTATATACATGACAAAAATGTAAATGACTATTGCCGTACAACGGTACAATGTTGTACAAGTCGCATAATTAGGGTTTACTATTCCATTGCCAAAATCTTTCATCACTTATTAATGAAATTATAAATATTCCATCTATATAGCCTCAATTTATATTGATGTGTTCTTGTTATGAATATGGATAAAACAATAAAAAGAACAAAAACGTAAATTTCATGCTCGGATTCACATGAAAATCATAAACTATAAAAATCCATAAATCGAAACATATATTATACCACAAACCCTAACCCTAAACGAAATAGAATTATATGATATTAACAATCGAATTCTTCAAAGCTCCAATCACATTGCGAAATAAATGTAAAATCTCATTGAGAGCCTTTTGGACTTAACCCAAATATTTTACATGTGTAACTAAAAATAATGCTTTGTAATCCTTCAGTCCCGGTAATTAATAACGATCTATATTTCATTTGGAACGAATCATTTCCTTTTTAGTTAAAATTAACACATATGAGTATTCCTTAGTTTTTGTGTAAAAAACAAATGAATCGTCACTAATTGGATTAGAAAATAGTTTGCAGTAGTGAGGAGAAAGATGAATATATATAGTGACAGTTGCAAAGGAAGGAAGATTGGGAGGAACACAATAAATATGCAAATGAAAAGAAAGGAAAGAAAAGAATAGTGGGAGGGGGGGAGAAAGGGAGGAGTGGGACACGAGAAAATAATGACAAAGGTGGTGTCGCATTATTGAAGCCCAACAAGAAACCTACCTTTTGGTTCCAATACCATTATATTGATCTACCAATGCCGGCGAGAAATCAATCAAAATCGGCTGCGCCACCTATCGCACCCTACTGCTCACTCCCAACCACTTCCCCCAATCCCTAACCTTCTCTAAATAATGCTGCCTCCTAATTCATCCTCTACTAGCTACTACTCTACTACTACTACTGTATTATACTACCTCACACACACACGCACACACATATATATACACACACACGCACATACTGTTGGATCTCCTTTCACTTTCAATTTAAATTTTCAATTGCAATTCGGTCGAAAATGAATTACCAGCACAAGGCGGAGAGCAAGGCGAATTCCAAGGAGCGCGTGGTGAGCTACGAGGAGTGCCGTAAAAACCACGCCGCCAGCATCGGGAAATACGCCGTCGACGGCTGCTGCGAGTTCATGCCAGCGGGGGAAGAAGGGACCGCCGCCGCCTTGAGGTGCGCCGCCTGCAACTGCCATCGGAATTTTCACAAGAAGGTGGTGCAGGTGCGCTAGCTAGCTTGGGAGATGAGATCCGGTCCCCCTAGCTTTCGATTCATTCTCTTCTCTCCTCCTCGTCTTTGAATAAATTAAGCATTTGTGGAACGAATCTGACTCTGGAAAAATTCGCATTCTTTGTTCATTTGCTTAGGCTAATTATCGAATTGGGGAGAAATCAATCAGTATGAAAATTAGGGTTCTGCATTTCTGATCATTGATTTTTGTACATTTATGCATGCACGTGCGAAGGATAATTTACGTGTTTATTTTATTTTTAACACCTTTTATTTATACTTTTCGTTTACTGGTCGACATATATATTGAGATGATACTATACTATAATTTAGAGGTGCTCGCATTTTGTTTCGGTTCAGTTTTCGATTTCGAACATTATTAATCGGTTTGATTTCGATCTCGCTAATTATCAATTTTGAATGAGATTTTATATTTTTTATTTGAATATATACAAGAATTTAAGGATACCAATCGTTTGCAATTAAATTAAATTTAATTTTGAATGAGATTTTATATTTTTTATTTGAATATATACAAGAATTTAAGGATACCAATCGTTTGCAATTAAATTATATAAATTTAATGTGAAAAATATAATTTTAAAATTTTAGAATACTAGTAATATTCACACAAAGGGAAATGAAAAGGAAATAACACATAAATGAACATATTTTTACTGAAAAATAGTCGAATATGAGGTTAGTACACGACATTCTGCTTAGTGTGTGTCACTAATTTTTCGTTGAACATGATAGATGGAGAGAGTATGATTGGTGTAATATCTGATCGACTATCTTAGTTATATAGTTGGTATAATATATATGATAATTACAATACTTTGAAAAGAAAAATATGTCATTTCGATTTCAGAACAGTAACCCAACTCAAAAATTGTAATTTTGGCAAAATTAGTTCCACTAAATTGGAATCGAAATCGAAATCGAACTGTCTCTCACCTCATTTTTAATTCCATACCAAAACTATCAATTTTGATTCCAGTTCCGATTCCAAAATATTTTTCTTCACCATGTCTCTAGTATAGGCACCACTCATCAATAAGGTGACAAGTATCTCTCCACCGACAAAAGACTATACTAGTTGCCATGTGTTCCATAAGTTGTGATGTGTGACACTATCAACATTCAACACCAATCATTCATCTGTAAGCATGCTAATCCGATCTACTGCACTCCAAATGCAAATAAAAGCTGCAAAATAAACTATAAATGTCCCAAGATATACAGATCAAGAATCTTGATTCTTAATGGAGATAAGATAATAAGCAAGTCAACACAAATAGATCGATGTAAGAAAGAAAGTAACTTTGTGCATGTAACTAAGATTAGGAAAGTCCAGTTGATGACGTGGGCCTAGCTCCCGTTTTTGCTGCTCCCTCTTCTTGAAGAAAAGATGGAATCTTTAACACCAAATCAATGGAATCAACACAAATATAACGAAATAATTAAATAAATGTACAAAGAGTATATCAATATAAGAAGGAATGTAAATTCTGGGAATATATGGAGCTTTAATGGTATATTAAATAATAAATATTTCTTGTAGTTAAAAAGAACAATATCCTCGCTTCCCCTTCTTGAAAAAAAGGTGAAACCTTTTAGCAGAAAATCAACAGAATACAGTAATGATTGGTTTCAAAGGAAATCAATAAGTAGACTGAAGGAGAAGCTTCGACAATGGCGTCCATGGAAGATGACCAGGATTCGAGAGGTCTAGTAAGCGTGATATGCAGCGAATCCAATTTTCTGGAGCCATATGAAAAACTAGACGATTCCTATCTGATTACAGTCTCAACGGCCGAGATCAGCAGATGGGACTTGGCTTCAATTCTCTCGCACAAAGTCCTCAGAGTCGTCGTCAGTCCCAACAGGCAAACAAATTAGCCCAAATTCTCAATTCAACGATCTATTGCTTAGTTTTCAAATTTTCAGTTTTAGGTTTTGATTCTGAGCTGATGTTTGTGTACACAGGCTCATTGAAGAATCCTCCTATTTTCGTGGACTTCTTGGTGGGAGTTTTTGGTAAGCTGTTTATGTTTTTGTCTTAAGGTTACTCATCAATCTCCAACTTCTTGCAATACGATGAATCTTCTTGTGTAGTACTCCTCCATCAATATGAAGATTTTCTTTTGTGCCCTAATTATGCCCCATTTCAAAATTCAAGAGTAAGAGAGTACTAAAGTTCCTTTTTTTAATGATGTTGTATTCCTAAAATTGTCTCAGTGAATCTTGGCTTGATTCTATATCGATAAATTGGAACGTGGAATCATTTGTGAGTGTGTTAAGGATGGTGTATGGATGCGAAGTGGAGATTTCCTCCAAAAATTATGTTCCTTTGAATGAGGTATGGTTTTATTGTTTGGTTGAGGGCCTATGACTAGTCTGAGGGTAAAGCTGAACTTGCGTCAACTGACGAGCATTTGATCAACCGTGGCTAATAGAGCATTAAGCCGCAAAGGAGAACATCATTATGTCAAAATTGCATAGTATTAAATTCCCAATAAAAGTATAAAACACAGCTAAATAAAGATTGCATAGTGCCTGATGAAAGCATTTCGGTTAGCTATTCAGCGTGGTTACAAGTTTGCTTTTTTGTTTAGGCACTTTTGCTTATCTTCATGTTTGTTAGAGTTTTCTAGGGCTTCACTTCAGTCTTCATGACTTGTCCTTTTCCGTTTTTACAGCGACAATCCAATTTTTACCGTTCATATGATGAAGGTTTTTATGTCGATAGTTTCCCTCAAAATTCATCTAATATACTTTAATTTGTACTCAGGCTGCTTTGTTTTTTGGAGTGGATAAACTTCTAATCAAGTGTGCACTTTGGTTGGTTGAAGTGACCTCATACAGCGGGCAACTATCACCACAACTATTATTAGATGACTTGATTCATATCTGGAATTATGGTTTCGAGCATGGTAAGGCCTTCCATCCGGTTCACAAGGTCCATGACTGATGTCTACATAAGAAGCAATGCTTAGTTCTCTTTCTTTCCTATTAAGTCATTGATCTTATTGAACTCGCTCTTATAGATGGAAGTGAAATATGTTGCAGCAAATGATTTCATCCTACAACTCTGTACCAGCTATCTCGCTCGGAACTTTGTAAGTACTTTGAATTTATGATGTTATTCTTGTCCTTGATTGGTGTGTGGTTTTTTGTTCTCTTTCTGTTCTTCTGGTATAATCTAAAATAAACCGATTCCGATTCTCTCTAGACTCACTCGAACATAATATGTGTTGCTTTACTTTTGTAGATGTGGGCATTATCATTCAACTGTTACACTGATGTCCCATATAAACTACTATATTCCTGTATCCAGCATCCCGACTTTACTGTAGACAGGTTAAACAACTTTTCTCTCTTAAAGTTCTAATGAAAATGGATTAAAAGACATTCTTGATTCACAGTGAGAGGCATCTGTCCGATGCAATTCTGGTTTGGCTCAATGCAAACAGTAACAGATCAGAGGACTGGAGCAGTAACGACTTATGTCGCCAGGTATGAAGTGAAGGATCCATCTTGTAGGCCATCTAATATATCAATAACGCAGAGAGACACCTGCATAACGAGCCTTATTCATATTAATAAGCTACTGATTCATACTTGTGTTGAACAGATACGGAAAAGCCTCCTCCCCTTGTGGTTTGCTGCTGGTATGTTATCTTTGTATAAAAAGCTCTTTCTCTTGCCACAGTAATGTTGAATGCTGTAATATAACATGTCGATAACCATGTTCGCTTTTGATCTTTAAGGGAAACAAAGGTGCCATTTCCTTGCAAAGTTCGCTGATGAAGCAAATGATGAGATTCTTTGTCTACAGAGACATCATTCTGCAGCCTTGACAGAACTACTGAGAGAAAGTTACCTGGATCACTTTAGAGTCCGTTTAACAAAATATACGCAGGTATTTACCGTATTACATTTTCCCAAATTCGACCTTGTACAGACTTGCATAGCGTTCAGTTTTCACATTATAACCTAATAAGTTTTTCCTCATTTGACACAACCTATCTATGTTTAAAAATATGTTTGGATAAATCTTGATTTTTGTTTCGGATATCGACTTCTTGCAAATTCTGAAACCTTTCACGCGTGATGCGTCGTCTTCATAGCTATGCTAGAGCCTAAATTTTTTGAGCCATCCTGAAACCTATGAATGTCTTATGCCTAATCAGCTGCCTTTAGTTAAATACTCACTTTTCTCATGCAATTGCACAGAAAGTGGATATTTCTGGATGCCCACAGATCACAGCAGAACTATTTCTTCTATCCGTGCATCCATCGTCAGAAGCACATTCATTGTTGAAAACAATCATTAAGAAGTCTTCTGTTAATCATGTGAATAGTGATGCGGATGGTACCTTGCTGGAGTTTGGAGTGCAGGAGTTGGATATTTCGAATTGCCCCTCGTTTTCCCTAGAGTCAGCACTTGAGTTTCTTTGGAAGTCATTTCCATCTTTGAGATTATTAAGAGCAGCTTATTTGTCGAACTTCAATTCTAAAAAGCTGCGTCAGTTGGTGCAAAAATTCCCTCTACTGACCACTATCGACCTGACTCTGGATGTCGAACCTGTTGTACCTGCACAAGTATCTGCTATGACATCCTCATCGGTTCTGACATCAGAGAAACCGACAACATCATATGATATATATAGCTGTCATTCCACTGCTTCGTTATCTCATGCTTCACATCCCATACTATCGAATATCAGAAAACTCACGGTGGAGGGTCGAACTGATATAAATGGTAGGACTCATTTTCTCCCCTTACTCTCCCACCCATCACTAAGTAAAGTAAATATTTTTTACATACGAGATTTTTGTTCTTGAATAGTATTTTCGTGTCATATAAAGAGCTTTTGATTGGTGTTTTTGTCGTTATTAACTAAAATTTCAATGCGTTATAGATTCTGAACTACTTAGCATCTCAGAAGTATGTCCTTCCTTGAATTATATCAACATGAAAGGGTGTACATTAGTCACAGATTATGGAATATCAGCAATGATTCTTAAATGCAAAGAGCTACACTCAATTTTAGCATGTGATACTTCTTTCGGAAACCATTCTGCTCTGGCACTTTGCTCGGGTAATTCTAGTGGGACACGTAAAAGTGAAGAGAAACACTCTCAGTTGAAGGCATACAAACTTCTCGCTTTGCACATTGGACGCTGCCATGGTATACATTTTCTTCCTCTGTGACCTTTAACTTCTTCAAACATTTTTCATAGCTTCATATAGATCTTGGTAACCGACTGCCAGGTTAATAACTAGATACGCATATCGATTATTGTCCATGTGTAAGAATCTATTATATCTAGAAGCCATGCACAAGAGTTTTCTGAATACTAATCATTTTTCTCTTTATAGGCATTGCTGCAAACATTCTATCCGAGCTTCTGTCCAAATTAGATAATTTGAAGAGTCTATGTCTTAAAGAAACTCAACTTCTCGATGATTCTCTTCATAAGTTTTCTGGAGCTTCCTTGGAGATGCTTGATGTTTCTGATACCAAGGTCTGGTGTCCCGTCTTAAGGAATCCCAATACGATATAATGCAAGATATTATCTGTTGACATCACTGTGTTGCACTTGTGAAATTCAGGTTTCCTATGCTGCTTTACTTCGTGTTATAAGTAGAAACCCGGAACTGAAGTCATTAAGAACAAGAGGTTGTAGGGGTATCTTGCAACAGGAAAGTGGACCGGAGTTAAGAAATTTATGTATGCCGACAAACACTCCAGAAGAAATTTACACGGAGCTAGGCAAATCATGCACACTGGAGGAGCTTGAACTCGGATGGGGATTTTCGTATTTCTCCATTGTTGCCCTTAAACCAGCAATCGATTCATTGAGAACCTTGGTTGTTGGATTAGGTGGATCCATGGGCCCCGATGGCTTAGAGCTGCTACCCGCTTTCTGCCCGATGCTAGAGACACTGATGCTCTATTGTCAGGTACCATATGTTTCATAATCCAATAAAAGCAATCAGAATGGTGGTGCTTAAAGTTATCACGTTTTCTCTTTTCTCGTTAAACCACGGGCAGTTCACAAACTAACTGAGAAGGAACAGATTTTGTGGTTTATCGTTGCCAGATGTACTAAATTCTCTATGCCTAATTATCGTTATTACTATTACTGGCTTAGTTATCGTACTTGATAGTTAGCTACTCTCATATAGATACATGATTGGTTTCTTTAGCGTTGCAACTGCTGCCGTCTCATATTCGCTGTGTTATACGCATATTTTCACAGGTGATATCTGATTCTGCAATAATCAACATAGTAAAGAACTTACCATATTTGCAAGTCCTAGCTCTCTCCTATTGCTTAGGTGGGATATCGTCGTTAAGCTTTAAGACCAGGATACCGAATTTGAGGATCTTGAAACTTGAACGAGTAACGCCATGGATGACTAGTGAAGAATTAGCTATCCTAGCTGAGAACTGTGCTGATCTTGTCAAACTTTCGTTGGTAGGATGTCCACTACTTCATTTTGGTGAGTGTCCCGCCTCTGAAATATCCAGAATAAGATCGTTCTTTGATTTCTGCATTTAATCGTAGTTATCTATTCGTAGAAGCACAAGCAATAATTTCAAAAGGCTGGCCGGGGTTAACGTCTCTCCATCTTGAGGTCAGTTCCTCCCTTTTCTCTCTAAAGTCATTCTTGTTTCTCCGAAGTAGCACCATATGTGCAACTCACTGATGTAAGAAACAAACTAAGTCATAACCCGAAAGGGCAGTTGAATCTTTGCCTTAAAATTTATATTGGGCTCGTTCTCAGTTCATGGTTCCTCAGCGCATTACCATTTGGTATGCAGGAATGCGGAGAAGTTACTGTGGATGGCGTGACGTCTCTTTTGGACTGCCACGCCCTTGAAGATCTTACCCTACGCCACACTGTCAGTGTTGTTCTTGCCCTTTTCTTGCACCAAATGACAGTTTTATGCTATACGGCATTCTTTTCTATTGACTCTAGACGCGTATATTAGTTCACTGTGTGACTGCTATATGAAAATCTATAACCAGATTCATTCTCGTGTTTGTATCACTTATCCGGTGAAGATTCCGACCCAAAGCCACAAGCCACTCTGATAAAGGATGCCTCTCTCTGTTTTAATCAAAATCAAGCATGCTTCTTTTCCGAAAACAACTGTACTGAGCTTCAATAGACTCTTTAGAAACGTGGTTAACCATTTTTAGTAAAGCGAGGACGACAATCAAATAGTTGCTAGTAGATCCATTGTGTCACTGTGACGTAACAGGCTCCTACCCCGTGGGCCCGGGATGTTACAGTATATTACCATTCATCTTTAACTTCATACGATCTGGTTGTCGTACTGTTGCAACTGCTACAGTTACAACTTAGTTTGAAACGATAATTGCTTCGTTCAAAGTTCAAACTTGAACATTTGAATCGTATAATCGGATGTGTACAGACAACGCTGTCCGGCTGTTCACCGTGCTCTAGAAAACACTACTCACTTTTCTTACAGTCCACTTTGCAACTAACTGCAGGGCCCTGGAATTCCCAGAGACTTCATTATTTCCGCTGCGTCCCAGGTAACTTCTACTGCTGCATTCTGGAATTGAGACGAGAAACACTGGACAACTAACACTTGTTTCGCTTTCTTGACGTCTGCAGTTGCCAATGCTTCGGAAAATCTCAGTTGATGTATGCGATGCAAAGGATGGTGATTATGATCTGCCCGGTGTAAGTCCCGTGCCTCCCTTAGATACAACATTCTTCCTTTCGCGATAGAATACGAAAAATTACATCACCGCCTCCACGGGACAAGTTTTAGATACAATATCAAAGAAATAACCTAAATATACAGTTCGCAACATGATCAATGGCTGCTTTATGTCACTATTCACAGTTTGGTGAGAGATGGTTCCTAAGTAGTGTGAAGATTGCAAGATGTAAGCTTCAAAAGAGAGCTTTGGAGCTGCATAACTTGGACTTGGAGGCTCGACCAACTCCGGTGCACCGGGAAACCTTGCTGCTGTTTTGGAACAACCACAAACCTTTGACAAGAGTTGTGAAGGAAAGATTATAGAATTTTGCTTTCTTGATCTAAATGTATGAATTACATCTGCCTTGAACCTAAGTGTGTATAGAATACATATAAGATATCTGCGTTAACTTAATGGTACAGAGGCTAATACTGAGTCGTGACCAAAGGTTTCAGCTTGGGATTCTCATGGCGTGATCTTCGAATTTAATGTATGTATTGATCAATATAAATTTGTTCTTAATTTATTATAGATTATCAATATAATTTATTACGTAAAGAAGAAGTTATTATAGTTTTTTTTTTTTTTACAATTTATATTACACAAATATTAAATTATCCTTAATCAATTTAGTTATAAAGTAATATTTAAATTTTCTTATCAAAAAAATATTATTTATTTATTTGATATTAATTGCAGATATATTAACAATGTTTTCATAATTAATGTGGCATGTTATATAGATAAATAATACAGTAATTTTATTAAGATAAATATATATGAGATAGAGATACACAAATTATTAATCATTAAATCACAAATACACAAATTATTAATAATTAAATACTAATTAATATAATAAAGAATGAAATAGTACTCAAATCACGCCGCCCCCATTCCCCTGCCCTACACATCGCTTCTTTCCCTCTTTCTTGCAACGGTTCTTTCTCCCTCATCAGCTACTGTTCGTCGCCTCCTCCGACGTCGTCCCCGTGCTCTCTGCCTCATCCGCCATTGTTCGTCGCCTACACCACCTCCCCGTGCTCCCTACGCTCCTTCACCGCCCAAACGAGATAGGTCAGAAAATATACTTCCTTTACCGCCTGAATTGCCTCATGATGATCCGGCCTAGCCCAAAATAAGGCAAAGATGGGCTTTTGTAGTAGTTAAATTTCTACCTTGTCAAAGAAGGTGTATTTTATATATTGTTTTTGAACTAATTTCTATCCCTCAAAAAATTGATGACGATTCGATGAAAATTAGGTTTAGTATTTGGTAGGTAACTTTTTAATTAGTTATTTTCTAAGCATTTACTTGTTCTTTGTTGTCGTGGTTTGTGTTTTTGGAATATTTACTGTAATAGTGTAGTGTTACATGAACTTGGTACTGATTACTTGTTGTAATCTATAATAAAAATGTCATCCTTTTGTTTTGGTGACCTGTCCTTGAAACACATATATTTGCACCTTTGGCCTAGGATTTAGGATTCCTTATTGAGCTTGGTTCCCGTCGCGCTCACCATCCAGTTTTTTCCTTGTTGGTTGCATCAATGCAAAATCGTCACATTATTGCAGTTATCTTCTGTTTCAGCTGATTTAAACTAAGACTGCAGCGTATTGAATCACGAGGATTATTATTTGATGCTACAGACTACATTAGAAGCACTAGTCTCATTCTGCAAACTCAATGTGCTAGCCTGAAATAGTACATATCACAATAAATAAGTAACATCTTAACTTAGTAAAAGGCCACAAAGTTGATATCTTTGGCCATCAGTTTCTGTAGCCTAACTTACCAATGTAATTGATTAGTTATACATTTCCGAAGCCTAAGTTTCTCTTTTGTTCCACAGTCGCTTGAGGAACCATGCCAAAGGTGAAGACAAATCGAGTAAAGATCCCTGAGGGTTGGGAGTTGATCGAACCAACTCTACAGGAGCTACAGGCAAAGATGAGAGAAGGTTCTGCGACTTCTATTGACAATAAGCTATTTCCTTTTCTTGCATTGCTCTTGAAATTATCTTTTTAATCTTGGGAGCTGGTGTTAGGTAGTGAATGTCTTCTTCTCTTCAATTAATATTCTTAGTTTCTTACTTTTGCTTTTGTTCTTTTTTATGGCAGCTGAGAATGACACACATGATGGTAAAAGGAAATGTGAGGCCTTGTGGCCTATTTTTAAAATTGCCCACCAGAAGAGTAGATATATCTTTGACCTCTATCACCGGAGGAAGGAAATCTCCAAGGAATTATATGAATTCTGCTTGGATCAGGGATATGCAGATCGTAACTTAATTGCAAAGTGGAAAAAGGTATGGTCATAACATTGAAGAAATTTTACGATGCTACAACAAACCTCTTTGTTTCTTTTAGTTGCTCATTAGATTCTCTTTGGTGTTACAACTGAATATTTGATATCGGAAACCATCGTTTGATGAAGTAAACGTACAAATCTGTGTATCCGTTTTAACCATTAAAAAACCAAGATTGCTAGAAGCCCCTTAGCTACTATGGAGATTCTCATGATACTTTTTTCGAATTTGCAGCCTGGTTACGAAAGGCTTTGCTGCCTGAGGTGCATCCAGCCACGGGACCACAACTTTCAAACTACTTGCGTATGCCGTGTCCCTAAGCACTTGCGTGAGGAGAAGGTAATCGAGTGCGTGCATTGTGGCTGTAATGGCTGTGCAAGCGGTGATTAAAGGACTGCACTTAACTCGACTAGCAGAGTCGAAACTGAAGGTATGGGCACGATGTTATTGTACTTATGTTAAAGAGTATTTGACATCTGAGGAGCTTTATGGTTTCAAGTACAGCATTTGTAAACTCTAATATTGTACCGAGTTTAACTTTGTCTTGATTTCCTTTAATGTTGCTGGATTCATATAGCAATGTATTGTATACGGTCTATTATGTAATGAAGGCCAACGCCATTAGCTTAAAAACCATGGGATGTAGTGTCCTGTGTTACTAGAATAGCTTATTATTCTCCTTCCTGTTGTTTTGGTTTCTTTATCCATCTGTTTTTAGTTAAAATTGATTGCCTGGAATTTGGATTCTAATATCTTGATAGCATGTGCTCCCTCCATCTCAATAATAACTATTAACTAGTACTCCCTCCGTCCCAACTAAGTTGGGGCGTATACCATTTTGGGCCGTCCCACTAAGTTGGGGCGTTTTTTTTTCAGGAAATCTTTATAACACACATAAGTTTAAATAATATATATTTCTATCAACAATTTATACTCTTTTCAACTCTAAACATACACTCTTTAATTACTGTGCCAAAAAAAATGCTTCAGCCGAGAGTATTCCTTTTTTGTAACGTTCAGTTAATAACAACCATTTCCAAAAATTTACACATGTATCTTCAATGATTTTTGTGTAATGAATGTTTCTTGATTGTAGCGTAAAATGAGTTTTTATCCAAGGTGTGAATATTCATGAAAAATTTTGCTTGCTTGTATCGATTTTGGGAACCCCTACCCTACCACTTAATATATATATATATAACGATTAAAAATAAGAAAATATTGTGTGCTGTGCTGTGGCGGCCCAATCCTTGTCAAACACTTGCAAAAGCACTTATGTTAAATCACTTTTTATAAAAGTGATGCATCCATCATTCACGTTTTATCATCACAGCAGACCCCCTTTATCCATCATAATTGATACACGTTGCTCTCCAAATATATAATACCACTCCGTCCCCTCCGTCCCCTCTTTAGAGAGGCATTTCTTTTTTCACACAAATTAAGAAAATTTTACTTAACTTTAAAGTGTTGTAGTAATTTAAAAAAAATAAAATAAGGGGTGCTAAATGATAATAAGGATGCAATTACTAAACATTAATTGCACCCTTATTACCATTTAGCACCACTTATTTTTTCCATTTTGGGAAATGCCTCTCTTTGGAGAGGACATCCCAAAATGGAATACGCCTCTCTTTAGAAGGGACGGAGTGGTATAATTGATTGTACTTGATCAGCTACTTTAAGTCTTCAAGATTCACCCAGTTAATAAATCCATGAATCTATTGAAAACGTGAGTAATTTTACTTATTCCATTTCACTAAATATGACATGTTTTATATTTAATTACTGTATTATAATAATAAAACGTGTCAAGTTTAGTGAAACAGAGAGTAATAATCATAAATTTTTTTTTATCAAGTGTTTTTTTATTTAGGTAAAAATTATGAATCATAATAAAACCGAAAATGTACTATTTTTAGAACCCAAAAAATATTTGTTTCCAGGTTGCCTTTGTATGAAAAAGTAATTTTTTTTTGATAAAAAGGAAGATAAGTAAATAGTGTTTATATTCTGTTAAAAATAATTGTTTAGTAATTATGTCATAGCTAGTGATACCGTTAAGGTGTTAATCAACAATCTGCTAGGTATTATATAGTGTAGTATTAATGACGAATAAAATGAATATTTAATTTTGAGGATTACATCAATGAGATATTTAAATACGATTTATTATTAGATTTATGAGATATTGCAATATATGCCAAATGTGAGGAAGCTATATTTCCATATGATTGAATAAAGTCAATATAAGTAAACAACTTCAATCTCTCTTCTTATTCTCTCTCTGTCTTCAACTATCCACAGCAGTTGCAGAGGATCGAGCTAGCCAATCAACCCATGCACTGCCCTAGCTGGAGTACTTCCGCTCACCTCAATTTCTTCTACTAGCTTGAAATTTTGGCTTACCAAAAGGAAGAAGGAAAAGAGCGATGTCGTCGTTGGCTTTAGCTGGCGACGATCTAGCGAAATCGCTGAGAAGCCTGAGTTTCAAGGATGTATGGCAGCAGGAGCCGGACGTGTTCAGCCGCGCCGCTGATAGGGATGTTGAGGAGGAGGAGGAGGAGCTGCGGTGGGCCGCACTGGAGCGGCTGCCGACGTACGATAGGATTAGCAAGGGTTTTCTGAAGAAGGTTCTCGAAGACGGGAGCGTCAAAGCTCACGCAATCGACTTGAAGAAGCTCAAGAGTGATGAGAGAAGGTATTTCATGAACCGAATTCTCGATAATGTTGAGAAAGACAACGAGCGCCTCCTCCGCGGCCTCCGCAACCGGATCGACAGGTACTGGCCGGTTCTCTTAATTTCCTTTTTCCTTAAAAAAATACTCTGTTGAAAATGGGGAACAGAGTGTTAGTGTGTGTGTTTGTTTGTTGATTTTTTGATTGGTTTTAATGGCGGTGGTGGCGGCGGCGGTGGTTTAATTAGGGTGGGGCTTGATCTACCGAAAATAGAAATAAGGTACGAGCATTTGTCGGTGGAGGGAGAAGTGCACGTCGGAAGCAGAGCGTTGCCCACTCTGCTCAATGCAACACTCAACACAATTGAGGTTCTCTTCTTCGTTCTCAAATTCTATATCTAAATCTCTGTTTTCAATTATTTCTTACTCCAATTCAACTAATTGTGTGGATTAAGACTTTTGATGAAAGTAGATAAAAAAAGAACAATTAAGAATTGTAATAAATAAATTTTGGCAGTTTGAATAACATATTTTAATGCGTGACAGATGCAGAAAATCTGCAGCAATTATTGAGGTGATTTGCTAAATACACGGATGAAGATGAGAAAAATAAAATCTTTTATTTTAATTAATATATTTTTAAAAATAAAAAATTTAAATATTTGAAAAAAATTAGAATATGAAGTATAGTTTATTTTTTATTTATGAATTTGAAAAATTAATTAAAAGTAAAAATAAATATTATATTAGGGTGGGATGAACTTTAAAATTAAGCTAACGAAATTACTTTATTTTAACTAACAATTATTAGTAGCCACGAATAAATATCCAAATTTAGGGTATTTGGTCTAATTAGATATTGGTCCAGAGTAACCTGGAAATAGGCCTATTTTGGGGACCCTGTTCCCTATTTATTTATTTTATTTATTCGATAGTTATTCTAATTAATAGAGGGTTGACTTGTTGAAAATGAACAGTCCACAAATTAATTGTGATGGTATCTATGTATTTATCGATCGTGTCGTTGGCTTCTAATTGTTTAATCTATAAATTTCAGAATTAAATTATTTACCAATTTAGGGATAAAAAGAAAAAGGCTTTAACATGAACAAATCACATGTATGAATTATGCTGTAATATATCATAAAATCAATTTAATATCTGACATTTGTCCAATGTCCAAGTTGAAAAAGTACAAAATGCGAACTTTCTTAATTCTGTCATATTTTCCCTCAAAAAGGAAAAAAAATGTCAACTCAACAATCAATTATGCATGTGTTCATAATCCTCTTTTGCATGCATTTCTTGCTTCAAACATCATTTAAGCTTTGCGGTATGAGTCGTACATTGAGGAACATTAATTCTGATTACGCACTATGTTTTTGTCGTGAAAAGGACTTACATAATTATAGTAATATAATGAAATAAAATTGGTTTATCACGCACATTGGGAATAAATATTCAATGGCTAATATTTGGGGACTTGAATGCATAACAGAGTATTCTAGCACTAGTGAAGCTCGCCCCTGTCAAGAAGAGAAAGATTCAGATACTTAAAGATGCCTCTGGAATTATCAAACCATCCAGGTTTTTTTTTTTTTTTTTTTTTTTATCAAACCATCCATGTTTTTTTCCCTAGTTTTCTGTCTCACTCGTGTTATTTTGAATGTATAGATATGTGTTGTTTTAGGGAAATATAGAGTTGTGGTGTTATTTCAACTAATTATCTTGTGTTCAGGATCACGCTGCTGTTGGGTCCTCCAGGTGCAGGGAAAACAACATTCTTGCTTGCATTAGGTGGAAAGCTTGACCATCATTTAAGGGTATGATTTCTATTATTTTATATCATACTTATTTGGTATGGCTTCTACGAAAATGTGATAGTTGATGAGAAATCTGTGCTGTCCAGCAAACGGGGAATATCACGTATTGCGGGCATGAGTTCAATGAGTTTATACCTCAGAAGACATGTGCTTATATTAGCCAACATGATCTACATCATGGGGAGATGACAGTGAGGGAGACTCTTGATTTTGCAGCTCGTTGTCTGGGCGTTGGCCGGAGATATGAGGGGATGGTAGAACTCACGAGGCGTGAGAAAGATGAGGGGATCCATCCTGACCCTGAGGTGGATGTGTTCATGAAAGGCATATCAATCTCTGGTCAGAAAAACAGCCTGTTCACGGATTATGTTCTTAAGGTTCCCATCTTACTATATCCTCTTTCTAACCAAATTCGTGTTGAAGCACGTAAATTTTGGCTGCAAAATTAACTTGGTGTGATGTTTTGATAGATACTAGGCTTAGATATATGCTCGGATATTATGGTTGGAGATGATATGAGAAGGGGCATTTCAGGAGGGCAAAAGAAACGTGTAACAACTGGTATGTTTTCAAATGAGGAATGTAAATATTTTTTTATCTAACTTCTGTTAACTGGTATGTTTAAATTTGTTGATTAGTGTTGCACATGACCCCCTTTTGAGATATGAATAGTGATTGTAAATCTCGATAGATAATAGTTTTTAATGAGAGAGGCGATGTGTGAATCTAGACGGATCCGGTAGTTTCTCATTCATCCGCTTATGTAGCTATTTGTTCTTCATTTATTTGTATTGATCCATCCATTGTTTTTGGAACTTCAGGGGAAATGTTGGTGGGGCCAGCAAAAGTTCTTTTCATGGATGAAATATCAACTGGATTAGACAGCTCCACCACCTTTCAGATTGTGAATCACATGAGCCAAATCTCTCACATACTTGGTTTAAACATGATCATTTCTCTTCTGCAACCAGCTCCAGAGACCTATAACCTTTTTGATGATGTTATCTTGTTATCAGAAGGTTACATCGTCTATCAAGGTCCACGGGAAAATGTTACTGAGTTCTTTGAGCACATGGGATTCAAATGCCCTGCACGAAAAGGAGTTGCTGATTTTCTTCAAGAAGTAACGTCAAAGAAGGACCAGGAACAGTACTGGTCAAAGAAAGAACAACCATATAGATATGTCCCAGCTTCAGAATTTGCGGAAGCCTTCAACTCCTCTGCAATAGGCCAAAAGCTTGCTGAAGACCTCCGTGTTCCATACGATAAATCTACAGTCCACCGAGCAGCTTTGGTGAAGGAAAAGTATGGTTTATCCAGTTGGCAACTGTTTCGTGCCTGCTTCTCAGAGGACTGGTTGCTGATGAGACGTAACTCATTTGTATACGTATTTAAGAGTTGCCAGCTGACATTAATGGGTTTGATTGCCTTCACATTATTTCTGAGAACAACAATGCCGTATGGAAAATTAACAGATGGTGGAAAATTTCTTGGGGCCCTATTCGTTAGTCTTATGACTATGATGTTCAATGGGATGGCTGAACTTTCAATGACTGTCTCCAGATTGCCAGTCTTCTTTAAGCAAAGAGATCTTTTGTTCTATCCAGCTTGGGCTTTTTGCTTACCTATTTGGATATTAAGCATCCCCATATCTACTGTGGAATCACTTATATGGATGGTTCTCACATACTACACAATCGGGTTTGCTCCTTCTCCTGGAAGGTACAATCTTGGTTATGTCAACTACTTGAATGCCTGACCTGAACACTAATCAAGATTGTGCTGAACTGAAATTTTTCTTTGTGTGCTCTAGGTTCTTCCGACAATTTTTGACATTCTTCAGCGTAAAGCAGATGGCCCTTGGTCTGTTCCGGTTCATTGCTGCAGTTGGAAGAACCCAAGTTGTTGCAAGCACACTAGGCACCTTCTCCTTGCTTGTGATATTAGTCCTCGGGGGTTTTATAGTTGCCAAAGGTGAGTACTGAGTTTTTCTATAGCACCTCAGCTGCACATGTGAACTTAATATGACATGTAGTTTTTTAGAATGCACTCCTCTAATGTCATCTATGTATTCATAACCATCCTTTACTGCAGATGATTTGTCGCCATGGTTAAAATGGGCCTATTATATTTCACCCATGAGTTATGGACAGAATGCTGTAGCCATAAATGAATTTCTTGCCAAAAGATGGAGTAGTGTAAGTCTTTCATTAAACTACCAATGATACTATACTGACTCGGACCTCGTCTTCATTTCCTCTTTTTCATGATTCCTGCAATTATCTTTGTGCCACTTCCTTCTTGCTGCAGCCTAATACAGATCCCCAATACACTCAACCTACTGTTGGAAAAGTTATTCTTCAGTCAAGGGGTTTCTTCACAGAAGATTATTGGGTTTGGATTGGTATATCTGCACTCTTAGGATTTGCTGTCCTATACAACATGTTATTTATTGCTGCATTGACCTTCTTAAACCGTAAGTCGTATTCCATAAGTTCCACTTCCATTGATGTTAATTGGAAATATAGCTGATTTGCTGGTTACCAAATATGTAGCTTTGGCTGAATCAAACACTATGATATTGGATGAAGATGACAGCAAAAAAGATTCATCTGGGCATCATCAGGGGACACCTAAAGGTACTATAGCCCTCCCATTAGATTGATAATTTATCTTTTTCATCATTCAAGCACCTCTTGTAACACACAAAAATAAAGCATATTTTACATTCAGATTATCTGTTGCAGTTTTTATGAAGTTAATTATCTTACTATAGGAGAGGAGAAGAGGGTTCAGCAAACCACTTCAGATGGAATCGTTGGAACTGCAGATCATACATCTAAAAAGGGAATGCTTCTACCATTTCAGCCTCTGTCTCTCGTGTTCAACCACACAAATTATTTTGTGGATTTGCCGGCTGTAAGTGTGCTTCTCATTACCTTTTCAGTTTGTACTCTGGTAACGAGAATTGAATTACAGTGGATTTTAATCATCATTATGAATATTACTTTCCCAGGAAATGAAAGCACAAGGTGTTGAGGGCGATCGTCTCCAACTACTACGAGATGTGAGTGGAGCTTTTAGGCCTGGGGTATTGACGGCACTTGTTGGGGCTAGTGGTGCTGGAAAGACAACCTTAATGGATGTTCTTGCTGGAAGAAAGACAGGTGGATACATTGAGGGAAATATAAGCGTTTCAGGCTACCCAAAGAAGCAGGAAACATTTGCACGAATCAGTGGATACTGTGAACAGAATGATATCCATTCGCCTAATGTGACCGTTTATGAGTCCATGTTGTACTCTGCTTGGCTACGGCTTCCCGCAGATGTGAAGAAAGACACTAGAAAGGTTGTGTATTTTGCTATCATTACTTGATTTTTCTCTCTTACTCTTAATAAAAACACATTTTACTATCTATTCTTTGTATGCTGCAGATGTTTGTTGAAGAAGTAATGGAGTTGGTTGAGCTTAACCCCATTAGAGATTCTTTAGTTGGGCTTCCTGGAGCCTCTGGTCTTTCAACTGAACAAAGGAAGAGACTGACAATTGCTGTAGAGTTGGTTGCTAACCCATCCATCATCTTCATGGACGAACCAACTTCCGGTCTTGACGCGAGAGCAGCTGCTATTGTGATGCGTACAGTGAGAAACACAGTGGACACAGGAAGAACTGTCGTCTGCACGATTCACCAACCGAGCATAGATATATTCGAAGCTTTTGATGAAGTACTATATCAACTTAACCGTACTACTTTTCTTTCTTCATTATCGTATCACTCACTCAGTCTAAACCTTTGGAGATTACTGCAGTTAATTTTAATGAAGAGAGGAGGCCGCATCATATATGCTGGATCTCTTGGTCGGTATTCACAGAAGTTGATAGAATATTTCGAGGTTAGCTGTCTCCAACAGTTCACTTTCACTCTCATCCTATTCATGAACACTACTGTAACTCCTGCCATGGGGAGCTCATTGTTCCTTCTAATTTAAGTATATTACTTTCATCATGTGGCAGGCTATTCCTGGGGTTTCTAAGATCGAAGATGGTTACAATCCAGCAACATGGATGCTGGATATCAGCACTCCAGCAGCTGAGGCTACTCTTGGAGTTGATTTTGCTGATATTTATGCCAAGTCATCGCTATATCAGTAAGTAAAATATGTAGCTTCTTTGTCTCTTCTTACAAGCCTTGTGTTTGCTGTTTCCGTAGCCATAACGGATCTCTGCTCATGCTGTTTAGGAGGAATCAAGAACTTATTAAGGAGCTTAGTACTCCTCCACCAGATTCCAAGGACCTCTATTTTTCTTCAATGTACTCCCAACCGTTTCTTGAGCAGTGCAAAGCCTGTTTCTGGAAGCTGTATTGGTCATACTGGCGGAATCCCCAATATAATGCTGTCCGGTTCTTAATTTCAATAATGATTGGTCTGATATTTGGACTCATTTTCTGGGATAAGGGACAACTGATGTAAGTGTCTTGAAACAAGAAAACAGTAATAACTCAATACTAGTTTTGACTTAATAGTTGTTTACTATGAAACTGAAGTTACTCTGTACAACTACTTCCACTAAGTTGGGAGTGTAAATCATTTCATTTCATGTTTTGCCTTTTTTTTACAGCCAAAAGCAACAAGACCTTCAAAATCTTTTGGGAGCTATGTACTCTGCTGTTCTATTCCTCGGAGCCTCTAGCATGGGTTCTGTGCAAGGCGTCGTCTCGATAGAGAAAACAGTTTTCTATCGTGAAAGGGCAGCAGGGATGTATTCACCATTGCCTTATGCATTTGCTCAGGTGGCTATAGAAATGATCTACGTGGCGATTCAAACTGCACTATACGTTCTTCTGATCTATTCAATGATCGGATTCGAATGGACTGTAGTCAGATTCTTCTGGCTATACTACTTCTTCTTCATGTGCTTCGTCTACTTCACTCTCTACGGGATGATGTTCATCGCCCTCACCCCCGGCCTCCAGATTGCTTCCATTGGATCATCTTTCTTCCTCAGCTTTTGGAACTTGTTCTCCGGTTTCCTCCTTCCACGAACGGTAAAGTCGGTTCAAATTCAAGAGATTTTATGTTTGAAGCTGTGTTGTGTTGACAAAGAGTTATGACTTTATGACAGCAAATACCTATATGGTGGAGATGGTATTACTGGGGTTCTCCGGTGGCCTGGACAATCTACGGGCTCGTAACATCTCAATTCGGTGAGGTAGATTCGGAAGTGGAGGTGCCTGGAGTTGGATCAATAACAGTGAAGGCATACCTGAAACAAAACTTGGGGTATGAGCATGAGTTCCTTCCTGTTGTTGCTGTTGTGCATCTGGTTTTTGTCCTACTCTTTGCCTTCACCTTTGCCTTTGGTATCAAGTTCCTCAACTTCCAAAGGAGATGAAGGTATATTACATTACGCCTTCTTGTATAGGCCTCTCTTTGTGTGTGTTTATCTGTAATTTATCTTGAATCATGTTTGTTTTTAAATATTTGATTGATCTTTAATTAAATAAAAAATATGCAATGTCAGTGCTTTGATTTTTCCAAAATTTCATTTCATAATAAACTCGTAATTGTGTATTTACAACAAACTTAAATATTAAATTATGAGGAAAAAATAAAATATGTTAAAAATTTATACATTCAGTCGTGCGTGTGTATGTTTGTCTAGTGATAGTAGGATTAATGCCTAAGATAATAGTTTTTTAGTTTGAGTCTTCCGTGACGCGACTATGTAATTTAAATTTAATGTAATCTAATTTAAATATATATATATTTATGTCGAATTAATTCTTCCTAATATCCTTTGGCTTCTTGTATCTTATTCAAGGTCAAATGGTTGACTTTTTCATATTCTGTATAATTCTATGAAATCAAAGATTTTGTTTTCTTATTTTATATGCTTGTTTTCTGTATGATTCTATGAAAATCAAATTGTTTAGCCTTAATTAATTAATTGTCCAACAAAAATTATAGTATAATACATTGAAAAGAATGATACATAACAAGTATATTGTCACTGGCACATTCAAGATCTTAGCTCAAAACAAGAAAATAGCATCCTTCAATACTTGCATCTCTCTCTCTACACAAGGCTAAACATCTCAATTTTAATGGATCATATCATACACACTAACCTCTTCATAAATGGGTTGTCCTCAAATCTTGAACTCTCTGTAACAATGATTGTAACAACTTTATCTCCTTTGGAAGTTAATACATTTGATGCCAAAAGCAAAGGTCAAGGCAAAGAGTAGTACAAACACCAGATGCATGACAGCAATAACTGGAAGAAAATCATGGTGATAACCCAAGTTTTCTTTAAGGTATTCCTTCACTGTCCTCACACCAACTCCGAGCACATCCACAGGAGAATCCATTTCACCGAACTGAGAAGTCACGACCCCGTTAATCGTCCAAGCAACCGGAGACCCCCAGTAGTACCACCTCCACCATATGGGAATTTTCTGCCATGACACAACCAGAAATTTGTCAACACGGCTTCAATTAGGAAAGAGTATCGTTTTTTGCCTGTAAATAGATGAATTACGAACACCAACCTTTCGTGGAAGGACGTAACCAGCGAACAAGTTCCAAAAGCTGAGGAAGAAAGACGACGTGATGGCTCCAACTTGGGCGCCGGGGGTGAGGGCGATGAACATCATCCCGTAGAGAGTGAAGTAGACGAAGCACATGAAGAAGAAGTAGAAGAACCAAAAGAATCTGCCAACATCCAATGCGAACCCAATCATGGAGTAGACTATAAGAGTGTATACTGCAGTTTGAACTGCTATGTAGATTATCTCTATGGCCACCTGACAAGTTTCACATGCACATTGTTGTAAAGAGGTATAGTAACTGAAGCTTTCTTGAGAAAACAAAGTCAAGCTGTTGTACCTGTGCAAAGGCATAAGGCAATGCTGAATACATCCCTGCAGCCCTTTCACGGTAGAAAACTGTCCTCTCCACAGAAACAACACTTTGCACAGAAGTACTGTTCGAGGCTCCGAGGAAGAGGACAGCAGAATAGATTCCTCCCAAGATGTTTTGAAGATCCTGTTCCTTCTTCCTGTCAACAAAATGTTTTGGAGACCATGTAGATTTCTTGATTTGAAGAAGTAATGCTGATAGGAAGATACCAATGATGAAATCATACACTATCTGTGACTTACATTCTTCTTCCCTTATCCCAGAAAGTAATCCCAAATATAAGTGCAGTCACTACTGTTATTAAGAGCCGGATAGCATTGTACAGAGGATTCCTCCAGTATGACCAGTACTGCTTCCACAAACAAGCCTTGCACTGCTCAAGAAACGACTGAGAGTACTTCGTACAAAAGTAGAGATCCTTGGAGCCTGGTGGTGGAGTACTGAGCTCTTTAATAAGTTCTTGATTCCTCCTGAGTAACAAAGAACAGATGAGGAAACAAAAGCTAGTAGCAACAGAGATGCAAGCTGCCTTTTCTACTCACTCGTAAAGCGATGACTTAGCATAAATGATAGCGAAGTCAACTCCAAGTTTACTCTCAGCTGCTGGAGTGCTGATCTCTAGCATCCATGTTGCTGGATTGTAGCCATCTTCAATATCAGGAACTCCAGGGATAGTCTGCCCTATCATGAAACTATCATGCTTGAAGTTAATTGGAAACGGGCTTTGTTAACGAGCATGTGAGATCGAAACGAAGCTCACCTCAAAATAGTATATCAGTTTCTCAGAATGCCAACCAAGAGGTCCAGCATATACAACCCTACCTCCTCTTTTCATCAAAAGTAACTGCAGTGAGCTTCAAAGATTTAGTCAAACAAGAGAATGAAGTGGCTATACGAGTAACATAACTTATGCAGAATCTGCATTGTGCATACTTCATCAAAAGCTTCAAATATTTCTATGCTCGGTTGGTGAATTGTGCAGACGACAGTTCTTCCAGTATCAACGGTGTTTCTCACTGCACGCATCACAATCGCAGCTGCTCTCGCATCGAGACCGGAAGTCGGTTCATCCATGAAGATGATGGAGGGGTTAGCAACCAGCTCCACAGCAATTGTTAGTCTCTTCCTTTGTTCAGTTGAAAGGCCAGAAAACCCGGGAAGCCCAACCAACGAATCTCGTATAGGGCTAAGCTCGATCAACTCCATCACTTCTTGAACAAACATCTGTAGTTTGTATGAGAGTAATATTCTAATAGTCTATAAGAGGAGTAAGTAACAAATACTCCTATCAAGTGATGAAAACAAAGTGCACAACCTTTCTAACACCCTTCTTTATGTTTGAAGGAAGGCGAAGCCACGCAGAGTATAGCACGGACTCGTAGACGGTGACATTAGGCGAATGGATGTCGTTCTGTTCACAGTATCCACTGATTCTTGCAAAGGTTTTCTGCTTCTTTGGGTATCCGGAGACAGTGATGCTTCCCTCGATGTATCCACCTGTTTTTCTTCCTGCTAAGACATCCATTAAGGTTGTCTTTCCAGCACCACTTGCCCCAACTAGTGCTGTCAATACTCCAGGTCTAAATGCTCCACTTATGTCCCGTAGTAGCTGGAGGCGATCGCCTTCAACACCTTGAGCTTTCATTTTCTGGTTGAAACAAGAGAAGGTTAATAGTTCATGATACAACAGTCAGTTACTTTCTTGATCTTTTATAGGTAATGTTGATGAATGAGATCTACTAATAGTTCAGTTACTATTATAACCAAATTACAAAATGGAAAAGTACGGAAATGCACACTTACAGAAGGCATATCAACATAGTAATTTATATGGTTAAACACAAGTGACATAGGCTGAAAAGGTAAAGGTGTTCTTCTCTTAGGTGCATGATCAACACTACCAACAATCTCTTGTACATCTTGTCCAATTAAATCCTTTTTGTTGTCATCATCATCTTCCAACATTACATTGTTTGGATCAGCCAGTGCTACAAATTCAGTCAGCTAACAAAATCAACCTCCTTTTCAAGTTTAAACAAACGAACTAATGTGAACAAGACTTACGGTACGAGAAGGTTAGCGTTGCAATGAATAAACAGTTGAAGAGAATCGAAAATCCTACAAGCGCAGAGATACAAATCCAGAACAAGTAGTCTTCTGTGTAGAACCCCTTCGACTTGAGGAGAACTTTCCCAACGGTAGGTTGAGTGAATCGGGGGTCTGTATTAGGCTACAGCAGAAAAAATTTACGAAAACGAAGATATATATGAACACAAGAGTATAGTGATCGACTTACACTGCTCCATCGTGTGGCAAGAAACTCGTTCATGGTTATAGCGTTCTGTCCATAACTCGTCGGTGAAATATAATAGGTCCACTTCAGCCATGATGCTAGATCATCTATCATCAAGAAAGGACATGAATATCCACTTCCAGATAGAGTAGACATGCAGCCATTACATTTCATATTCAAGTGCACAGAAAGAAGCAGAAAGAATGTCAGGTGGTGGCTAGCTATAGACTATAGAGAAGGTTTTGTAGTTGTAAACACACAAGGACTTACTTTTGGCAACTACAAAACCCCCGAGAACGAAGACGACAAGCAAAGTAAAGAACCCTAATATGTTTGCAACAACCTGAGTTCTTCCAACTGCAGCAATGAACCGGAATTTCCCACCAGCCATCTCCTTCACACAGATGAGTGTCAACAGTTGTCGGAAAAACCTAGTGCATGCACACCCGGTGAATGTCAGCCCTTTTAACAAGTGGATTGAACCAAAGATTCTACCTTCCGGGAGCAGGAGCGAATCCAATCGTGTAGTATGTTAGAATCATCCATATAAGTGATTCCAGTACAGATAAGGGGATGCTTAGTATCCAAATAGGTAAGCAAAAGGCCCAAGCTGGATAGAACAAATGATCCCTTTGTTTAAAGAAGACTGGCAGTCTTGTAACTGTGATTGAAAGCTCAGCCATGCCACTGAATATTGTGATCATGAGACTAAAGAAAAGCGCTCCAAAGAATTTTCCACCATCTGTTAGCTTTCCATGGGGCATTGTTGTTCTAAGGAACAATGTGAAGGCTACGACACCCAATATTGTAAGCTGTGAAATCTTGAATAAGTAAACAAAGGAGTTGCGCCTCACCAGCAGCAGTTCCTTGGAGAAGCATGCACAGAACAGTTGCCAATTCGATATACCGTACTTCTTTGTAACCAATGCCTCACGGTGTGCCTTGGACTTATCATAAGGTACACGAAGGTCGTCAGCGAGCTTTTGGCCTACACGGAAGGCACTGAAAGCTTCTGCAAAGTCTGGAGCTGAGATATACCGATAGGGCCGGTCTCTCTTGTACCAATACTTTTCTTGGTCCTTCTTCGAAGTTACTTCTTGGAGAAAATCAGCAATCCCCTTACGTGCAGGGCATTTGAATCCCATGTAGTCGAAGAACTCAATCACGTTCTCTCTTGGACCTTGATAGACAATGTTACCTTCTGATAGCAAGATAACATCATCAAAGAGGTTGTAGGTCTCTGGTGGTGGTTGGAGGAGAGAAATTACCATTGTTAAACCAAGTATATGAGCAATTTGGCTCATGTGATTCATAATTTGAAAGGTGGTAGAGCTGTCTAAACCAGTTGATATTTCATCCATGAAAAGAACCTTTGCTGGTCCCACCAACATTTCCCCTGAAGTTCCAAAAGCCATTGATGGATCAACCAAGTACTTAGCCAAATTACCACACTTTGTTTGATTCGTTGATTACATACCGGTAGTGATTCGTTTCTTTTGCCCTCCCGAAACGCCCCTTCTCATGTCGTCGCCAACCATAACATCGGAGCAGATATCCAACCCGAGTATCTACACTTCCGACAAAAGACACCAAGTTAGCTTCACATGCTACAAGCCTACAAGAAGTTGAAACAAGAAGTAGCAAGATAGAGACCTTAAGAACATAATCTGTGATGAGGCTGGACTTCTGACCAGAGATTGATATGCCTTTCATGAATGCATCAATCTCAGGGTCAGGCAGGATCCCTGCCTCTTTCTCACGCCTCGACAGCTCTGCCAACATGTCGTATCTTGGGCCAGCTCCCAAACAACGAGCCGAGAAATCAAGCGTCTCCCTCACTGTAATCTCCCCATGATGAAGATCATGTTGGCTGATATAAGCACACGTCTTCTGAGGTACAAACTCGTTGAATTCGTGACCGCAATACGCGATCTTTCCTGTTTGCTGAACCACGAATTTCTCATACAATCACACCACAACAAGTCTGATACAGAGTAATAACAATAACAGAATCATACCTTCAAATTATGATCGAGATTTCCGGAAAGACACCGCAAGAATGTCGTCTTCCCCGCGCCCGGAGGCCCCAACAGCAGCGAGATCCTGCTCATAAACTAGTTCTTTTAAACAACCTACAACCCTCTACATTCGAAATACATTTTTCATATGAGTAAGAACTTAAACGAAAACTCGGGAAGGAGAAATCGAGATAGAGTTATCGCAGTTGAATGGGGGAAGCTACAAAACCTGGATGGTCTGATAATCCCACTGGCATCTTTGAGTATCTGAATCTGTCTCTTCTTGGCTGGGCCTATCTTCACTAATGCTAGAAAGCTCTTTTACACAGTCCATTACCAGAACCAGAATCAGAATCAGCCATATAGAGTTAACTAATTAGAGAGAAAGATAAAGCATTGTACCTCAATAGTATCAATAACTGAGCTAATCAAGGTAGGTAGAGCTCTCCTTCCCACATGAACTTCACCCTTCACCCACACATGCTCGAACCTAATTTCGAGATTAGGCATTTCAATCCCAACCCTAAATCACCGCCAAATCATCATCAAAACCAAATTGAAAACGAAAAGGAGAGGAGTATAATTGCAGGGGTGTATGGTACGGTATGGTGTGGTTAATTAGGTTATTTACCGATCGACGCGGCTCCGGAGGCGGAGGAGGAGGCGCTCGTTGTCGCGATCGACTTCTTCGAAAATGGTGTTTAGCAAATGGCGCTTCTCGTCGGGCTTGAGCTTCTTCAAGTCGATCTCGGCGGCTTTAACAGTGCCGTCGTCGAGGACTCGCTCGAGGACGCTCTTCTTGGTGCGGTCGTAGGTGGGCAGGCGCTCCAGCGCGGCCCATTGCAGCTCAACCTCGTCCTCCTCCTCCTCCTCCTCTCGCACGGAGGCGCGTGTGAACACATCCCTCTCCTGCTGCCACACGTGCGACAAACTATGCCTGCTCAGCGTCCGCGCCAGATCGTCGCCGGCTAAAGCCGCAGCCATTGTTCCTTTTTATTTGAGATTATTCTTCTTCTGCTGCTGCTGCGCTAATCATCATCATCATCATTGATTCATTACACATAATCCAAACATGAGAATCGAAGGGAATGGTGAGCTATAACCATAATCTAAATATGGTAGGATTGAAATATCTCCGGCCATTTCGGATTGAGAATTGTTGGGGATTTGTCTTCACGTCTAAATATGGTTCATCATCTTCTATTCGATTATACTATCTACTTTCATGCGAACAGCTTACCATCTCATGCACATGCATGTCCATAACACACACTTCATTCTCGTATTAATATAACACCAGATATCACACGATTAGGATTAAACAATATAAAACCATATTTTTGTTCCACAAACAACTTTTAATATATACTCCCTCTGTCCCACTAAATTAGACCCATTTGTATTAAAATAATACACTCATCTACTTTTCAAATGGGTCTAATTTAGTGGGACGGAGGGAGTATATTTTTTTATTTTTCTCAATTTTAATTTTATATTTTTAATTTAATTTTGTATTTAGTACTATCGATTAATATCACACAAATGGAATATATAATTATATTTCACATTTAATACTCTCTCATTCACGAAAATACTTGCACATTATATTTCGTCACAGATTTTACCGAATGATTTGAATATGTTAGAGATGGAATATGAGTCACACACTATTTATCAATTAAATGTGTATATACATTTTTAAATTTTTATTTTTAAAAATAAATATTAATTATGATTCATTATATCATAAAAAATTCTTTAAATTTAATAAATATCAATTAAAACAATAAATTTACTACTTGAACATAAAATGTGGAAGACACTGAATCACATCCGAAAATTTATTAATTTTACAATAACAACTTTTTTTTATTCCCTTTTCTTATTGGCACGAGGTGGAGCATACTCCACTTGAAGGGGCCAAGTTGTGAAAGGAAGAAATGAAAGGGGTTAAATGCATAAAATGAAGGGACGTGTTTGCAAATGTTTGAAAAGGAATGAAGAAGTACGGCTAGTAATAGTATGCCCCGGTTATAGATACTATTACAGTAGTGTCTTCAATACAAAACATCATTGAAAACAACAGCTCAGACATACAAAGCTCTTCAAGAATCATTCGTACACTCCCATCCAAATTTGTACAATCACACTTTAACGGTTCTCAAGATTGCAAAAAGAACCCACCAAAAATTGATCCATCACATAAAAAATAAATTAAAACCAGATAAAGGTAAAAGAGATAAGATACCTCATAACATGCCAAGAAAGAAAAGGAAACAAAGCCAATACAACACTTGCAAGGACTCAAATTTGCGACAGACTTAACGACGGAAACTAATACGTAGCTTCGGAGGTCGGGACACATGGCAGCCGATGCAAAATGGTCGTCGGTGACAAATGGGAGGAAGTCACCGACGACCTTAGTGCCTCCGCCAGGGGTCCGCCCATCGGGGCGACGGGATTATTCTCCCACGTCGCCCCCCAATTCAACTGAGGCTTGTTGTCCCTCTGATCACTGCTGGCCTCGCCCCTGTCGCCGGTCCCGAGCTTCAAGGAGAAGTCGGATGACGGGTTGTTCCCGGGCATGGAGATCGACAAGTTGGTCGGTGAGGGAGCGGAAGTAGCCGCACTCCCTGCTCCGAGCGGCTTGGGCCAATCGTCGAAGAAGTGAAGTGTTGTTCTGTCACGGTGATGACCGTTGTTTCGGGCGTGGAACGGGTCCTCGGTGCGCATTGTCGGACGGGGTGCAGGCCTAGAAGCATCACTATGGAGGCAAAGTTAATTAGAGGGAAAGAGTTGGTGGAACATTGATAGGGAATGGTTTGGAAACAAGTGGTTGGGGTGAATCTTAGCACAAAATCAAAAGGGAAAAACACTGCAATGCTCGTGATATTATGAAGAGATGGGCCTACCAAAGATGATGATGATAATGGTGGGTCGAGACACGCTCCATTAAGACAGTGAGAATCAAAAGCCAGTTCATTTTGGGGACCCCTCTATCTATATCAACTACAGACTACAAAGTTGTTTGAAAATATCAAACACCAATTGATGATGGGTGTGGATCATTGTATTGTGTATCAAGAGTCAAGATTTAGGGGGATTTCTTCCTTTTGGGGAACAAGGATTCCACTATTATGCCTTATCTTCAAAAGCAGAGCCTCAATGCAGTTTTCTCCATTTATTACCAATCCTTAAACTATGTTCAAAACACTAAGCAATGATCAACACAATAAAAGCCTCTAAATTGAACAAATTTCAAGAAAGGTGTTTACCTTTGATTGAGATGAAGGAGATCGGAGGAATGCGAAGGCGCGGAGAGAGTGAAATGGGAAGGGCCGCCGGCGGCGGGCCTAGTGAGGGAGTTGGTGGGTTTGAAGGGCTCACCGCCGTAAGGTGAGGTGGCGGATGTGGGAGCTTCCACATGCTTTCTTGAACGGTTCTTGCCGCGGTGCATGTGGCGCTCGCAGTACTTCTGCGCCGCCACCACGTCCCTCGAGCACCGCCACTTCTTGCCGTCGGTGCGGCGGCATCTCCCCGGCTCCGGATCCATCGCCGCCGCCCTCCCCCAGTACCCCGACTGCACCACTGCCATTTTCAACTCACACACACACAGGCAGTTAGCTCTCAAGAACCCAAAGTCAAGACTCCATTTTTAATCTAAAGAACCATTCTTTAACATGAGATCAAATCAAGAAAAGGACCACAAATCTGAAAGGCCCAGATGTTATTCAAACCAAAAGTCAAATCTTTCTCTAAAAAAACCACCACCCATTTATTTTCACATACCAGCTATATCACTGTTTCAGGAAAAGAAAAGAGGAACTTACAAGAAGGGTGGAAATGGGGATAGTAGTGATAGAAAGGAGAAGTAATGAGGCTTTTCTTCACAAGATGGAGTAGCTCAGCAGGAACATCAGCTCCAGCACTCATATGTCTGAAAATCAAGGCCTGAAGCTCAAGCTCCTGCCATTGCGAGCTGCTGAAATAGCTCTCCATTCTTGACCCTGCCACAAAAGTATGCAAATGTGAGAGAGAACCCTTGAAGCTAAAGAACAAGAGAGACTGTGTGAGTGAGTGAGTGAAAGAAGAAGGGATTCTTACTAGAGGGAATAGAGGATGAATGATCAGAGGGGAATGCAGATAGTTGTCTGTTGGGTTCAGAGAAAAACAAAGGGAGAGTAGAAGCAGAAGAAGGTAGGTGGTGATGCTTATTATTATTAGAAGAAGGAGTAGTGGTTGGTTGGGCTTCAACTTCAGCCCTCCATTGCTTCAGATCCAAGTCCATTGCAGTTGCAGCACCAATACAATACAAGAAGAGTCAGAGAGGGTTTGGAATTTTGTAGCAAAGTGTGAAATACTATTGGTTTGTTGTTGAGTATCTTATGTTATGTTGGAGAGAAAAAGTTAGTACAGAGGCAGAGGCCTTTTGCTTGCGCTTACACAGTTTAATCAACTCTCTCCACTTTCTTTTTTATTATTATCTCATTTGATTTTCAGCATTTCATGTTTGTCTTCATTAGCTTTTAATATGATATACGGTGAATTGAGTTTTGAATTTCGCTTAATATATTATTTTAAATTAAATTGTGTAGTTAGTGAAGTTGAGTGTGAACATTAATTACATCATAATAATGATGTTATTAATATAATAATATATGTTACACTGCTATAAAATAAAATAATGAATTGCATAGAGGCCACGTGACCAAATAGTATAACAAGTAACTAATTTTTATTTATCATGTAGTCCTCCAACTATTGAATTTCCTAATATTGAGTACTGAAAGTTTTGGGTTTTATTCAGTTATATATGCAAGGTTTTATTGAGTTTCTGTTTATGTATTATTAAGCATGTCAAGATGAGAGTTTTTTTCTTCTTTACGTCACAATTAATATAATTTTTACTTTTATTAAAAGTTTTTTTACTTGCATCTACTAATATAGTTTATACTAAAAAAATTACCAATATAGATTACAAGCATTTCGTGGTAATTTGGGAAATATGAGGGGTCAATAAATTTTAAGCGATTAGTATAATTTTTTTTTTGGATCAAATTAATATTAGTCGAAGAATTTTAAAGGGAAAAAATAACAATATCGGAAGTGATAGGAATATCTTAATATTATTTTATTAATTAATTAATTAATTTAAAATTATAATGATTACAAAATATTATAGTATTATTGTATTAAACTATAAAATATCAACGAATTTCAGCTTCAAAATTCCAAGTTTAGTTTTCATTTTCTTTTATTATTAATATATTCACAAATTTTAATACATTCTTAAAATTATAAAAGAATATTCTTTATAATATATGAAATATATTGAATTTAGTAAAAATGCTGAGGTTATTATCCAAATTGACGATTACATTTTCGTACTGTCAATTTTTACGATTTTGATTTTTTAAAATCGTAATAAATCATTCTCAACATGATTACAATTTAAAATCGAACCACCAAATACAATTCTGAAACAATCAATTATTATAATTTACTAATTCATAATCTTTTAAATACATTTAGCAATTACTTCTTTCGTCCTACTAAAATCGACTTGTTTTTCTTTTTAGATTTTCTCATTAAAATTGACTTGTTTTTTAAAATGACAAAAATTTTTTCTTTTTAAACTGTGTGGTCCTCGTAACTTTTGCATATTTTACGCTACTATTTAATCTACGCATTAAAAAAAATAAGTCGGAAATAATGGAACGAAAGTAGAACTCTTTCCGTCCCACTCAAGACGGCCCTTTTTATTGTTTCCGTCTGTCCTACGAAGATGATCTCTTTCCTTTTATAATAATATTTGTATACTTTAAGTATATTGGATAAATAAAAAGAAGAAGATTATCTTAATTTGCGTAACGAAAAGAAAAGGATCATTCAAAATCTTGAGTGGGATAGAGAGATTATTATATAGCTGGACAGGGAAGCAAGCAAAAGCACAGAACACTTTGAGAGATATAGGCAGTGAGACAAGACAGTTAGAAAACAACATTAATAATAATAGAGTAAATAAAAAGAGTAAAGACCAAAGAGTGGAGGGGTAGCCCTCTGCACCCCCTGTCCTGTAGCTTTGGGAATACAATAAAAGTTTTTTACACATTTATTTTTTTCTTACACATTTATTTAATTTTCATTTTTGTATGTGCACTTCAAGTTAAAAGTTTTTTTGAGAATCATGAGATGAAAGAAAAGAAAATAAAAAAAAACTGACATTTGATAAATTCTATTTCAGATAGAGCCCAGAATTTGTCTGCCTCAAAATTTCAGAATTTGGTCAAGTTTCTTACAACCAATTTAATTGTGAATAGTTCCATCTAAATATATTACTATTCATAAAAGCCCACAAATTAAAACATGAATAAATATTACTTGAGGTATAGAGTTACTATATTAATTAATCATCCTTCCAAATATGATTGTTTTTCATTAAAAATATATTTATTAATTTTTTAAAAAAATTCGTGTCGATTTCATCTCAACACTATTTTTATGGGCGGATGGATTAAGATTGTATTTGGTTCATGAGATCAATTAATATAATATTAACATCAAACAGAACAAATATTACCATGCAATGTTATCTTTCGAATCAAACAAACAGATAAGTCATTTTATCTCATTACTATTCACATAAATAAACAATTTTTATTTATCATGTTTAATCTTATCTTATAAACCAAACATAATTTGAGATTCTGATAAAGATGGATGAATTTTCTATCACTTAATCTCATATTTAGAGTTAGCCTACCCTTATGATAATTTTTTTTTAATTAATCTCATATTAAATTAATTTCGAATAATAATAAAATTATACTCCTTCCGTCCTAACTAGCTATCGTATTTCTTTTTAGAAAATATTTATTACACACACAAATTTAAATAATATAAATTTATGTCATTACTTTATACTTTAAACAGAGACTCAACATACACTCCTTAATTCTTGTATCGAAAAGAAATGCTTCAAGCTAGTCAGAAGTGCGCGTCAAAAGGAGTATTAAGTGATACTATGAGAAAAGAGTGTCAGAAATTGGTGGTATTATTACATCCAGATTATTATTATTATGTTGATGTGGACCATCCCCTTTTATGCCTTGAAGTGACCATTCATTATCATTCATACATTCATAACCTTACTTCAAAAACAATTTATTCTTACATAAACATAATTCTCCATAAAGGGTAATTGCATGATTTGATTTGATCATTTTTTATACAATTTCCTAATTTTCATAATTTAAAATTGAATAAGAGTTTATTATTAAAAATGGGTGTCGTATAAAAAGAAAAAACTCAAAAGATGAGTCTTTACCATATTTTTCCTAGGAAAAGGAATATTCCTTCCACAACTTAATTTTTTGTTTATATTATTCATCTTACCTATTTAGTATATAATCATTTTTACTACTCCTATTTAATATCATTTCAATTGATTTTTAGAATTAATAAGTTTAAAAATAGGGTACGTCATTTTTTTTCCCAAATTGCAGTTAAAGTGAATAAACATACTGGTCCAATAAAAATGACAAATGGGCTTTAAATTTTAACACAAGCCCAAGTATGTATATATATATATATATATAAAGCCAAATCAATACACTTATTTTATCTGCGGTAAATACAATTTACGTGTACGCAACTGATATGATAATATCATGTAATATTATATAAGTATATAATTTATTATAATTTTTATTTTTTATTATTTTATACTCTCTTCGTTCTACCATTTTTGGCCCATTTAATCAAAATTGTGAGTGTTTTTTGGTCAAAAAGGTCAAGAATAGTGAGAATGAGAGAGTATAAAATAAATATTAAACAATACTTTATCAGTACACTCTAAATCAGAAAAAGTGGAAATTTGTAAACTTTTATTTGTTAGAATTTTTCAAGTCCTCCATGTTACATCTTATTACTTCATTTTATTTTTATAAAATAAGTGGTATGAGAGTTTTAGACATTCCTAAATTGACCCAAGACTTTAATTAATATAACAAGATTAAGACAGTGCCTAAGTCATTAATTCCCTTTCTTCACATATATATGCATGATAATCAAACAATCCAATCTTAACAAATCATATATTTGACAAAAGGATTTATGTGTAATAATTTAATTATTAGGTAACTTCATTTTCACCCACTATCAAAAGAGAGCGTCCTTTTAGTTCAATTCCTTTCATAAGCAAATATATATATATATATATATATATTTTCTTCATTTGTTTAGATTTTGGGCATGTTTACACTCATGCACAACTACCTACTTATTTCTTGCCCTTTGAAATCACATTGTGCTATACTTGCTCATATATCTTCATTTTAATGATATACATTGGGAAAAAAATATCTAAATTCTCAATTTTGTGATGCCATGCTAAAAATAAATCACCTAGGGTGGTAATTGGGTCGAGTTGAATCGTTATTTGTTAATTCGATAATGATCCAACCTGTTAAAGTCAAATTCGAACCTGACTTATTAAAGATATAGTAAATTTGAACCTAAACCCTACTCAAATGGTCAAATGGTCCATACCCAAACTCAATCCAAACTCAAATCGACACGTTTTTTTCGGGTTGACCCGACAAGATAATGATCCAACTTGATAACAATCCGATATTATACAATTTGATAAATAATGCAAAAATAAATTAGTAACAAATGTTATACAATTTGAAAATACGGAAGACACTGCTACATAAATATACAGGAGGCGGATGGGGAATGAAAATGTCAAAAATGAAATGTAAATACTGAAAAATGAATTTTAATTAGATTAAAATATATTATCAATGATAATATTAAATAATATATATGTGTATGTGTATCATGAAACTCAAAAATTTTAGTATCCGAACTCAATAAAGACCAATTCAGACTCATTAATTTCATAAATCAATTTGTATAGAGCCATTGGTAATGTGTGGTTCATCTCATCTTTCAAGAGCAATTCTTATCACTAGATTTTATTATTCATTGATAAATATATTGATGAGAGGTTATAGTAAAGAATAAAAGGAAAAATATATTAAGGAAAGTTATTTGAATTAAAGTGAATTAATGTAGTGGATAGAACAGTAGAAAAGGGTGTGTGAGAACGACATCACCCTTTTTCCGCATGCATGCAAATCTTGGAACGACTCATCGCTTACTCCGAGGTTAATTGTAATGAAATAAATGCATGAATTTTTGGACTATTTTATTCATCACATTTATATTTCTTTATTATTTTTAAAGAGGATAAATGAGCATGTGCACCAAATAATATGTAACAAAATAACGCCTATTTTGTCAATAATCAAAAATCTTATTTTATTTAATATTTATTAAATAATTTAAAAAAAATGAGTCAGAATTAATATTTCTTTAAAAAATTGGATTGAAAAATTATATAACTTATGTTTTAAATTTTCAATCTTACAAATCAATTAAAAATGACATTAAATGTAATTATATGTTCTATCGGGGGATAAAATCCTTAGCAGTAAGTATAAAATTAAATTAAATCATATAAAATTAATTAATATTAAATGTTAAAATTTGGTAATAAAAGGTAAATTAATGGCATTATGAACTAACTATTCAACTATCAAAAGACAACTAATCCTTAGATAGGAACTAGGAACCAATCTGGACCGTTGATCTTTGTATAATCAATGGTCCAGATTAATTGTGCATCAAAATTATAATGCATTGGTTAATGAATAAAAATGCATTAACATGTTATGCAATCAGATTCTACGTGCAAAACATCAAAATAATGCGTGACATGCATAAGTTTTAGTTCCTATATAATACTTGGTTCTCACCGTATCCTACCCCTTTTGAAATATATATATATATATATATATATATATTTGTTAAATATGTATACAAAATACAAAAGATGCAATTCAAGAAGTGATAAAAGGTGATAGAGTATTAAATATTTAGACTTTATCATATACATAGACATATATATATTCAATGAGATGAAGCAACTAAAAGGTAATTTGCACAAATAATCTCCACTCTTCACATATTACAATAATGCAAATTACATATTGGAAACCAATTCTTTGATGGTAAAACACACTAATTCTTCCATCAAGCCTTCAAATATTGCTACCTCCATCTCCGCCGCCATCTCCGCCGCCATCACCTCCGACAACCTTTCCCATTCCTCGTACTCGACTGCCATATCTATCGCGCCAAGTCTTGCTCGTTGCAACGAATGCCACACGCTCCGATTTCTTACCAAAACTACTTTGCATCCGTCCTCACCTATTAGCCTCTTTATGTCAGCACACATCTTCATAGGACTATGTTTGAGGCTTGAAGTTTCCAAAGCTTGTGTGAATTCTACACCTCCTATTTCATCACAAGCTTCTACTAACTTCTCCTCAAGGTCCACTTTGTCTAGTGCTGCAAGTTTTTCAAATCTTTCTAGCCTTTCTAGCAGCTGCTGCCTAGCTCCTAACAAAATTAATAAAATATTCACAATTTTAATTAAATCAGCTCAAGAATATGCATATATGATAAACGTTTATAAAAAAAAATATTATTTATGCATTAACATGCTATATCAATCGCGCGCACGTGAGAGTTCTAATTATGTTATATAATTTTTAAAATTTCAAAATTTAAAATAAATGTTAATTATGATTCATTATATAATAATAATTTTAAATTTTTAATAAATTAAGGGGACCGGTGCGTGAGACTTTGTCAATTATTTAAAGGTAACTCACTCTTCACCTAATTGTGGGCACTTGCAATAAGTTTCTAATTGTGACAAAATTAGGTGTCATTAAAGAGCAAGTTATAGTAACACTACCAAGAAACAACAAAACATAAACAACATTATTATTTTACGTGTAAGTTAAGATTTAATTTAAAAAATAAATATTGTGAGTATAGTTCAAGTATATACTTACGTTCTATATTGGCATAACGCTCTAGATCACAATCGTTGTCGTCTTCTTCTTCATCATCACCAACTAGGGTTTCATGTTCGTCGTCGTCCTCGAAAAACGTGTCCAATACCGATACCGGACTGCATTGTTCCTTCTCTTCTTCCCCTCCATTTTCACTATAATCTGCAGAATTTTCATCCTATATATATGTGTGTGAGATTAATTTGATGAGGAAAATTAGTATTTAATTAATTTCTTCTAACTATTAATAATATAATTAATAACTACTATTTCCATTGGCAAATGCATGCATGAAATAATGATGAAAACTGTACTATCATATCTTGATCAAACCAAACAAATGAAAACAAATTTACAATATTCTAAACTGGTGGTTGGGGTGTACACAATTATTTATTAATTTTATTATTATTGAATTCCAAAGAAAGAAACAATCCATACTAATACTAATCAAGATTTGTCTTTTGCAAGAAAACAATAATTACTTATTTGTATCGTTGATAAAAATTGCACTCTTTACTTTTATTTTTTCTAGATAAGTTCTCACAAAAATACTTAATATTTTAAATTTTATATATATTCTATTTTGTGGATTATTTTTACCGACAACACACTTTTTATAAACGTAATGAGTATGTTTATCCGTGAGGGTATTAACAAATCACAACTACAAGATATGCTGATGCAAATTAAAAACAAAATTATATATTTATTTAATTAATCTACATAATTAATAATTACTAATTAATTAGATTTTATTGGCAAAAAATCGAGGGTAAAATCGTCATTCAAAATAGACAAAACGGCCACCAACTGCTTCAATGCAGAAAGAAAGCATCAATTATTTACTACTCATTATGGCTCTGACTAAATAACCAGAAACTAAAATACAAAAAAATTAAAATAAAATAGGAACCGACACAGATTGAAGCAAACCTGGTTTACGCGGCGAATGGGGGAGGTAGCCGGAGACCGCAGCTCCGGCGTAGGGAGGCGGCCGGAGAATGTGGGGCTTTTGCGAGGAGAAAATACGAAAGGGCTGATCGGGGAGGAGTGGAATCGGGCTTCAAAATCTGCGGTGTAATCACACGAACACGAAATCCTAATCTCCTCCGAATTCTGTCGTCTCTCAATCGGATTAGAATTTTCTAGAATCAATTCGTTCCTGCCGCTCCGATGCTTGAGTAGTTTCAGAAACGAGCCGAAGAAGGCGAGGGTTTTGGGCTTGGATGAGCGGCGGTGGTTGTGGATCCTGGCGGCGGCTTCGAGGAGCCCCGGCGGGACGTGGAGAGGCTGCGGCGGCGGAGAAGGGTTGACGTTGAGGTGGGAGCGCGGGCGGCGGTTGTTGGAGATGTGGGTTTGGAGGTGGAAGGGCTCCTGGTCTTGTTGCAGTAGGTCATGCAAAATTGGGCGTTTGCAGGGATCCATATTTGTGTAATTGGGGGATTGATTGGAATTTGATATAAGGAGTTGTGATCTGAGAGGAACGGAGGAGAGGGAGGGGGCGGAGGTGATGATGATTTTGATTCGCCTTTGGTAAAAGCTTGGATGCGTCAGAAAAGAGTGTTGGAGGGAGCGGTTTAAGCACCAGCAATGGCGTGGGGACGGCGCCAGGTGTGTGTGAGAGAGAAACTATTCAAATTTGGGAATTACAAGATCCATTCATGAATTTTACAAATATATATATACTCAATTTATCTATCAAAATGATCTACATATAAATTTTAATAATGTATTTTAACTTTAATGAAAATGTGTATTAAAGAAGGAGGAGTATTTGAGTTCATTGCTATAAAAAAAAAATTTCAAATGTAAATTATTTTTGTAAATATTTCAAAATAGTAAATACTATAAATCATTTTCATTCTATTAATATTTATTTGAATTTTTTAAATTTTTTGAATTAAAAAAATTATAGTAAGTATATATAATATTATTATGATTATTATTATTATTATTATATATATATATATATATATATATAGGGAATGGTTTGGGTATAAAGTGTTAAATTGGTGTAAAATAGGAAATCATCCCGGCCATTCAATCATATCAATCAAACGGCTAGAATTAAATTTTATCAAAGGCGCCTAATTTATAGCAACCGCCGATGCATCGTAAAATAACAATGCACGAAGGTTAAAAATGTCCAAATAATTTAGGCGGTTTCTCCTATTTAATTAAAATTTTCCTCTAATTTAGGAATTAAAAAAGGAAGTTTCCTTTCCCATTCAACCAACTCAATCTATCACTTTTTTCGAAAAAATCTCCAACCTCCACCCTCCAACGATGCAGCGCGCTGCTGCGAAGAGAACAGGCCGACCAAATGCTACGGCCGACGACGATGATAACTTTCTAACTCCGTTCATACGCATTCAAAATACAATGCATTTCACAGTTAAATACAATGCATTTGTACATATAATTATAACTCAATTACATTTTCACAATGCATTTAACAATTAAATACAATGCATTTCACAGTTAAATACAATGCATTTAAATACTAGAGAACTATTTTGATTTAAAATACCGTTTACTGTGCATACAACAAAACGACAATGCATATCCTTCTACTGATGATGCATAATATTGAATAAAATAATTCACAACGCATAACCTGCTACTCGTAATTAACAAAGCAAACAAACCTTCAACTTGACGTTAATTTATATAATTAATTTTCTAATCTAATAATTATGGAAAGTAAATAACCACCCTACTTAATTCAGGTCAGTTTTTTCATAATCCCTTAAATTTCTCACAACTTGCAATAATTAAACTCACGTTTACTCTCTCTCATAAAATAAAATTACTTAATTGTCCTTATCCTTAAGTAAATAACCGTTTAACATCTATTAAATATAATTAATTAATGAATTATTCCAACCGTCCGATCAAACAAATGAATGGTTGTGATTCTTTCATATTTCATACTTTAAAAACACTTTATACCCGAACCATTCCCTATATATATATATATATTCTAATTTTAATGTATACATATGATGTTTATGCTATATTCTTATTATTATGTATATCATATTAGATTATATACATTTTATATTTAAATAACATTTCCTTAAATATAAATAATAAATAATATATATACCATCTTTTCGAATTTAGGAAATATTATTAACTATAATATAAAAAAAAATTAGAGTTCATATTATTATTTTAGACGGAAATTTTTAATATACATAATCTATTATATATATTCTCAATTATCTTATTATTTTAATAATCCAAATATATATTTCAATATAGATACTAAAAATGTAAAAATTATATTTTTTTACTAAAATAATGATAATAAAAATGACAAAAATAATAGAACATAGTGTATGAGACACTTAAATCTTATTTGATATACCATTTTATCCGATTCCAATTTCTTCTACACCTTATTCTTCTAGTAATTTTTCTATATATATCATCCTAGAAAGAGATTCATGAAATTATAACTTTTTTCTTAATTCAAAATTTTAAAATCCCAATTCCTCCATTTCCAACCCAACCAAATTTCCCTATCTAGGGTAAGAATGAATATTTGTTAAATAAAAATTCGATCTTTATATATAAACATATATAATGTTATTGCCTGAAAATTGGATCTTTATAAACATCATGCATGGAAAATTGGATCTTTATAAACATCATGCATGAAAAATTGGATCTTTATAAACATCATGCATGAAAAATTTATTATATATATATATACCTATTAAATATTGTTGATGTTTTCATCTATAGTATTCAACATCTAGTTACAGTACTTAAGCATGAAACTCGCAATTCTATAACGAATTAAAGAAAAAGAAGATCGACAGTTGTGAATATAACCTATATATCCCATCAAACTCCCATTCTCTCTCGATCTATTCAATTCTCTCTACCTTAACCTTATTAAGTAATGGCAACTATCAAGTCCGTCAAGGCACGACAGATTTTCGACAGTCGTGGCAATCCTACGGTTGAGGTTCGTGTTCCATATATAATTTATTTTTCATAGATGTTGCACGCCATGTGTTTGTCATTTGTACTCACAGATGATATGATTATGTGTACATGACACATATATAATGTATTGCTGCAAGTAATTTGGTGGTTGATGTGGATTGATATATATAGGTTGATGTTCACCTCTCTAATGGAATCATGGCGAGGGCTGCAGTTCCTAGCGGTGCATCCACTGGTAAGAAATGATCGTTTCTTTCATGATCACTTAGCTTGACACTAATTGGGTTCATGATCGAATAGAGATTCATGATATAGAGACCTTGAAATGCTCTACCTGTATAATGTAATCTACTGTGAATGTTGTGTTGAGATCAATCACCCTTTTTGATAATGGATCTGATGATGTTATTCATGATTAGTGTATTAACACCTCAACTATTGGTATCATTTGTCTGAAGGAATTTATGAGGCTCTTGAATTGAGAGACGGAGGATCGGACTACCTCGGAAAGGGTGTTAGCAAGGTTCGTGTTTTTCCTATATGCGTCATGTTTCAGTTTCTTGATGTCTCAATCAATCTCCTTGCTATGCTTTCTAGGCTGTTAACAATGTGAACTCAACCATTGCACCGGCCCTCGTTGGAAAGGTTCGTTTCTTGTAACTTCTTGTTTATCACTTTATGGTTCTATTGAATATCTTGTAACTGGGACAGGCGTCGTTGCCTTTGCAGAACCCGACCGAGCAGACTGCTCTTGACAATTTGATGGTACAACAACTTGATGGAACTCAAAATGAGTGGGGTTGGTGCAAGCAGAAGGTATCTTAACTATTTGTGAGACTATATATATATTGTTTAGAGTGTGATTGATACATTAATAAGCCTTTGCTCCTCAAAAGCTTGGTGCAAATGCAATTCTTGCTGTGTCTCTTGCTGTGTGCAAAGCTGGAGCTGCAGTCCTCAATATTCCTCTCTACAAGGTATTGGCCTCATCCATGACTTTCTAATTTATGTCGATCAATCGGCTATTTGTGTTAACAGTCCTATTGCCTTTCTCATTTCAGCATATTGCCAACTTGGCTGGCAACAAGAAGCTGGTCCTCCCAGTTCCTGCTTTCAATGTCATCAATGGTGGATCACATGCTGGAAACAAACTTGCTATGCAGGAATTCATGATACTTCCTGTTGGAGCTTCCACTTTCAAGGAGGCCATGAAGATGGGTGTGGAAGTCTATCACCATTTGAAGGCATGATACTTATATCTCCTATCTCTACGCGAAATTTGAGGCTTTCGGAGACGTACTTCCTCAGCTTCGTACATCGCTTTTGATTGCAGGCTGTTATCAAGAAGAAGTATGGCCAAGATGCCACCAATGTTGGTGATGAGGGTGGCTTTGCTCCTAACATTCAAGTACATTGTTCTGATTAATCATAAGCCTATGAGTACTCCATTTACTTTCTGCAATGAACTGTTCACACTTCACAGCTGTGCTTGGTTGCCATTGCAGGAGAACAAGGAAGGTCTTGAGCTGCTCAAAACAGCTATTTCTAAAGCAGGCTATGAAGGAAAGGTGAGTTTCAGTTCATTCCCTCCTTCAAGTGTTGAGTAATCTATTCAAATGAGTACTTACCCCTCTTTACTTTTCTTGTTCTTGATTTGTGGAAGGTTGTGATTGGAATGGATGTTGCTGCATCAGAGTTCTATGGCAAAGACAAGACTTATGACTTGAACTTCAAGGAAGAGGCAAGTTCTTGAGGTGTTCCATCTACACTTTCTGCCAATAGCTAATGCTTCTTACCAAATCATTGCAGAACAACAATGGATCCCAAAAGATCCCGGGCGACAAGCTCAAGGACTTGTACAAGTCCTTCGTTTCCGAGTACCCTATCGTGTCGATTGAGGATCCATTCGACCAGGATGACTGGGAGACCTATGCAAAGCTCACCACAGAGATCGGTGATAAAGTTCAGATCGTTGGAGACGACCTACTCGTCACCAACCCTAAGGTGATTGTTGTCATGCTTAAGTATGAAGTACTATTAGTTTGCTTCATTCATATTAGCTTGGCTTTCATTTGTGCAGAGAGTTGAGAAAGCAATCAAGCAGAAGGCATGCAATGCTCTTCTTCTCAAGGTATCTATGTTTCTAGTGTTGTCTTTGACTAATTAAGATAGTATTGCATATGCTAAAGTACAATGATGTGGTGACAGGTTAACCAGATTGGATCTGTAACCGAGAGTATCGAAGCAGTAAGGATGTCGAAGCGTGCTGGCTGGGGCGTAATGGCTAGTCACCGGAGGTGGGATTCCTTCGTTCTTTTATTATCGAACGTTTAGTTTCTTCGATCTTCGACTATGACTGCATGATCATAATCTTGTTGATGGATGCAGTGGAGAGACAGAGGACACATTCATTGCTGATCTCTCTGTTGGTTTGTCAACGGTATCGATCCGATCGAACCCTCTTAGGGCTTTTTTAGGGTTTATGTTATAGTTTTGTGCAATATCTTGAGCTTATTATATACTTATCTTACTTAGTAAACGTCCCACTTATGCTTTTCTAGGGGCAAATTAAGACCGGAGCACCGTGTAGATCCGAGCGTCTTGCTAAGTACAACCAGGTAATTAATTGTCATCACACTTGTTTGATACATCTAAAACTTCACCAATTTTCCCACAATGTATGTTTTGTGCTCAGCTGTTGAGAATTGAGGAGGAACTTGGTTCGGAAGCGGTCTACGCGGGAGCCAGCTTCCGTAAACCGGTCGAGCCCTATTAAGTTAAACATGTTCGTCTTGGGGATGAAGTTCGATAACATGTCTTGTGAAGACATTGATCATCTTAGGAATAATCATTTTTGTAGCTCTTATAATAATGGCATACATTCTTTTTTTTCAATGTTTTGTTGAGTGTTGTAATCTTTGAAAAATAGGGCTTGAGGCAAAGCGTGTTAGCTCATTTAATTTTTCCAATCCGGATCTTCTATTGCATAATCGTGTGACATCTCGTGCTGCATTAATATGAGATTGACACGTGTTATAACTAATATGATTTCAGGTTCAACATATATATTTTCTTTATATACATCTCAAATCTTCTAACTCTAATCATGTTATTGTTAGTCTCGTATTAATGTAATACAAGATTGTCACAAAATTAGACAATAATTTTCCACTCCTCAAAATGTTCTAAAAAGGAAACTTTACATTTTGGACACATTAAATTTCTAAGTAACTGACCATTTTTTAATTTCAAACTTGCATTTACAATACTTGGATACAAACAATTCATAATAATCGAGTCAATATCTCTACCTAAATATATTCAATATAAATTTTTAACCCTAAAAATATATTTTTTAAATGGATTACATTAGATATAAATTTAATTTAAATTTAATGTAATTTATTTAAAAAAAATAAAAACGAAGAGAAAGTAATTTATTTTAAACTAGTGTACTAGTAAACATAACCCAATAAGAATAATTTTCGAAGACTTAGACCACATAAAAATAGTAAATAAACCTAAAAAAATTACTATATTAAACTTTTAGCCTACTTGATTTGGTATATATCTTAATAATGAATTTGTGGCAAATGGTAGTGAATTCAACATAAAAAAAAAAAACAAATCTATTATAAACTAGATTGAAAACAATGCCATTAATTTTAATTGATGAATGGCTTTAGAATTTGCATTTCATTATTTTAATTTTAAGTGCAAATTGTATGTAGACTATCATGCTCATATCCACATCCAAATTGTGCCTCGTTTATGAATGAATTATAAAAGGCAAAATTTGAAGAAAAAAAAATGTAAATTTTATCAAATAAAATTATAACTATAAAAATGATACAAAAACAAATGTTGAGTTTTGTCTAAATAAGTAAGTATTTAAGTTCCCAATTAAAATAAAATAATGGTTTTTTAAAATGGATATGAAATAAAAATAAAAAAGTGCTGGCTGTGGGGTTCGAACCCACGCGCACTTATGTGCAGAAGATCTTAAGTCTTCCCCCTTAACCTCTCGGGCAAACCAGCTAATTGTGTGAAATATTAACTATAATATACTAATTGTTAAATATAGAAAAGAAACTGAACTTTTATAGTATTTAGAGAGAAAAGAAAATTAAAATAATTGCAATATCTATGAAAACTTTAATAAGTGACATAGCCGATACAACATTAACTTTTGCGATTTAAGCTTTTACACTTATCGAAAAGGCTAATATCACATCGGCTATGTCACTTATTAAAATTTTCATAGATTGATGTAAGGGTTTGAATTTTGTGACACCATTCTATATGCATTTGAGTGCAATATGGAACTCTTTGTATAAGTAAAATAAATTGATAATGTGCATGTATGTTAATCTAATGGGTAAAAGATTGATTTATGCAGTTAAAAGTTATGAATTCGATGCGATTTTTAAAATTTAATATATTTGCTAGGTAAGAAATTTATAATCATATATATGTTAATAATGGCTATACCTCTCACAAAAAATATAGTATGTGAAGAATGATAAAGCAATGTTTATTTAGCATTTGCACATATTGTACCTAACTAAATTTAATACACATCTATTTAACCCCAAAATTGTTCCCACTTGTCATGATTTTAATTCATATGTCCAAGCTATTATCTATTTGTGAATTATAAATAATAAGTATATAAAAAAACAAATTTTCCCCACTTGTGTTATATGATATACTTTTGAATTATATATGTAGCGTAAAATGCAGTAGACAGCTTTCACAATGAAATTATTTGGGGTTGCTAAGTTGTTAAATCCAAGTGTTCTAAAACCCCCAAAATAACCAATAGTAATACATACTATTTAAGTATATATTTTTATGATAAACACAAAGAGAGTTGTATATTCAATAATACTTTTATCAGTTTGTTATTACTGACTTGTTTCTTTTCGACATGTAAATTAAGAAATGATAGAAAAGTAGTTTATAAGTTATAAAGTTTCTTTTTTTTTACAAGAAGTTAATAATAATGGAACAACCCAAAAAGAATAGAGATTCCATCGCTGACGATGAACAATTAGGGTCGTATATGAGCCGAGCCAAAGCCAAGTTAAATTTTAGTTGGTTTGAGTCCAATATGATTAAACATTATGGTGTTTAAATTAAATTTGACATTTTATTTGACCTATTGATCGAGTTCGAGGGTATTATTCAATAATATTATTCTTGAGTTGGAACTCGAGCTCTGCTTATTAATTCATATTAATTATTTTCGAGCTCAAACACCCGATACGAATATACACCTTTATTCGAACTCGTTAAGCGCTCGATTAATTGCATCCAAATTCGTATTATGACTCTCAATCAAATGCTCGTAAATAAACGAGCTCGAATATGTTCATATTTTCAAAGATTTGTGCATTGTTTCTTATCGAAGCTCGATTTGATAAAAGGAAATTGAACTCAAATATCTAGCGAGTAGGGATAGAAATCGAGAGGAATTTATATTTATTTATAAGAAGTAGGGTGCATAGAAGTGACTGAATAATTTGAGAAATAAAGAAAGTCAAAAGAATATTAAGACTAAGCCATATAACTGAAACATCCCCCACTTTCCGACAATCGATAGGCGGAAAGTTGAAGAGAGAGAGAGAGATAGATACAGATACAGAGAGAGAAAACTTGGGCGGAGACGAGACGAAATCTTCACCAAAAAGGCAGCTGCCATTACCAACATGGCGGTGCTTCTAATTCAATGAATTGCGATCTCATGCATTTTTTATTGCTTCAATTTCAATGGAAATGCCCGGCCGTCGATCCAATTACACCTTGTTAAGCCAAGTTCCCGACGACCCGCCCAGATACTCCGCCGCCGGACCCCCGCCGCCTCAGCAGCCCTACTACTACGAATCGCACTCCGGAGATAAGAACAAGCTCAAACCGCCGGTTTCCTACGACTGGGACGCCGTCGATCAGCGGATGGTCTCGCAGCAGAGCCGGATCGGAGCGACGTCGTTTGCTGGCTCCTTCGGGTTGCAGCGCCAGTCGAGCGGGAGCAGCTTCGGGGAGAGCTCGATATCGGGGGAGTACTACCCGCCTTCGCTCTCCAATCCGGAGGGGGTTTTTAGTCATTTCAGCGACGGCGGCAGCGAATTGAGGGGGGCGAAGCCGGCGGAGGCGCGCTCGTCTTCGTATAAGAGCTGGGCGCAGCAGACGGAGGAGAGCTATCAGTTGCAGCTGGCGTTGGCTCTTCGTCTCTCCTCCGAAGCGACTTGTGCTGATGACCCTAATTTGTTGGATCCGGCGCCGGATGAATCTGGCTGCCGTCCTCCGTCTTCTGCGGGCTCCACCGAGGCCATCTCGCATCGATTCTGGGTAATGTTAACGCCACTTATTGCCCTAGGGTCTAAAGATCCTGCCTTTTTTTCGTGATTGTCTTATTTTTCATGTGTTTTAAGTGAAGTTTTGTTTGATGAAGATAAATGTGCTAATCAAAGATGGATGTGTCACTGTTCTCTTTGCCGGCTGAAGTGATTTCATGTCAATAAGTGATAATAGCTTCATTGTTACTGAATCTTCATTCAGATAGTTAGAGACAAGCTGGGAAATGTTATTTTAGCCGTTGTTGCAATCGAGTACCAAGAATTAGTTCTCAAAGTTTGAAAACAAGATAGACTAACGTGCTACACTTCGGTATGACGGATGTGAGTGGTAAGCCTAGTTCTTATAGTTTGAAAACAATATAAAGTAACTTACTACACTAAGGCACAACATATGTGATTGGAAAGTCAGCAATGGCTAGGGATTGGTAAAAAATTCTTGAAAATTTAGATTCTAAAACAATCATCTTTATTGAAAAGTTTTGTGTTGTTTTTTCTGCAAGAAAGTATATGGATTTAATGTCCAAACCAAGACTATTCCCAGAATCCCCAAATTCAACCACCACGAGCATTGTTAATTTTATTTTTTATATATACTTCAAATAGATACTACAATTCATGTGCTAGATATCCTTTATACCTGAATGAGAAACCTTTGGAAATCGTTACGCATTGTCTTTTGAATTGACCGAGTATAACTCTAAACAGAGATTATTTTTTAACATTTCCTCTCGCCATCAATTTTCTTTCTCAAATTGTTTTGTGCTTTTTTTTTTATTAAGGAATCAATTTAAGAAACAATTCGTTGTTTGTGGAAAAGGATAGTGCCAGTGCAGAGTTGGTGCAACCTTTTTTGAATTTAAGTTCATGTCAGAAAATTTTTAGTCAGTAAGTTTATGAAGAGTGACTGCAATATACTATCCCGGGTATATTTGGTTACCTTGTCTTTTAATGTCTTTTTCTGATCTGCCAGTGATGAAAACTTTTAATTAGGTAATGCACAATGGTAATTGTCACCACTAAATTAGATCCTAGTACAATGATATCCGATATCTATAATTGTAAGTGTTTTCGTCAATAATAAAACAGTTACCAGCATATTTACCCAGAACTTGACAAAATTAAAAAAAATAGAGCTAGACAGCAGTATTTTGTCGTATTTGAGCTGGTAACTTATGTAGGTTGGTATATGCATCAAAAGAAGTCATTTTCGTATTAGATAAAGTTGCCTTGGATTGCACAGGTGTTGAATCTTTGGCAAGGACCATTTTGTCTTTCTTTATTAGTAATTGTGGGCAACTGTTCTATGACGTAGTCATCATGACTTGGCAGGACTCTTAATGTGAAATGACAATCTAGGCTATGACTGCATAGATAAATAGTAATATTCATTGATCTTGAACAATATTCACATGGCACACATTATTGTGGTTTTATGTGAGGTAATATGTGATGGGTACAATAAATTCTTCAGCTCATTTTGGTTTGACTTTGTTCTTTTCTTTTCTTTCTACTATATTAGATGTCCAACTTCATCTTTGTTTTTCTTCAGGTAAACGGCTGTTTATCATACTCGGACATAATACCTGATGGGTTTTACTCCATTCATGGGATGGATCCATATGTCTGGGCTGTATGCTCCGATCTTCAGGAAAGTGGCCGAATTCCATCTCTTGAATCAATGAAGGCTGTTGATCCTGCCACTATGTCTTCTGTTGAAGTGATTTTAGTTGATAGACGTGGTGATCCTAGCTTGAGGGAGTTGCAAAACCAGATTCATAATGTGTCATCTAGTAGCATTACAACTAAGGAAGTTGTTGACCAGCTTGCAAAGATGGTTTGCAGTCATATGGGGTGAGCACTTGAAGTTCCTACTGAAGCATTCCATCAAAATCATTCATGTAGTAATCAGGTTTTCTTTTTTTCTGAAGGCGTGCAACTTCTAATGGGGAAGACGACTTAACTAAGATATGGAAACAACATAGTGATAACTTGAAAGATTGCCTGGGATCTGTTGTTGTACCTATCGGCAGTATGTCTGTCGGCCTATGCAAGCACAGGTCCTTGCTATTCAAAGTATGCTCTCTAAAAACCAAACTTTCTTATTGATTTGTTTCCTTTTCAAATTTATGCCATAATTTAGTTCTAATGGACCTGCATCTGACCTAATAACGCATATACCAGTAGTGATTATCTCAGATATGTCCTAAGAGAACCCACACAGCCCACAGGTCCTTGCTTTTCAAAAATATAACTAAAATGGGATTCAGAGAAGACTAAAGTTAACATGACAATGTCTTTTGGAGATGGTTTTCCATGTGCCTAATATGTTTTATTGTTTTGGCAGGTTTTAGCTGACATTATTGGATTACCATGTCGGATTGCAAAAGGATGTAAATATTGTAATAGAGAAGATGCTTCCTCATGTCTGGTTCGATTTGAGCTAGATAGGTATTTATTCTTATTTAATGCATTGTATTTATGTAAGTAAACTGCTAGTCCAGAATTGGGAGTTTCACATTCCATAGGATATTACTGTGATATATGGGATTAGCACATTATTATTGCATACAAGCAAACTTTTGGGTTCTTTTTTCACAAGGCACCTGCTATGTTCACTCTCTCCATGTCTCAACAGCCTAAATAGATAAAATTAAATTTCTCAAGTGTTGTGTTTGTGCTGTTAATAAAATCTATTTGAGGTGTATGGTTGCTAAACCGTCTTAATCATGTGCCAAATCAGGGAGTATCTTATTGATCTGATTGAGAAACCAGGATGCTTAAGTGAACCTGATTCTATGTCAAATGGTCCATCTACAATCTCAATTTCTTCTCCATTGCGCTTTCCGCGGTCCAAGAAGGTGGAGCCTACCATTGACTTCAGACTGCTGGCAAAACAGTACTTCTCCGAATTTCAATCCCTTAACCACATATTTGATGAGTCATTAGCAGGTAATTTTCTTTAAAATTGAGCTTCATTATTCTTCCCTGGAATATCATCAATTATTATCATCGCCTTTTTAGTTTCTTACATTCCTTAGCATTACTTTAGTATTGAATTACATGTAATGTATTTTTTTCCTTCAGGTAATTTTGTTCTTCTTTCTTTATAATAACTTGAGTTTTAAATAGTAATCCTGGCAGCAATAGTATTATCAATACAGTTGGCAGAATCTCAACAGTTAAAAATGATTTTCTCTCAAACTGTCAGATAACTATCACCTAAGGCTAAATTCATCGGGAAGTAACTTCTGCACTTAGAACGGGTGATGACTGATATGCTGAGTTTTTATAGTATCTTGCTCTTTTCAGAGCGGCAGTTATTCTTTTAGCCTGTTTATTGATATTCCTCGTAGACGTGTAATTTGATACTCAATTGCTTATTATGTGTAATTTGATGGTTATTCCTCGCGAGACCTTGAGAATTGAAGAGTTCCTTGTTTCAAATTATTTTTCTTTTCCTTTTCTTCGACGGATAGTGATAGCTGGACCTGTTATTGATGCAGGTACTGGTGATCCCGTATTCCCTAGACAATCTGAGAAAATTAATAATGACAGGACTGCCACTCCTCCAAGCTCAAGTAAGGAGGAGGAAATTTCTTGTATGCTCCTACCCTCAAACTCTTGGGCACATGTTCATAACTTTAAGACTATTGATATCCCTAACATCTAATGCTCAACTTGTTTTGAACACCACAGGTAAATTAAAAGGTTCAATACCTTTAAAGCCTCCCCCTCCAGTTCGGCATAAGCTTGCGTTGGTTCCCAGAGGAAATGGAAATAAAGATGCGAGTTCTGTTGGAGGAGGTTCATTATTTCAAGCAAAATCAAGTGCTGAACTAGCTTTTGATATTGAAGAGCTGAAGATTCACTGGGATGATCTAGTTATAAAGGAGAGGATCGGGGCAGGTACTTATGTCTATTGGTTGCGAAGAATAGCTTAAAACATCATATATTATTAATTTCTCATATTTTCGGAACTGGAGAAGGTAGCACTCTTTTATTCTTTTAATTGGTTGCCTAATGATTAAGAATATTTTCATTTTCAGGTTCTTTTGGTACAGTTCACCGTGCTGAATGGAATGATTCGGTATGATATATATCTTCCCAATTTTCAATGACATGTTAATATCATAATGATTTTGAGCCGATCACACATTCTTTTGTTAAATTGGAAGATCGATTCCAAGTCCAGTACTTTTGTGATTTGTAATTTTTACAAATGGAATATTTTACTTTCCTTGTGTATTCAAGTATTAATGATAAGCATTATATTCTTACAAGAGATCGCATCTTCCAGGATGTAGCTGTTAAAATTCTTATGGAACAAGATTTCCATGCAGAAAGGTTCAAGGAGTTTTTACGAGAGGTATGCATCAATTATCTCTCATATATGTTATCAACTTGATTTATTTGTATGTTATCTTGACTCTTTTCATTGGGGCAGGTGGCAATCATGAAAAGATTGCGTCATCCAAATATTGTTCTTCTTATGGGAGCTGTGACGGAGCCACCAAACCTGTCCATAGTAACAGAATATTTATCCAGGTATATGCTCTTCATTTGAACTTCAGATGTTCATTACCTTTGTTAACATAGTTCATATGTCATTATTCTAACTGTGCATTTTGTTATATCTCTCTCCAGAGGTAGCTTGTATAGACTTTTACATAAACATGGTGCAAGAGAGGTGTTGGATGAGAGACGTCGATTGAGCATGGCTTTTGATGTGGTGTGTATTCAATTTACTCTTTAGCATCTCCTGTGTTAAACTTAACCACCCTCTTTTCAGTTACTTATTTGGGAGATTTGACAATTGAGAAATATCTCCTACAGGCAAAGGGGATGAATTATCTTCACAAGCACAATCCTCCAATTGTTCACAGAGACCTGAAATCTCCAAATCTTTTAGTCGACATAAAGTACACTGTTAAGGTAAGGAAATTTGGTAATATCAAGGATGGATGTATCTGCATGTTCTATGCTGACTGTGTAGGTTGATAGACACGTTACTGGTTGTGGATCAATATTATTTCTGATGATTAGTGATAATTATGTGAAGCTTCCAAACTTTTGTGTTTCATGTTTCCTGATATGTGAAAGTCACATGGTTATACATTAAGCTAACTCATATATTTTCTTTCTAAAATAAATAAGGAAGAAACTTCATTACTCTGCCTGTAATTGCCACCAATAATCCATATTATTGATCCTTGAACCGTGTCTTAAATTGCTGTACTGTTGAAGCTAGTAGATATGTACATTCTAACTCAATGTGTTCTTCATCCAGGAAATCCCTAATAATCAACTGATACCATTTACTCCTTTTCAGTTATTTCTTTATTTTTGCATGGATCCTCACCTAAAATCTCTCTGCATCAGGTTTGTGATTTTGGTCTTTCCCGTTTCAAAGCAAACACATTTCTTTCTTCCAAGTCTGCTGCTGGAACTGTAAGTGGGGGTGATTTTTCTGCAATGATCTGATGCCTTAAAAGTTTCCTTGTTTTGGGGGATTTTGATCAATTAATAAGAAAGTTACTTTCTTTTCTGATATATAGCCTGAGTGGATGGCACCTGAAGTCCTCCGTGACGAACAATCAAATGAAAAATCAGATATATACAGTTTTGGTGTGATTTTATGGGAGCTGGCAACCTTGCAACAACCATGGGGTAACTTAAATCCTGCACAGGTTGGTGAACTTGTTTTAAGGTCATAAATAAGTTTGGGATAATTACATCTACATGAAGAAGGTTGCTAGTTTGAAATAATCGTGATGCCACAGCTTTGCAAATATACCTTGTGGTTGGGAGTAAAAAATAGTTGATGGGAACGGCTTCAATTACTCATACAATGCAGATAAAACTTAAAAGAGGAAACTATATAATGAAACTGTTGATGTTTGCCAATTGTTCCTGGAGAGGTTTTCCTTCAAAGTCTCTCAGGATCGTTACAAGAATGTGTTATTTCTTTTGTTGTTATCATTCCTATTGTTCTGTTTGAACCCACAAAAAAATGTGAGATTTAACTTCACTTTTATTCTTCAAGGTTGTAGCAGCAGTTGGTTTTAAGAACAAGAGGCTTGAAATTCCCCCGGATTTGAATCCTCAAGTTGCAGCCATAATTGCAGCATGCTGGGCCAAGTGAGTTTTAGTATCTTGTTTGATATGATATGCACAAATTACTTCAGTAGGCAAACCAAAGATTATCTATACTCACTTCTGCTGCTCATACACATACTACACATACTGACATTATGAATACTATTGCAGCGAGCCTTGGAAACGCCCTTCGTTTTCCAGTATAATGGAATCCCTGGCACCACTAATTAAATCTCCCCCAAGAACCAAACTGGGCCGTGCTGAAATACAACTCGCTTGAAGATTCTGGTCCTGGACATCAGTAAAAGCTCATCTAATTTTCTGCATTTCTGATCAACTTCTAGCAAGGAGGCTGCTCGGATCTTGCAAGGTTGTCTATCTTAAAATCTCTCGAAATTATTCGATCCCTTGATGAATCTTCCGGTATTTATAGTCTGGTGTAACTGGTTTTAAGGTGAATAGGAAGCGAAGTCATAATAAATCAGTTTTCTACAATGCAACTGAACAAAAGCTCACCAATCTAACGTCGAGTCTACTTGTGCTTCTCAGGTGTTCTTGTGTACATAAAAGTTAGTAGAAATTATTGAGGAACTGACATTTTTGCCAAGTTGAAGAAGCTGTTATCATTCTTAAGGTACTCTGAGGATTTTGCAATTCCTTTTAGGCATTTGAAAAGAAACTGTTTTTAGCCTATTAAATCAATTGAAACCAGAAAAAAAGTAAAGTGTGTTCATATCATTATTTAATGATACTCTGTCCTTTTCTGCATTATTCAAAGAAACTGTTGTGTAGAATGACCCCATTTCACCTACCATTACACAATTTTGTATGTGTGCATTTGATGTTTAGAATTGTCTGATTCAAGAGTTTATAAAAATGTTGATACTTGGAAGAATGCATTGACTGATACTAACTAGTTGTAAATTATCCAAGGGAAAACATATCTATGGTCTATGGATCCAACTAGTTAGAAAAACTATCTCTAGGTTGGCATACTTGGTTATCTAATTCACTCAATGGGAAGTCTTGGCTCAACCACATTTCGATTCCTAAACTTCCTGCGCGCTGGAGCGAACCTACGTTCCAGATGTCCAATAAATCACCTAACTCTGGCACATGCTCATTGAAGCTAGACATACCGGCACCCGCTCCAAAACCTGTGCTCCAAAGACCCTCCTCGAAAGCCATACTTTGAGTTCCTGAAATTGAGAATTCGGGACTAGTCTTCTCCTTGACTGAGTCCTCAGGAAACGAGATGATATACTCGACCTGCAATACCCTTGTCTTTAACAGCTGCTTCACCATGCTCTAAAGGCAGGGAAGCTCGGGTCCGCACCCCAAGCTCTGCCCTTCGGGATACATATCAGCCATGCCAGATTCGTGCACTTCATGTTTCACAAATTTCCGCATTGCTCTTGGGGACGTGATGCTCTTTTCTTGCCTTGTTTGCCGAAAGCGTGTTAAAAACGCTGGTTTCTGAACGATTTTACCCAAGAATGAGACCATCTGCTTCTGCCTCTTCTCTGCTGTCTGAAGCTTCTTGTTCAACATTTCCATTTCATGCATCACCAAATTTCTCTCTTTCCTCGAGCATTCCAGTTCAGCAACATTCTACAAATACTACGATGTCGACCGCAACACGCAACACGAGGATTCAATCGCCTACAGCAGCCACTGCAGTCTCAATATCACATTCCATCCATGGAGTATTACAGTTACACAAGATGTGAACAAGAATTAGGTGTACATGTTAATTGCAGAAACTATATCACTAAACAGAAAGTTTATCAGAAGTCCAGCAATATCATTGCAGAAACAATATGGAGAAGAGATGTACAACAAAATTACTAACTGATCATTCCAAATTCCAATGCATGGCCATGGTCCAGAGAACACAGCAACCACTGCACATAAAGAGAGAGAGAGAGAAAGAAAGATAACAGGAATATCATCCAGCTCAAGAAATCAACATGATGATGAATTAATTAGGAATAGTATTATATTCACTGCATATACTATCCAGATTCTAGAAATCTAAGTACAAATTACATCCATTACAGCAAGTTCTTGAAGAGTGTAGGTACACACAATTTTGCAGAAATATCCAAATAGAAGATTTACAAAAAGAGACAGAAACAGAATTTACATGCAAGCATTACAGTTGGAAATGAAATCAATACCCACGTATGTATGTATTTAGCTGACGAACAAAACTCAATTTCTTGGTATCCCACAGCACAAGGCATCATCCACCAAATCGAACGTCTTGCTCAAGAATGGCGGAAGCGGAGCTTCGTACAGCAACTCCTATCGGCAGAGGGGCAATCACTAAGCACGAGTAATGCATGGGTGAGATAGGAGAAGATATTATTACCGTTATTAGAAGCATTTAGATAACTGAAGCCATATCATTTGGATATGATATGGTTAGTGCAGTTAGAGTTAGATATTATAAATAGGAGATGGTTGCTTAAGCCTGTATCCATTTACTTTGAAATAATATACATTCTTCGTCGTCTTCTCAAGCTTTGTGTGATTTCTTGTGTAATTTTACTAGTTTCTCGATTTCATGAGTTGTAAAGCGAGCTCGACCGTATCAGAATTGCACTGCTGGAGTGTTCGAATTTGGTCGGCGGCGTCACCTGAGGCTGAGATTCGAGATTTTCTTTCACTCTCTGTCGCCCAATCAAAATTAGGGCAAAATTGGGGAAAATCTGAGGGCATGGGTCAATCTTAATGGGTTTGGTATTGGGCTTGGGTTATTCCTTTCAAACTTTGTAAGCCCATTTGAATGTGTCCGAACATAGTAAACCCATCCCAAAACGGCGCCGTTTGTTTTGGTCGGGCCTTTCCTTTTTCGTCGTCTTTATTGTCATAAATCAAATACCCAAATTCCCAATCACCATTTCAGTTTCAGTATTTCTAAATCCCATTCCCAATCACCACTCAACACTCCTAAACAAACCCTATCCTTGCTCTCCTTTTTTCTCTCTAGCACACCGCTCTCGCTCTCTCGGAGATTCAAATTCTCGGATTGGTTATGCTGTTGATGTTTCGTTGTGCTCAATCCCGCTTGTACTGTTAGAGCTTTGTTTTTTTGTATATGTGTATTGTGTATTTCGATTTGTTGTCAGTGGAAGTTATTGTAACGCTTTTCGTGTTTCGCTGAGTTATATTCCTGATTTTGAATGTATTAGTTACTTTTTTTGGTTGTATTTTGTGCCGAGTGCGTGTAGTTGTAGTGTTTGGAATGAGGAAGAGTGATGTAAAGTTAGGGCTTTTTTGATTTTTGATGGAAATGGAGAGCACACGAAGACCGTTTGGTAGATCTCTTTCGAAAGAACCGGGATTGAAGAAACCTAGGCTTACGGAGGACCCTGCAGCTGCGGATCGAATCGTTAATGGCCGTCCAGTGTTCGTCCAACGTCCAGCTGTTTCTAACTCTGGCGGTGGTGGTGGCCCGAGAGTCCAGAGTGATCGGGATTTGGAGAGTAGCGATTCTTTGCGGGCGCCCTTTCAAAACCAGGCAGGGGCGCAGTTGCATCAAGAACTAGTGACTCAGTACAAGACTGCATTGGCTGAGCTGACTTTCAATTCGAAACCGATAATCACCAACTTGACGATTATTGCGGGCGAGAGTTTGCCTGCTGCCAAGGCCATTGCAGCTACTATCTGCAACAATATTCTTGAGGTGACTCGATTTTATATTTTTTAAAGCTTCTCTGGTTGTACTTAGTGATATCTGATTCTGCTCGAATTGTAAATAGTGTAATTGTAATTTAGTTGGTTAATGGAAGATGACATGGTCTTTGCAATGAATTTCACCCATTATTACATCTTTAATGATTTTTGGATATGGGAGAGAATGATTTTCGGATATGGGATGATGATTGCAGTATTTATATTTGTCTCCCACAATGATAATTATGATCATATAGTTGCATTACTTTAAGGTCGATATTGACCAATGACAATGCAAGATGTGAGCAAAACCAAAATCTAACGTGTTTCACTTCTCTAACATTTTTCCTCGTCTGTAATTGTTTATTTATTTTTAATTCTTCCAAGGATATATCTTTCTTTACATCAGCCTTCTGTAGAGCTGTTTATTGATGTAGCTTCTTTGTTGTATGCATTGCTTGTATACGAAAATTTTATATTTTATCTTCAATTTGGGAACTCTCTCATTAGTTGTTAGTTTGTTACCTGCTACCTGTTGGTACATGGGAGATGCTTGAGCTCTTTGTTGCAGAATTACCTGCTGCCTCCATGTGATTGCAATTCTTCTTTATCAAATATTATTTGTGGGCCGTGCTTGAAGTACAAATCTTTTCTGATGACATGTCCTTGGGATGACTGCTTGAAGCCGAAGTAACTGTAATTTTTAATTCGTTTTTTATGCTACACTCAATTTTGTGATCCATGGTTTATTGATCATATATTTTCATCTGACTTTAAACATTATTATTCTTGATTTTGAGGAAGTTTACATTGAGTAGTGATGAAGAGCTAAACATGGTAATTGTTCGGTACGACCCATGGCCAATTGTCTTCATTTTCAAATAAATTGTTCAGTTCTAATTTGGAAAGTTTAGTACAATATTTGTCAGCCTTGGGCCTATTAAGAGCTTTTGGCAATTGCTATCTGGTTCTTATTTCATGGTATCTGACCTTTTGGTTTCTTTCTACATGATATTCATCTATATTTTTCATTTAATAATTTCACCCTTGAACATCTACATGGAATATTATGCTTGACATCTGCAAATCATTTTCAGGTTCCAAGCGAGCAAAAACTGCCATCTCTGTATCTATTAGACAGTATTGTGAAAAACATTGGGAGAGATTACATAAAATACTTTGCTACCAGATTGCCCGAGGTTAGAAATTTTCATGTATTTTCTTGCTTGTCATCACTTGGAATATTTAATTGTTGTGTAGTCATTACCTTCTATCCCAGCCTACACTTGCTTTTGAATTGTTTAATTTTAGTTGAAATTAATGGAAACAGATGTGGGTGGATGACCCCTTTCTACTGGCCCATAATTTATCATTGCCTTTCTATGATTGGCTGAGGATGCCATGCTTGTTGTATGTTTCCTTGTCTTCATTCCCATCACTATTCTGATAGTTGTTCCTTTTGGGTAATATTTCAGGTCTTCTGTAAGGCATATCGGCAGGTTGATCCTGCAGTACACCAAGGCATGCGCCACCTCTTTGGCACCTGGAAAGGAGTATTTCCTGCTCAGTCACTTCAGGTGATTGAGAGGGAGCTTGGGTTCACCTCTGCAGCTACTGTTTCAGCCCCATCTAGGACTGAATCACAAGCTCAGCGTCCTGCACATAGCATTCATGTCAACCCTAAGTATTTGGAGGCAAGACAGCGGCTGCAAACAGGCAGGGTAAGTGCTCTAGGTCTTAGCAGCAATCTCTTAATATGTTTACATGCTGTGTCTGGTTGTACCAATTATTTATTTCTAATTTGGTCTATTTCATGCAAGCTTTTACCCGGATATATATAAAATATTGTATGATTCATGATACATTTTTATTTCATTGTAATTGTACATATGTAGATCTCACAGCCGCACTATGAAATTCTACGCTTTTTTGTTGTTATACACCTAGCCTTGATCTCCAACTGCTTCAGGATCCTCTGAAAGTTGAGTACCAGAATTTTCTCCTTTTGGTGGCTTATCCCAATCCTAGATATCTCATTGCTATATGTCGAGACTTGAGAACTGGCATTTCCATTTATTATATAATACTATATATCGATATTGCATCCTTCTGAGTTGAAAATTTTCTTGAATCAAAATTTTCTCTACTGAATGTGGTGAAGGCTAGAGGTGCTGCTGACAGCGATACTAGCGGAGGCCTGGTGCATTCCAGTGAGGATGGTGAAGCACTGGAGAGGACTGCTAGTATTAGTTCTGGGAGGTCATGGCCTGATCCTTATGCTAAGGTATCAAGCAAATGTTATCTTGCAATGGCTTTTGCTCTCATAGTTTGTTCAAGTGATATGTTATAAAGGTGGCATGCTTGCTTGAAAATTTATGTCTACCACCTTGACTAGCGTAAAAAGTGGATGTACAATTAAATGCTTTTAAAAGAATGTGAATGCAACAATTTATCAAAATGGAACCTATAAATTTAATTATTTTCCTATTATTGGTGCTGGGGTATCCTCTCGCCATGGTACATAGCATAATTTGTTTGCCATCTGGTGAGATTATTCTTTACCTCATGTAACCTAGAAGTCTACTTAAACGTGCAGTCTATCCAGCATCATCAAAGAGATCAAGTAAACAAGCCAGTTCGTGAGAAGAGTTCTGGTGTAACATATGCAGATTCTGATTATGGCCCTGGTGTCTTGGGGCGTTCAGGCTTGGGAGGTGGAAGGATTACTGAACACCTTAAAGAGCCTGATTATGACAGGCCCTGGGATGAATCGGGCAGTGAGATGATTGGGTTGCCACGCCAAAAGAATGGTCCTGGTATAAAACATGGATTAAAAAGCTATGTTTCTCACGAGTCAGAAAATTTTGACTTAGATCTACAGCACAAGAAAAGTAAGTCCATTAGAAACACGAATGGGATGAGAGAAAACTGGAAGGACTCTGAGGAGGAGGAGTATAGATGGAGTGAGATGAACTCTAGACCCACTATAGCTGCTGATCCTCCAGCTAAAAATCATTGGGCACCTGTAAATTATGATAGATTGGTAAGTGTTATAAAGACTTGGTGGATTGTTTGTTGCAGAAAATATAGGATATTATGATACCTGTTTGGTTTCTGTCAATTTTTGTCCGATATAATTATCGCTCATTGTATGTTTGCTGTATCGCTCATCAAAAGAGGAAGCCTCTTGATGCTAAAAAGCGGTCTTTTGCTTTATAATGATGGTTTGGTGGGGATAGTTTGTTACATGATACATTTTCTTGCGAGTAGGTTTGTACATAGACTACATTCAGTCTAGAAGCTCAGAAAGTGTTACGGATGTGTCCTAGAAGTTGTGGTTGTGCTTACTAAGGCACACTTCTTTGCTGTCTATTTACCCTTGAGATCAAAGCCTAATCCTGTTTTTTGTGTTGGATTACCCAGCCTTGGAACTACGCTGGACCTCTAAGAATGCTTTACAACCCATTTACTCTGTCATTAAACTTGGTTGTAAAATAAGAAAATATTGCCATTGTTTCTCGGTCACTTAAATTGTTGCATCTTGCCACACTTGTACAGAACTTGACTGTCTTCAGAGAAATTAGTGAGATAACTTACTGTGCATTAACTTATTCTTGCTGGAATTTTATAACTTTGGTATCCATAATTATGCCCTACCTGATGAGTGCAAAAATTGTGAAAACAGCATATTCAATGCAAATGTAGAAATACTTGTACTCATTATAATCAGTAGTTTGTTCTGATAGTGAAAGATGACATAACATGCCTTTTTAAATCACGGACTTCTTTTGCAGTAATTGAATAGTGCCAACACTACGGCTACTTCTCCCATATGTTTTTTTTACTTTGTTATCTGCTTTATGTTATTTGCTAGAATAGTTATATAGTTCTATCTCAGTAAGTCATATCATTTATGTTTACCCTTGTGCAGGACTTTGAGAGCCATCTCGCAGGGCACCAAAATATACAAGAGGTTGGATTGAGAGATGATGATGAAGTTTCAGTTGATTCCATCTCCATGGATCGGGGCCAAGTAACTTCTGGGGCTCAAGTGCCATTGTGGTCACAAAAGCTGCACCCAGCAGAAGGGAGTACGCTTATGGGGACTGGTAAAGCGTTTTCAGGTTACTCTGATGGACATTCAACTGGGTTGACGAGCTCCCAAAGTACTATGGGCAAGACCCGTACTCAGTCGCAGCTCGGCATTGGATCCCCAAGCTTTAAGTTCCCAATGAATGAGGCGCTTTTAACAAAAGCATCTATGAGCCAAGAGCGGCAGACTCTCGCCCCTTCATCTTCATCACGATCGTTAGTGCATCAGCGTCCTCCTTCTTCCCACAGTCAGAATCAAGTTTTAAACAATCTTATTGAGCGCAACCCCCCGGCTGTAGGACCTCCTACAGATCCCAGAAGGCGTCTAGGGCAAAAAAATATTAACTACCGTGACCAACTTCCCGAGGATTCTCCCATGCCAACTCGGGAAGTCTATCAGGCCAGCACTCAGAAGCCACAGCCTCCAAATGTACGGTCTGCCTCTACTCTGATGCATCCCACTCAACAGAGAAAACAAGCTTCTTCTGCTCTACTAAGAAGTACAGAAGTTTCTCAATTTGAATCTTCGGATCTAGAACACCGCATGCAAATTTCGGGTTCTGAGAGTCGCTTGATGATGGGAAATTCGCCTTCTGAGCAATCAAATCCTTATACTATTGAATCTCCTGGAATTTCCATTACTAGTTCATTAACAGGTAGCTTAAATAATCCTAATTTTCAAGAAGCCAGAACGGGTTATTCTCTAGGAGGTGTGCAATCAACTATTCCAGGTGCTCCTTCGAATGTTTCACCTAGTACGCAGTCTCATGGAAGCACAGATTCCCTTGCATTTTCTCAGAAGAAGGTAGAATGGCAGCACTTGCCAACTGGCACGCCTCTCTCTTCATTAGCAGGTATTGGTTCAGAGAAGAAGCCAAGTGCAGTTAATTCCACCTCCAATCCTATTTCTAGTCTTTTAAGCTCATTGGTTGCAAAAGGCCTGATATCTTCGAAGTCTGATCCATTGTTGTCTGTCTCACCTAAACCTGTGGACAGAGTTCCTGAGACTGCAAGTACTAGTTCGGCTCCAGTTTCTTCTCTTCCAGACACCATGCCGAAACCTACTGTGCCAGCCATTGATGAGCCATCATCATCAGAATCTACTCTTAAAGCATCTGCAAGCTTGACCCTCTCAAAAGAAAAGATAAAAAATCTTATTGGTTTTGAGTTCAAGCCAGATGTGGTTCGTAAGTTTCATCAAGATGTGATAAATGATCTTTTCTGTGACCTTCCGCATCTTTGCACTATATGTGGTCTTAAACTTAAATTCCAAGAACAGCTTGACAGACATATGGAGTGGCATACATTAAGGGTTCCTGAGGGTGATCCTTTGAGCAAGATGTCAAGGGGTTGGTACACCAGCATAGCTGATTGGGTTTCAGGAGTTGGTGATGATCATCTCGAAAATAGACCTATGGACATAGGAGGTCCAGGTGATGATGTACTCGAAAGTAGTGAGCCATTGGTCCCTGCAGATGAGAGTCAGTGCGCATGTATATTGTGTGGTGAGTTGTTTGAAGACTATTACAATCAAGAAAAGGATGAATGGATGTTTAAAGGAGCCCTTTACTTGACCATTCCATCCACGGATGAAGGACTTGGAGCTACAAACAATGCTCGGGTTCTTAGTCCTATAGTCCATTCTGAATGTGTATCAGAAGACACTCTTAATGACTTGGGGCTGGCTTATGACATCAAACTGGTGAGTAATTATCTTCATCCCACTTGAATTTAAAATTATTAATTAGTTTCATCATGTTTATATCGATGACTTTAAATGTTGGCTCGTTTGTAGGAACAGAATACATAACAGCTCAAGGAGGGAATGTAGAATATAACGATGCCCACTTGAAACGGATGGGCTACAGCGCCTAGCTCGGAAACGAGGAGAAAATTTTGCAATTATGTTATAATCATAGCTTATGGCTATGCACCTTGTAAGCTGTATTCAACCTTCTTGAGCTTTCTTTTTCTACCCTAAGAGAGGAAATTATAGAGATGATTCCTGATGGTTCTTTACTTGTTTGTCCATTTTAAACTGTTAGTTTAGTTCATCATTGTACTGTTATATGACTCTTGATCACCCCATGACCTCTTGATTCCCAGCCAAGGCTGGCTTGCCGGTATGAGGGAATCGAGGCGGTTCGCTTCGAGCCACCAACGAAAATGAGGCCTGGTGAAAGAAAGCAATGATAACAAAAAAAGGTTTTATCATCTGGTCATTCTATCTAAATCTTTTAACTGTTTGTGCAGTACGTTATAGTTATGTTTAAACGTTGTTAATTAGGGGATACACACACACACACACACACACACCCAGAGACACGTGTGGTTACAAAATGATAAAACATTTATCAATTTGTACTGTAAAAAAGGAGTATTAAGCTATTTGAGATGAAAAGGGGAAAATACTCTCTAGAATTGGTTCCTTTGTGATCCCTTTTTGATAAATATATTTCCACACAATTTGTGATCATAATATCATTGAAGGAACATTTTTCTTAACTCTTTTTAAAAAATTTATAAACTCTAAAAATAAATTTAAATGGTATTAAATATTAAAAATAATTATATATTCTATTTAATTAAGATCAACTTTAATATTATTTACTAAATTAAACCAAAGCACATAAATTAAAATAAATAAATAAATGACCTTAGACCATGGAGCATGAAGCAATGTATGTTTGAGAGGATGAGACAAAAGTTGATCCAACCAACTCCAACATTATTTGTGTTTTTCACTCTTTCTTTCTCGTGAATAATTGGCCACAACTTTTTCCTTTTCTTTTCATGTCTTTTCGTTATTCGGTTTGAATTTTTTTTTCTTTTTAACTTTTTGGATAAAATTAGCATTATTATATTATTATTTCTAAAAGAATAAAAATGTAGAAAGAAAAAGAAATGGGAAAATTGGAGGGCTAAGAAAAATGAGAAAGAAGAACGAGTTTGTTGGAGGAAGAAGAGATCTTAGATGGCGATTGATGAATGATCTCCACACACACACACACTCTCTGTACATATATATATGTATATATATCGCCATTGCTTCTCTCTTCTTCTTTCACCACACTTCTCTCTCTCTGTATTTCTCAAACTAATCATGTCTTGCTACAAGGGCAAATACGCCGGTATATATATATATATTAATCTAATCCTCTTCTTTATTTAATTTAACTAATCTCTTTTGATCTAATTATATTATATTCCTTATTGAAAGATGAGCTGATAAAGAATGCTGCATATATCGGAACTCCGGGCAAGGGCATCCTCGCCGCCGACGAGTCCACCGGCACCATCGGCAAGCGCTTCGCCAGCATCAACGTCGAGAACAACGAGACCAACCGGAGAGCCCTCCGCGAGCTCCTCTTCACCGCCCCCGGCGTCCTCCAATTCATCAGTGGAATCATCCTCTTCGAAGAAACCCTCTACCAGAAAACCGCCGCCGGTTCTCCTCCTTCTCCTTCACTCACTCTAACCCTAATATTAAAATAAGCTATCAACTTTTACGATCTGTAACATTCAGGCAAGCCCTTCGTGGAGGTGATGAAGGACAACGGCGTCCTCCCCGGCATCAAGGTGGACAAGGGCACGGTGGAGCTCGCCGGTACCAACGGCGAGACCACCACGCAGGGCCTCGACGACATGGCCACCCGCTGCCAAGAGTACTACAAGGCCGGCGCCCGCTTCGCCAAGTGGCGGGCCGTGCTCAAGATCGGGCCGAACGAGCCCTCCCCGCTGGCGATCCTCGAGAACGCCAACGGGCTGGCCCGCTACGCCATCATCTGCCAGGAGAACGGGCTCGTCCCCATCGTCGAGCCCGAGATCCTCGTCGACGGCTCCCACGACATCGACCGGTGCGCCGCCGTGACGGAGCGCGTCCTCGCCGCCTGCTACAAGGCCCTCAACGACCACCACGTGCTCCTCGAGGGGACCCTCCTCAAGCCCAACATGGTCACCCCGGGATCCGACGCCAAGAAGGCGGCGCCGGAGGTGATCGCGGAGTACACAGTCCGGGCGCTGCAGAGGACGATGCCTCCGGCGGTGCCGGCGGTGGTGTTCCTCTCCGGCGGGCAGAGCGAGGAGGAGGCGACGGTGAATCTGAACGCCATGAACAAGCTGAAGACGAAGAAGCCATGGAGCTTGAGCTTCTCGTATGGGAGGGCGCTGCAGCAGAGTACTCTCAAGGCGTGGGGAGGGAAGGCGGAGAATGTGAAGAAGGCGCAGGAGAATTTCCATATGAGGTGCAAGGCCAACTCCGAAGCCACGCTTGGGACCTACCAAGGTGGCGCCGCCTCCGCCGCCGGCGCCTCCGAGTCTCTCCATGTTAAGGATTACAAGTATTAATTAATTAATACACAGACTCTTCTTCTCTAGAATTTTAATAATTTTTTAGTAACTGTTTGCACTGTTGAAAGATTTTTTAACACACTATTTTTGGGTGGTTTAATCAAATGAAATTAAATGTTTCATTTTTTTCATTTCTAAATTGTAATCTAATGTTTTCCTAAATTATTTTTATTAAAATAAAATTACAATAATCACGAGTACTTGATTAGACATTTTGTAAAATAAATGTGATAAATTAGTGTTGTATGCAATGAATAGGGTTAAAAATGTAAAATAACTCATCTTACTTATATATTTAAGTTTTGACGGTTTAAAACACTTAATCAGAAATTATACAATAAAAAACAAAAATGAAAAAAAGGAAACAAAGTTGGGTCTCTCATAGAAATTTTATTTTAAAAGACTTGATTCTGACCGAACTTCCTTCTTTCGTAACACACAACTTCCGTTAGGATTCGAATTATATAATGATTTGATTAATTAGTGTTGTATGCATAGAAGGAAATGGATAAGATTTTTCTATGCAATGAATAGATTAAAAAATGTAAAATAACTCATTGTACTTTATATTTGAGTTTTGACGATTTAACATTTAATTAGAAATTATAGAATAACAAAAAAACAAAAATAATAATATAAAAAAGGAAAAAAGTTGGAGATCTCATAGAGATTTTGATTTAAGATACCGAATTCGATCCGAACTTTCCTCTTTCATAACACATAACTCTCGTCAGGGCTCGAGTTTCCGGGTAACGAGTCAATCACTATTCGGAAGGTCTGCATCGTAGATGCTCATATATTAATACACTCTATGGAACTATCATGGTAACATTTTATTTGATAGTGTATGAAAACTTCTTGTCTTACATAGGGTTTTTTTAATTTCATTTTGTAACATTAAGACACGAAGGGTCATGCATCACCAAATCCAACTAACTCTTAGGAGGTGATTGGTATGAAGGAATGGGGGATGGAATGGAATGAGCATTCTTTGCTCCATTCCATTCTTTTGCTTGGTTCATTTTATGATTAGGAATAGCCATTCAATTTGGAATCACCATTCCCTTAGGATTAGGATTAGCCATTCATCCCAAACTCCAAGGTATTAGCCATTCCTAATCATTATATAATTGTTTTTATTTTTTATTTGGATAAAAATAATTACAATATTTGTTGATTTGTTAATTTCACTATAAACCACACTCATCACCTACACAAAAAAAATAATAATAATAATAATATTTTTTTTATAATATTTACAAAACCATTTTTTAATAAAAAATATTATTAGATATATTCATTGAATGATATATTATTTATTTATTATGAAAAATAAATTATTTTATAATTTAAATTTTATTACTTTATAAATTTTAATTTTAATTATGATCATTAAAATTGAGTATACATGTTTTAGTAAGTGAGCAAAATTAACCGAATTCCAATAACCAAACTTAAAAATTTAATTGATTAGATTTTATTTTTAAATCAAATTTTAATTTGATTTGACTTGAATCCGGAGTCGGATACAGGAACGCCAGATTCGGATACGAATTCGAAATATTCTGGATACGGACAAGGGACGAATATGGTACGGATTCGGGTCGGATTTGAAAAATATAATCGGATAAATATGTATACAATATGTAGTTCCTAATTATTACTATTATTATAAGTATATCTTAATTATTATTATTATATTACAATTTTTTTTTATACTAAATATGTAAAGTTATGATTTAATTATTGATATAATAAATTAATAATATATCTAAGGGCGCGACATATACTATCTTAAAACTCAAAAAATTAAACTTTCCACACATTCTTAAATTAATAAAATAATTTTTAAAGTAACATTTAGCAAGTAAAATAAATTAAAATCGGATTGTTACACACACACACACATATATATGTATATATAATATAAGTAAAATATATATAAAAATTCGGAAATCCACATTTGTTATGCGGATAATATCCGATAAAAATATAGGCCAGAAATTTCGGATACGGGCGAATATTATGTAATCCGAATTGGATCCCGGATCCAAATTCAAATTTTCGGATTCGAATCCGAATTTGACAGGATATTAATTTTTTTTTTATCCCAAATTAGATTTCGATCGGATACGACTTCGGATCGAACGGATAATATTCGCCCAAATTTCATCCCTACAAATCAATATAATATTCAAAAACCAAATTATTTTTTAATATTAAAATATATTTTTTTATTAAATAAAATTATTTCATCATCATATATATTTTTATTATTTTTTTCCAATATAATTTTTTAATTTAATTTTGTTCGATTTTATGGACATCATTGAACCATATATATGAATGTTCACTCATACATTTTAAAATTTTATACTGAAACATTTTGATTTGAATTATTTTAGTCCATAAAAAAACAAAGGAAAAATAATGAAAAAAGTAGAGAAATTCGATAATCAAAAGAACAAAAAAATACGAATAACAATCTTATATGGAATATTAAAACTATGATTTCGTATTACAATATAAATATGATTTATTCATCAGTTTATTTGTAGCGATCAATTATTATAAAAATGAATTAACAAATTGTCATTCCATTCCATGCTTATTCCTTCTACACTCCAAGCATGTGAATGACTTATCATTTCCATTCCATTCTCCCCTTCATTCCATTCCACACTCCATTCCATTCCTACCTTATTCCATTACATCCAACCAATCACCTCCTTAGTCTTTGAACATTTTAGTGGGCATTCCGAAATCGGAGTTTTCATTAAAAAAATTTATCTTTTAACAATTTTTTAAATATAACTCGTTATATTTTGAGAGTTTTGTAAAAATATTTATAATACATTACAAATATTTGGGAAACAATAAAAAAGAAGAAATAAAGAGGGTGTGACAAAAACTTCCAAATAGGGATTATGAGAAGTGGGTGTTATTAGAAAGGAGGAGACAGAAACGTCAGTAAATGGTCAAATCAAACAAGTGATTATAATACTGTGAATCATTTCATCAATCACTATTCACTTGTGCTTCTTTAATTCTTGTGTTGAAATTGAAAAGATTATTCATGAGAAAAGCGCACTTCACTTACTGACAACTTCTCTTCACCTCTTTGCCTTTCTTGTCTTCCTTTTTCCTTTAGATTAATTATTATTTACTCACTGCACTCAGTCAGTCAGTGTTACCCCTTTTCTTTGATTCTATATCTTCTAGTTTTGGCATTTTGGAGAAAGAAGAATAGAAGAAAAAGAAGAATAAGAAGAAGGTAATTGAGGGTTAATCTTCAGTGTGTAAAAGGGAGAAATCATATGGCTTCAATCTGGACTCTTTCCTCACCCTAAATAGAAGAAGAAAGAAGTGCCGTTACTGTTACTGAATAGGAATTACTTTGTCACGTTTCATTATTTTAATAGATTCATTTCAATAAAAAATATTTTATATCAAGTGGGACCAAGGAGTACTAATTTAAGTTCATTTGTTCATGCAGCACAAATATATATATATACCATATCATATCACATTATACTTGAATTAATATGAATCATAAATAATGGGATTCGTCAATGAAACAGTTATAGATATATAAATAACAAATATAGACAAATTAACTACAAATTCATCAAGGAGTAATAATGTACAAATGTATATACCAAATAAAATATGTAATAATAATGTCATAAATCGAATAGCATATATCGAGAATTGGAGGAAGAAACAGATTAATAGTTAATACAGATATAGAATAGAAGAAACTGACAAAATGGTTACAAATTCTTACATGTACTTCCAACAAAGCTAATGGTACAACCAATTCTCCTCCAACCTCACTTGAATTAACATTTAACACACACATTAACACACACACACACACATATATATATATATATCAGTTCTTGCTCATGTTAGAGACATATATATCATAATCTTCTATACGAATCTCCCATCAAATACCTAAGGAGGCCATCGTTGGCATACTCGCCGGAGCCGCCGCCGTGAAGCCGCGTCGCATCCTCAACTCCTTCACCGGCAATCGCTTCACCTCCATGATTCTGATCACTGGCATAGGTGAAGCCCCTATTAGCATTAATGCTCTCCTTCCTCTTCTTGCTGCACTCCATCGCATAATCATTAATCGCGCCGCTCCTACCGCCGCCGCCGTCGGCAGAGGTGGAGGCGGCCATCTTCGCAGCGATATTGTCGTCGCCCCATGCCGATTCCTCCGACGCCCCATTAATCTCTTGGGACCTCAAATCCATCCCACTCCTGAGCTGGAACGGCCTCGCGACGTCACTCTCCTGCCATGCGGCGGCCTCGCACGGCGGCGGAGGAGGACGGGGGTGGAGCTGTGATTTTCCCGCCAATTTGTTGAAGGCGGCCATGAGGGCGGCGTCGCGCGCGCCGACCCAGGCCCTCTCGGCGGCCCACATCTTGTGCTCGCCGTCGATCCTGGCGGCATCGCGGTAGCGCCACTGCTCCTCCCGGAGGAGGCGCTCGTGCTCCTTGGCCTCGATCACGGCCGTCATCTTCTCCATCCACGCCTCCTGCTTCTCCATGATGCTCCTCATCTGCGCATCGATGGAGGCCTCCATCTCCATCTTCGCCTTCCTCTTCCTCATCCTCGACTCGTTGGCGTCGCTGCAGTACGAGGAGATGGTGGTGGTGTCGTAGTCGCAGGAGGAATCCGGGACGCTGTGGGAGGCGGCGACCGGGTAGGGTTCTTGTAAATTAATGTCGGAATGGAAATTAGGGTTGGCGGTGGCGGAGGAGGAATTGCTGTCGCCGTAGAGAGCCTCGAGCTGCCGGAAAAATCTGTAGTGCTTGCCGTCGTGGTGGCCGGCTTTGCCATCTTTAGTCTTCTTGTAATATTTGTAAAGATTCTCGAATTTCTCTCTGCATTTCTTGCCACTCCTCTGGTAACCATGTTCTTCCATCATTATCCTAAACCATATAAACATTACTTCATTCATTAGTTTCTCAAGCGAACCCTAATCTTTATTTTTTATATCCATCAATTTTCATGCGATCATCAAATGTTTGGTTAACTCATGTTGTTTTTTGGCATCCCTTAATTATTATCTAACAGTGTAATATTATCTCGTGTTGTACTAATACATGAATAACACGTGACATAATTAGAGTTTATCGTATACTTTCCTACATCAATTAATTATGTTCCATTCGACTAGTTGAACGTAATATAGTATCTAAATTGTGAATTTCCAGATATTTATACATCAACATCTCATTTTTTTTAGAAAAAAGTACTCCCTCCGTCCCATTAAATTAGACCCATTTGAAAAGTAGATAAGTGTATTATTTTAATACAAATGGGTCTAATTTAGTGGGACAGAGGGAGTATTAGACTGTTATTGAAAGGGTTGAGACTTAGTTGAAGCTGCAGAAGTGTGGTGAAAAAAATTTGCCCAAAAACTAATTTGCTTGTTTACCTTATAGGAGTATGAAGCATAGGGAATAGATATATGCATAGCTAGGTTGTCCTAATTACCAATTGAAAAAGTACTATATACTATTCAAGATGCAAACTATAGCAAGAGAAGAAGTTAATCAGAATTGAAACCTTAGCAAGAACACATGTAATATGTATATGTAGTGTTCATAAATTAGCACATCAAACTAGAAAACTCTTATATATATCTCTCTCAAAGAAAAGAAGAACAAAAAATATATATATATGTATATATGAACATACCTAGAAACCTCTTCCCACAAGGGGCCTTTCTGATTGGCCTCCTTGAACTTAGGATCCAGTCTTGATCTCACCTCAAGAAGTGACAGCGTTTCTTGCCTCGGCCACCTTCCTGCGCCGCCGCCGCCGCCGCCCCCCACCTCCAACCCAGCTGCTAAGCTATGAATATCGGAATTGGGTGCGATAACAGCACCGGAATCTGGGCGGAAGATGAGCAAATCGTAGGGATTGGGATGGCTGCAGGAAAGAAACTCCGGCGGCTGAGGAGGTGGCTGGGATATGGCCGGAAAGAGATTCCTCCCGTCTATGTAGTGGCGTAGATCTCCCATCCCATATTGCTGCTGCTCCTGTTCCTCCTCCTCCTCCATGGATGCTTGATCTATCTCCTTTTCAACACTGCCTATTCAATTCCTAAGGTAGGGGTTGGGGTTTGTTTCTCTACTTAATTTCTAGAAAGACAGAGACACGTACGAGAGAGAGAGAGATGAGCGGCCGACCCGGATCATGTTCTTGCAGGTGGAAAGCTTTTCAATTCATGTTTAGGACAATGGACCCATCCTCTCCCCCTCTCTCTCTCTCTCTCTCTCTCATTTACTATATATTATTGGAATAGGGTTTCTGTGCGTATAATTGTATGTTGTACTATATTGTGTACATATACAGTATTGAAAACGTATACAGATGGAGAAATTAAATGGAGTAACACAAATGAAGGGTACGCAATTCCCAAACTAGGTAAGTAGGTAAATTACCGCACACGCACACACATCATCATCTTGCTTCTTCACCTTCTACACTCCCTCTCTCTCTCCCTCTGTGAACATGAAGACTGAAGTTGCTATTCACAGCCACACTACAGAAACTGTTCCTCTTCCTCTTTCACATACTGACACTAAAACCAGACTAGCTCTGTACTTGTGAATTTCTAATATATATAACACACTTCAATTCAACTCAATTATATGTATATATGTAGAAAACCACACACTAACACACGCTGGGAATTTAATTTTATTTTTGTCTCTTCTCACATCCCAGATGAAGTGGGATCTTCTGTGTGAAGATAGAACACTCAAAAATGAGGGATGACTTTTGCACATGCCCTTTCCCATATACATATCTTTAGTTTTTAATTATTATTCTTTTTGTTCTTGGTTAGCTAATTAATCCCCTGCACTTTTGGTGTTGCTTTTTCATCTTCAGTTAATTTGTTCGACTGAATTAACAATTTATATAATGATTGGATGATTTGTTTTCTAAGCTGGATATATGCATATATGTCAATTTTAAGTAATATTGTTATGTATATAGTGCAAGTCATAAAGTTATATAAAGTCATCGTCTCAAAAGGTAGCAACAATGTTTAGCTTTTAAGTTGGCAAATTGTCATGTCATGGTAAGTCATGCATGCACTAGGTTCAAAATACAAAAAATTATTCTTTCTTTCTTTTTTTAAATTCTGATTTATATGATTTATGGGTACATACATATGATATGAGTTTATATGGTAGTTATAGTACAGTAGTACTGATGCATTTATTTATATAATGCAAGGAATTTTGCAAATTGAAAAGGTAATTAATTAAAGAAATTGATCGTGCAAGAGCATTCACTTAAGTTCTTAGTCACTTTCACTTATATATGGTTTCTTCTTCTTCTTTTGTAGGGAGAACCAATAATTAGCTAGGGTTTCAATTAATTAATAGGAAAACAAAATCACAACCATGCAACATCAAATTTCAAAATTAATATGTAAAATCTACCTAAAACCCCTCTTTTTTTGTGGGTATAGATATTGGCATAATTATATTTTAAAGATAATTAATCTTTTTAAAGAAAGTAATTATTTTTAATGGCACCATCAAAAAAGAAAATTTGATCACTTTAATTTTTGCCTTATTTTATGGTGCATGATAAATGAATTAAAAAAACGGTATATATGAGATCAAGTAAAAAAATGGACCGTCAACCTTTATATGATATACGGTCCAACATAAGAATGCATGTATTTAATATTAATGCATATAAATTAATTAATGTAATTTATTCTTAATTTCGGAAATCATCAATTAAAGTTGCAGTTTCCATCCGGTTCAGGATTTCCGAACTTTCAAATTTTGAAATTGAAATTTTTTTAGTCCCAATCTTAGTTGCGGATACAAATTTCTTGAATAGTACCAATTCCAGAATGTTTCGAACCGTATAAATTTATAATTAAAATTAATTTCAAAAAATAAAAATTCGAGACTCTCGTGTGTCAAAATTTTGCATAATTCAAATCTCGGTCACGAAAAATTTGGAACTAGAATTGAGACCAGAAAAGTCCTAAATCCAAATTCTCAATTTCTCATCCCTAGATTTACACTACAAAAAACATATTTTCTAGCAACGGAATAGTGACGGAAAATTTTTCCGTTTCTAAATTTTAACGGATTAACAACGGAATTGTTACGGAATTTGTTGTTCAATTTTAGTAATAGAATTAGTGACGGAATTATCCATTATTAAAATTTGGTAACGAAATTTTCTGTTACAATTCCGTTACTAAAATTGAAAATTTCATTTTAGAAACAAAAATTCCGTTACAATTCCGTTACTATATAATAACGGAATTGTAACGGAATTTTCTTATTTTAGTAACGGAAAAATTCCGTTGCTAAATAAACTTTTTTTTTGTAGTGTTACCCTAATACATAGCTATCAGGTGAGTGTAGCTTTCTTAAAATTATATATATACAATTATTTATTAAATTTTGTTAGGAAAGTTTGAGCTTTATTTGTCCTTACTACCACCCATTCACAAATCCAAATAAATTACTCCTTACTTTTACCGAAAAATTCCCACAGTTTTATTCAAAGCAGGTCAGAATTAGTGGGACGGAAGGAACACTACTTTGAAAATCACTATGCATTTTTGTATCGTTACCCTAATATATACATACATATATATATATATAGGAAAGAGATTAAATAAAAATGGTTCTTTATGAGTTAACTAAAAATAAATTTTGACTGTTAAATTATTTAGATCAATGGTACAAATTAAAAGATAATTTTGGTATATATTTTATTTAAAATATTTTATCCCTAAAAACAGAGAATTTATTATTCTTTTTTACTAGAGTTTATTGATTAGAGTATAGTTTAATTATATCTATTAGATAAAAATATGAATAGTTCAAATTTATTTTTAATTAACACAAGCAAATCTATTTTCATTATAATCATTTCTTAATATATATATTGGAATGCAAATTAAAGATGAACACAATGTGCTATTACCATCCAAAATAAAACAACAATTGATTTGAAGAAAAAAACACACACGTATTGGTGTAATGTGTGTGTTTGATTTTGATGAGAATATGCATGCATGAAAAATGAATGATGATTCTAATATATGCATTAATTAATTTAATTGAAGGGAAGATTGAGTGAAGTCAGGTCTCTAATGTACTCTGCAAAAGTTGCTCATTATTAATTAATCAAATTAAAGGAATTTCTACACGCCTCCTCACTTACTCGGGACGAAAGTGGTCATCTATTATATTCAAATGAGTGTATTATTATAATGAAACAAGACCACTTTCGTAGGACGGATGGAATATTTACTATTCTCAATCCCCTTAAAAATGATCGATTTTTTTTAGTATGTTTCATGAATAAATATTTATTTTTTAAATCAAAATTAATATTGATATCAGATTTAATTTAACAACATATATATTCTTCGTTAAGATTATCATTAATTAACTAAATTATGCAATCACATTGATTAATCAACCACATTGAAATGAAATCTGTGAATCTGTATGGAAAATTGGACTTGGTGCATATTAATAGTTTGAAAATTGAAAGATTTTTTTTTTAATTGAATTACAATAATGTTAAATTGAAAGATTTTGTGAACAATAATAAGTCCACTATCAAATTTATTGTTTCTTGATAGCTATTTTCCAATGTCAGTCAATAATGTCACACAAACTGAATTATTTACCTGCACACTGAAATTAAAATTAAAGCATTTATGGAAGAAAAAAAAAATATATTGTTTATATTTTTTCACCATGCATAAATTGTAGGTATTATCTCATTGAAATCTTGATTTTCTCACTTCAAAAGAAGTGTATATATATATATATATATAGAAATATAAGCTTCTTTAATTTTGTTAAATTATTTTTTAATATATAGAAATATATATAATTAATTAGATTTCTTTTTCGTTTTCTCTAAATATTAATTTCTTCGTTTTCTGATTAAATCTATACGAAAATGCTCACCCGCCCGCGGCGGGCGGAGTTAATGCGCCCACGAATGATGTGGCATGCCATGTAGATATATATTAAATTATTAATATTTTTTTATTAATTATCACTTTCCGACTAGGATTTATTGGTTAGGGTATAGTTTAATACTATTCAATAAAAATTAATAATAAAAAATAAATTTAACAAAGAAATGAAAATATAGTAACTCACATGTTGCGAGCACATTAAAATGTGTGCGCCGCGCGCGGTGGAGCATTACTGTAAATCTATATATACATACTATAATTTATTGATTTTATAATAATGATGTCCTATCGTTGTTTTAATCATTGTTTTTAAGAAATGTATTTATATAATTTATCTTTTCAAGTGATACTCATGGAATTACCAAAGTGGGCTCACGTTATTTGGTCGGTAAAATCGATAGTTTTTTTATCATTATAAATACGGACACGTTTCGGATACTCATACGTTGATTATTAATTTTACCTTATGATCCGTTCTCTTTTAAACTTCAATATTTTGTGATTTTTATCATTTTAATAATTTGAATATGCCAAATTAAATAATTTAATGAGCTTAATTATGTGTATTACATATATGTTAATAAAATAATTGGATTTAAGGTATATTATCTTATGAATAGAGTCGGGGTCTCAATTAATTTATTTTATTTGATTACTTTAAACGTATAAAGTAGAGCGATTCACTTATTAAAAAATTTGATAACAAGTTCTTTGATGGAGGAGGAAGTATAGACCGATAAAAAAGGCGGGTTATAAATGGCTTAATTTTGATTCTCCCTTTGCGAAACTTGTAATTAGTGTGTATTATAAATAGGGATGTCAATTTAGCCCGAAACCGATGGGTCGGCCCGAATAGACCGATAAAAAAGGCGGGTTAGGGCCTAAATATTCTAGCCCGAAACAAAAAAGCCTGATTGAACCGAACCGAAAAAAGCCCGAGCCCGATAAGGCTAGCCCGAAAAATTAATGGGTTGGCCCGATTAACCAATATAATAATTGTGTCAAATTATTAATAATTTATTAGTTATTATGTAAGTTTATAGTGAAATAATATTTATTTTTATATCTAATACCAAGTTAAATATTTCTATTGAGTAAAGACGACATAATTTTTGTTATAAAAAAATATTTATTTAAAAATATTATATATAATATATATTTTTTAAAAATATTTTGGCCCGACGGGCTAGCCCGAAACCGAGTGGGTTAGGGTTAGGGCCGAAATATTTTAGCCCGAAATAAAAAAAAAACCCGAATGACCCGAACCGAAAATAGCCCGAAACCGAATGGGCTGACCCGAAACCGAGTGGGTTGGCCCGATTGATATCCCTAATTATAAAGGAAAAGAGCAACTTAATGATGTATATTTTCACTTACAAAAAAAATTAATTGTATATTTAGTTAAAATAAAAATAAAATAATTAATGTATTTACACAATTTTAGTGGGCCTTCTAACTGGGCCACAACAAACAAAGCCCAAAATAAATCTACTTCCTCTATCTCCCGTCTCAAAGCCTTGGTTAATTGGGCACGGTTTAAAAATAGGAAAAATTAACTCTTTAAAAATGAAGTTTGTATATTTATAATTTGTACTTTCTGTGCCCTATTAATTTAGACGTATTTTTATCAAAGTATGTCTAAATTAATAATGAGATGAAGAGAGTACATTGCTTTATATATTTTCTTTGATAATCATGTCTAAAAAGATATGTCATGGTTATAAAGACTAATGTATGGTGCTGGAAAGAATGCGGCAACAATCACTTGTAATTGTAGAGGACAACCACCACATAAATATATGTGGCTTATTTTCTTCTTGATTTCTAATTTTTGGGAGGTTTAATTTTCATGAAATTGATGCCTTGGAAATTGGGTGCTGCAATTTGTGCTTTGGATTATCAATAGAAAGTGACATGAGTCGTGTAAAATTCTAAGCTAAGAATTTGGGATCGAAATTTAGGATTTTTCTGGTATCTACGAGAGTCTTGACGGATTCGGGATCTCGACTCTCGATTTTTTCGGGATCAGGATTGATTGAAAATTGAGAATTTTCAGGATTCATGAGTCCCGAATCCCGATCGGAATTCCTTACTCCCGTTTGGGACTTTTAGAACATTCGGGACTCTTCGGAATATAATTTTTTAGGATCGAGACTTTAAATTTTTTAATTTTGAGACTGGTACAAAAAATTTAATATTTTTCGGGACGGGAGATTCTCACCCATATATTAACACATGGAAAATTTAGTTTAGCTAAGTGGTAAAATTGAAAATTTATAAGCAAACTCGAATTTAATGGTATTCGATTCGAAAGGTTTTCGAACATGTTTGAATTTTATTTTGACGAGCCGAACTATCAATAATTTACGTAAGTATAGTAATAAAACAAACCACACTTCAAATAATTTACGAATTTTAGATTTGAAATAATTTACAAACATCTATGATCACTATACAATTATATATATATATATATATATATATTAAAATATTAATAAACGAGTTTGAAGGTTGGAATTGGACTTTTAATTTTATTTAAGTTGGATTAGAGACCTATTATAAGCTAAAATGGTGAAATAAGTTTGAGCGACGGTGAGAAGCAAGAGAATGAAGGCGGCGACGGCGGAGATGAAGGACCAGGGAGTTCTGAAGTAGGTATACTTGAAGCTCGCCCAGTACACGTGCCAGTTTTTCCGGTAGTAGTGGTTTACGTCGTTGAATAGCTCTGATAGGTAACAGCGGCCCACGTCGATAGAAACGTCTTTCCCCAGATTGTTGATGTACATCGCCATCTCCTCGTCGGTGCCGAAGTAATTCTCGACGATGTTCCTACCGCAGAGGTGCTCCACATCCTTGGCGGTGTTGATGAGGCAGTCCAGCAGCGTCGCGTATGACGTCATGTGATTGGAGCAACCCCGGTGGCATTGCTCGTACGCCACGCAGTTTGTCAGGAACGAGCACATGAAGTCGTCAAGGGTGAACTTTGGCATCTGGATTGCGCCGCGCCGGAACTTCACCGACAGGAAGCTCACACCGGCCGACGGAACCAGCCGGATCCCGGCGCGCTGGAGCTTCGAGATGCAGTAGATCACGTCCGTGCCGTTCGTGTTTTTGGATTTTCTCCGGCGCGGTTTCGCGCACTCGTCCGGGATGAAGGTTGACCGGAGCAGATCCAGGAGGTGTTTTCCGGCGAGATCGCGGAATTTCTCCACCGATTCGTCGGATCTCTGCAGCGAGTTGTTGAAGAATTGCAGCGCTAGGGTTGAGAGAGTGGGACCGGTTTCCTCCAGGGGCAATTTAGTCAGATCGAAAAGGCGCTGCAGTACGAAAAAGGGTAACTGGTTCTCTAGGCAAATCAAATCTCTAAGCAGAAACGATAAAATCCATGTCGGCGGCAGCAGCGGATCGCCGGCCTCGAACGCGACGATTCCGCCGAATTTCCTGAACAATTCGATGACGAAGCAACCGTCGACGACCAGAATCTCAACAAATTCATCAACGGAGAAGTGGATATTAGCGGAGTAGCACTCTCTCGCTCTAACTTCAAGCGGCTGAACTGCCGCGAGCAGATCCTTGAGGCTGACCTTGGTGCGCTTGAGCAAAGCGCCGAGGAAGCGCCACTTGTGCTCCTCGATAATGCGGAGGCGGGAATCGCCGTGGTGGAAGGGGCCCACGGATACAATATTCGGACGGTAGAAGCGTCCGCTGTCGTCGATGAAGGTCTGCGGCACCTTGAAGATGGAGCAGGAGCTCTTGCCGGCGAAGCGGCTCAGGATTCGCGGCGTGTCGGTGATTCTCTGATGCATCGAAGCTAATCGGTCGTCGTTCACTTGCCAGATTCCGATGGTGTGCGAATCGCTCGCCATTGTTCTTGTTTAATGAGGATTTGGATTTTTTTGGTTTGTGGTTTGTGGATAAGATATACATAGAGAGAGACAGACTACTTTGGCTAGTCAGCATGGTTAGGGCGGTAGATGAGCCGAGTCGAATACTAGTCGGTTTGGCTTGGCTCGTTTAATATATTAAAGTGATTGAACTCAATTCGAACACGATTCAAGCTTCTGACCTGCTGATCGAGCTCGGTTCGTTACCTAATTATCAAGTTTGAGCTCGACTCATGTATTGCTCGATTTGATATTATTGTCGAGCTCAATCTCTACTAGTTTGATATCTTTTAAGCTCGAGCTCATTTATTCACGAGTGAGCTCGTGAGTCTTCAATCAAGTACTTAATCATGCAAAAATTATTGAGATTAAAGTAATGCTCAAACTCAGCACATTTATTAAAGAGCTGAATTTCGAACACGAACTATTTTTGAACCGGACCTCGAGTAGCACCGCACTAATGATCCATAAGTCATCATGATGAGTCAGCAAGAAACTAGCTATATTACATTAAATAACAACTTAAGATGATGAATTCAACTATCCAATATTTATGTCTCGTACTCAAAATTTAATGATTAAATTTATATTTTCTAAGAAAAAAAAATATTATGAAAAGTGCATAGCAGAATTATTAGAAGCCCAATTTGAGTGGGCCTTTTCTATTTGGGCCTCAATAAAGTAAGCCCAAAACAAAGTCTAGCGCCTCTCTCTTAGTCTTTTTCTCTGTATCGTCTTCCTTGACAACTCCAGAACCAGGAATGTTCATAGCTTTCACTTTGAACCTCTCATTCTTCAACATATTCCCCAAATCTAGACCTCTCTCTCTCCTCTCGAAGCCTCCCACTCTCTCTCTACCCACATTCCCTGCAATCTTCTCTACTTTGGACGCCAACTTCTCCATCACATGGTGACCTTTTGCCTCCACATGTTTCATTACTCTCTCCAACCTAGCCTCGTAATTATTCATGGAAGTGCTGCTTTCTTCCTCTTGTTGAAATTCGCAGATCTCCCACCTCCTGTAGTTTTCTTGTGCCATTTCGTAGTAGAAACTGTTCTCTTCTCCGAACATTGACTGTTGCTGCTGCTGTTGATGATGATGATGAGATTGGTGTGGGCTCATACACAAAGCATCACCAAAAGCTTTCATCTTTTATGTGTGTGTGTGTGACTGTGTGAGTGTGTGACGAATCAAGAATCAAGAAAGTTGATAATATTGTTGTGTTTGAGTGAAGGTTTGATGTTTGAATGTGGATTAACACATATATATATATATATAGAAAGCAATAGTAATTGAACTAATCAACTTTGGAAAGTCATATACCAATTCAAATATAATTGGTTGGACTTGCTCTTTATTGTTATAGGAGAGGACTTTGGTAATTTATAAGTGAAACTTGTTTGGTTTCTTAGTAATTTAATGGCATGCATGCACAGTACTTGCGATTATTAACACTCTATTGATTATTGACTAAGTATATATATCAAGTTGCATTTATATATATATGTTGCATAAAAGTTGCACAAAACATGGGATTATGGTATTATATTTGTACTATATAGTATGTGGAAAATTAGATTCAAATTGACAATAGTAATATTAGCAATTTTATTTATAGGATATTACATTATGGACTGAGTCAAAAAAAAAATTTGTATAAAGTTCATGGGGGTTCCAGTAGTAATTTGTTTCAATCATATAATAATCTTTTATTAGTAATATGACAAAAAAATTAAAATTATATAATAATTAAATAGACATAATATCGTAAAAGTTCATAGTTTTATCGTTATACTAGATATAAACATGTAGAGATTCTACTGCAAATGGAGTTTAATTAGCTGACTAAATTAATTGATCAAAGTTGATAATTCTTTTTTCCAAATTTAATGAATTAGGTTCGTGTAAGTGGTTATTTATTAACTCCTAAGAGACTTTTTCATTAGTCAGATTAATTTCTAAATTAATTAAAGAATATATAATTAGCTCCGCTCCCTTTCAATTCATGTCGTTGCTAATTGTAGTGTTTGTTTATTCAAAATAGAAATATGAATAAAAGAAGAAATATTTAATTGGAGAGTGGTATAATTAATTTCATCCACGACATACTTATGATAATTTTGTAGTTACATGGTCATATTCGAGAGTCAACTTATGAAAATTCAAAATATACTCTAATTAAGTACTCCATCTCCATCTCTCCGTCCACGATAAGTCTATCATTATTACCTAAACAGATTGTCCATAAAAAGTGTATTGTTTCCACTTTAATACATGGACTCACACATTTTACAACACAATACATCACAATATTTATAAAATTACCACATAATATTATAATTTTTATTAAAACTCGTGTCAACTCCTCCATAATACACTTATTATGGACGGATAGAGTAAGGAATAAAATTACGTATGTGGGTATGACAGCATCATGCACACCTAAATGAATAAGTTGACTCTCATGCATGCACGTAGTCAGTGTTCATGTTCACTTCCGAATAAAATTTACTATTCTATATGAAGTTTCACTAGATGTATGATTTTCCATGTCCCACCAAGTTGACATTGGCAGTGTGGGATAAGTAAACTTAGATATTTATTTGTTTATCATATCAACTACGTATATTTTCGTGCAAAAAGGATTACACACCATCAACGCAATCACGGTTTAAGAGTATGACTTGAAAATGAATTTTCTAAAAGACTTTTGGTGTTATATTAACAACAATAATGATATGTAATATGATTAGACATCTCGTATTACATTAATATAAATTAAACTAACTCGTATTATGATTATGATTTAAAATTATAATGACTCCTATGATTTCATATAACATTACATATTTGCAACTCCAATAACAACTATATTATATAAATAAATGGGGTAACTTCTATAATAACCATTTTGTTATAGTAAACTCAAATAATATCCACACGTATAAAAAACCATAAATCTAGCCTTCTATGTCTATAATACCCTTCATCTAATTAATTCCTTCAAAATACTACAAAATTTAAAAATAAAATTTGGTTTATAATTAAATACTATACCCTACCATATGAACCCTAGGCATGAATCTATAATAATAATTTATTAATACAATACACCGATGAAAAATAATTAAAGGAGAAACAATAATTATGGAAGAATAGTTTTTTAATTAATTAATGAAATGGCAATAAAGGAAAAATAAATACAGAATGATTACTATTTCATTATAAAATTAGAGATGGTTAAAATTTGTGTTTGCTATATTAATTTGGCTAAATAAAACTATTTCCCCTAAATAAATGTACTATGTGAAGTGAGAATATATATATAGAGAGAGAATCTACTGCATTTACTTGTACGGACAGTTCTTTTGTGTTGGTTTCTTCTACTTTTCCATTTCAACAATGGCGAGCGATTCGCCTACCGTCGGAATCTGGCAAATTAGCGAAGAACGATTAGCTTCGATGCAGCAGAGAATCTCCGACACGCCGCACATCCTGAGCGGCTTCGCCGGCAAGAGCTCCTGCTCCATCTTCAAGGTGCCGCATACCATCATCGACATCAGTGGACGCTGCTACCACCCGCGCATCGTCTCCGTCGGCCCCTTCCACAACGGCGATTCCCGCTTCCGCATGATCGAGGAGCACAAGTGGCGCTTCCTCGGCGCTTTGCTCAAACGCACCAAGGTCAGCCTCCAGAATCTGCTCGCCGCCGTGCAGCCGCTCGAATCCAGAGCGAGAGAGTGCTACTCCGCCAATATCCACTTCTCCGTCGACGAATTCATCGAGATTCTGGTCGTCGACGGCTGCTTCGTCATCGAATTGTTGAGGAAATTCGGCGGAGTCGTCGCGTTCGAAGCCGACGATCCGCTGCTGTCGCCGGCATGGATTTTCTCGTTTCTGCTTAGGGATTTGATTTGCCTAGAAAACCAGATCCCCTTTTTTGTGCTGCAGCAACTTTTCGATCTGACCGAATTGCCCCTCGAGGAAACCGCTCCCACTCTCTCAATCCTCGCGCTGCAATTCTTCAACCAATCGCTGCAGATATTCGACAAATCGGAGGAAGTGGAGAAATTCCGCGACCTCGCCGGAAAACACCTCCTGGATCTACTCCGGTCGATCTTCATCCCGGACGGGTGCGCGAAGCCTCGCCACAGAGATTCCAAGAGCACGAACGTGATCCACTGCATCTCCAAGCTCCGGCGCTCCGGAATCCGGCTGGTGGCATCTTCGGAAAAGAGCTTCCTCGTGGTGAAATTCCGGCACGGCAAAATCGAGATGCCGACGTTCAGCCTGGACGACTTCATGTGCTCGTTCCTGATAAACTGCGTGGCGTACGAGCAGTGCCACCGGGGTTGCTCGAATCACATGACGACGTACGCGACGCTACTGGACTGCCTCATCAACACCGCCAAGGATGTGGGGTACCTCTGCGATGAGAACGTCGTCGAGAATTACTTCGGCACCGATGAGGAGATGGCGACGTTCATCAACAATCTGGGGAAGGACGTTTCCATCGACGTGCACTGCTGTTACCTATCGGAGCTCTTCAACGACGTAAATGACTACTACCGGAAAAACTGGCACGTGCAGTGGGCGAGCTTCAAGTATACCTACTTCAGTACTCCCTGGTCCTTCATCTCCGCCCTCGCCGCCTTCATTCTCCTGCTTCTCACCGTCGTTCAAACCTACTTCACCATTTTAAGTTATGCTAGGGATCCGATTGATCGGACCTGAATCGAATACAATTAGATTGTGCTCGAGTTGGTTCGATAAATAAAAATTGTGTTGGAGGAGATCACTTCACTTTTATTCAATTTTGTATATAAATTTTCTGAACTATTTAAAGATTGACTCGTATTTTAAGTTCTTGAAGGGGCTTTTTAGTAAAGTTCACGACCTATATGAAATTCGATTCATTAAGATTAAATTTAAACATGTTCGTGAAATTTTTGAATCAAATAGCATTAACTTCGAAGTCATTTTAAAATGTATGAAAGCTTGATTTGAGATTCGAGTTTGGTTTGTTTACTGAACGAACGAATACCAAACAAATCTTTATTTTTATCGAATATAAATTTGAATACTTCATAAATGATTATTAAAATATACATTAATTAATAAATATAGTTGAAAATTAAAAATTAATAAATTTATATCAAAAAATTATTATTTATATATACATAAGGCTCTATTCAATAAATAATGCATTTGAATAGAGCTTATGTTTCAATTAATTTATTATTTATAATTAAAGGAAAAAAGTGCACATAAGGTGTTTTGGGCCAATAATAGTAAGTCCAGAAGCTTTGAAAGCATAACATATTTATTAGGAAAAAAGACGGGCCGCTCCATTATGACCAAATATTGGGCAAAAAAAACCATCAAAAAAACTTATTATTGTAGAGCCTCAAATTACAAGTGAATGAACAAAAAAATTCTTCACATATATTTTGTCCCCTCCTTCTTCCCCCTTCTCTCTCTCTCACTCAGCCGCACCCTCTCTCGGTATCTCATTCACTGCCGCCTTCTCTTT